>JAYEVD010000025.1:0-414711 GCA_036346405.1 Phyllostachys edulis
AACGCCAAGTAGGGACCCATATATCGAGGAGCCAACTTGCCCTTGACGCCTAAACGTTGATGGCTCCTTCAAAGGAGAGACTTTGAGATAAACAAAGTCATTAGGCTCAAAACGAAACTCACGCCGACGGCGGTCCGTGATAGCTCTTTTGCTCGATTGAGCTGCGGCGCAAACGCCACGTAATAAGCCGGACTTGGCGCCGGCCTCATTGATTGAGTCCGGCCAAAGAGAGGTTCTCACCGTCTCTCACCGCTTCAACGGGTTCTACACTTTCTCCGTGATAAGGCCTCAAATGGTGCCATGCCGAGACCGGCCTGAAAGCTGTTGTTATAAGAAACTCGCTGAATGGCAAGCATTTCTCCCAATGCTTCCATATGAAAGGACACAAGCACGAAGCATGTCCTCCAAAACTTGGCTGACCCTCTGGCCCCGACCATCTCGCTTGAGGGTGAAATGTCGTGCTAAAGGTAAGACGAAAGTGCCCATAGCCTCTGCAAGCTATGCCAAAACGAGACGTGAAAAGGATCCACGATCCGACACAATCGTTTTCAAGACACCGTGCAAACTCACGATGCAGGCGATATAGAGTTCCGCCAAAAGACCTACCCGAAGTTCGTCTTGACGGAAGGAAATGTGCCACCTTAGTCAATCGATCGATGACGCACCCAAATGGCATCATTCTTCGGGACGGGTAGACCGTGATAAAATCCATTCCGATCGAATCCCACTTCCACTCAGAATTGGCAAAGGTGAAGCAATCCTCGCCGACGCCGATGTTTCGCTTTGACACGACGACACACGCCGCGACTTAAGAACGAACTGCAATCTCCTCTTCATTCGGTCCACCAAAATCTCTGGCGAGATCTTGATACATCTTTGTGGCCCCGGGATGAATGGATAAAGGCGAATCATGGGCTTCATGGAGGATTAAATTCGCAACTCCATGTCCTTTGGAACCACAAGGCGTTGTTCGAACCTCACGACGCCATGCTCATCCTCGAGAAGCACTTGGTCGCTCCGCCCTGACATTTGCCTTAATGTGGCTCACCCAACATCCGATGGCCGGACTTGATCCGATCCACCAAGGTTGGTTGCACAACCAAGGCAAAGAAGAGAACCACGCTCAACTAAACCCAAGTTGAGACGCCGAAACTCTTCCAAGAGCGGGTGAAGCTCCTCGACAACAAGGCATGGCAATGCGCTTTGCGATTAAGTTTATCATCGGCAATCGACATTAGCCTTGCCCTGATGGTAGTGTATACCCATGTCATAATCCTGATCAACTCCAACCATCTCCTTTGCCCGAGGTTTAGGTCAAAGGTGAACAAGTACTTGAGGCTCTTGTGATCCGAATACACTTCACAACGACACCGATTAGGTAATGTCGCCAAATCTTAAGGGCATGAATCATGTAAGCCAACCCAAATCATGAGTAGGGTAGTTGAGTTCATGAGGTCTCAATTGTTTTGATGCATAGGCCACTACCTTGCCTTCTTGCATAAGGACACAACCGAGGCCTCGACGAGAAGCATCGCAAAAGATATCGGTTTCGATGGATATCGTGAAGAACAAGAACGGAGCGGTGGTCAAACGCTTTTGAGTATTTGGAAACTTTCTCACACCCAATGACCACACCTAACTTTGTCCTTTCTTGAGCAACTCCGCCATCGGCCATGATCTTGGAGAAGTTCTCGATAAAGCGATTTATAATATCCCGCTAAACCGAGAAAACTCCGCACATCGGTGACCGGCAGTTGACTCCATGAAAGAACATCGCTGACCTTGTTAGGATCAACGGCCACGCCCCGCCGAAAGAATATGGCCTAAGAAGGCCACTTCCTTCAACTGTATCGCGACTTGTCGAACTTCAGCAGACAAATTGGTGCTCACGTAGCTTGCCTAACACAAGCTTGAGATGCTCGGCATGTTCCTCATCGCTCTTGGAATAGATAAGATATCATCGATGAAGACCACGACAAACTTATCCAAATACTCCATGAATACCGAATTCATGAGGTTCATGAACAAGGCAGAGCATTGGTTGCGAATGACATGACAAGGTACTCGCATAAGCCGAAGCGTAGTAGAGAACGCCGTTTTGGAATATCCTCAGTCAATCCGAACTCGATGATATCCCACTCTCAAATCAATCTTGGAGAAAACTCGAGCTCAAGTTAATTGATCAAGAGATCGCCAATGCGGGCAATGGATACTTGTTCTTCATCACTTCATTAAGTGGGCGGTAATCGACGCACATGCTAAAAGTACCGCCCTTCTTCTTTACGAAGATTGCCGGACAACCCCAAGGAGACGAGCTAAGCGAATGAAACCCTTCTCTTGCAGCTCACTTAATCGCTTCTTCAATTCTACCAACTCGCTCGGTGGCATCCGATAAGGCCTCTTTGAGATAGGGGCGTACGGAGCCAACTCAATGACAAACTCGAGGTCTCGAACGGTGGCATTCCCGGAAGATTCAGGAAAGACATCAACAAAGTCACAAACTGTTGGGACTTCGCTAATATCTAGAGCGGCTTCGCTTCAAGCGCCAAGAGATGCGGATCTAGCAACGCCGGTGCTTAACCCTGCCACGGAGGGACTAGATAGAGAGATAAGCTTCTGGCGAATCGATTTGCCCCATGTGTTGGGACAACCAATCCATGCCAAGAATCACATCAAGACTACCGAATGGAGAAGGATAAGGTTTGCTAAGAAACCTACCCCTTCGATCTCGATAGGACATCCTTACACTCGATTCGCCTCAACTCCAACCAGAGAGCGAATGAGAAGCGGGACCGACAATGGAGAGAAAAGAAGCTCCGATAGCAAAGAAAAGACTCGTAAACAAAGGAATGAGATGCTCCTCAATCAAACAAAACAAAGAGCGGATGAGAGTTAATGTAAAGTGTACCTAGCACGACGCCGGGTGCCTCCCGAGCCTCCTCTCGTGGTGATGGCGTTGACGCCACCACTACCCACGCCTTTGGGTAGCCGGACGATCTTCTCGTCCCGAGCCGCACCACCTCCCGCCCGCCCTCCATTAGGACGAGGGCCGCTCGCCTTCTTAGGGCATTGGTTCGCATAATGCCCCTTCCGTTGCATGAGAAACATGTGACCCCGGCACTGGTTATGGGGGCCGTCACGACTCGCAGTGCACGGATCGAGACACGGGCTCATGACGACGGAACAGGCAGTGACCTCGGGCGCCAAGAGTGAGAGTGGTACCTCGAGATCGCCTCAAGCGGGACGGAAGAATCGCCTCGATGACTTATGGGCCTCCCACTTGCGCTATGGAGTCCATAAGCTCGAGCCGCATGCTCAACGACAATGGCCTTGTCGACTCAAGGTTTGAAAATCAGAAAGTCGACAATGGATAGCTTGTCCTTCACTCCTCGCACAAGCCACGCCAACTTGGCCTCTTAGCCATATCAAGGGCACGCCCTCAGAGCATAACGAGCTAGATGGTTGAACTCAGACATACTCCATGATCGAAGCTACGCCTTGCTTGAGCGAAGAAACTCCCGCTTGATCTCCATCAAGCCGGCAGGATGTGAGCCCGACGGAAGGCAAGATTTAAACTCCTCCCAAGAGACGGTGTGATCCACGGCTGCATGGCGAGAAAGCTCTCCCACCATGACAAAGCCGCACCTCCGGTGAAAGCGATGCGTAAAATAGCCGGCTCCTCTGCATCAGCGCTGGCGCGAGTGAGCTGCCCACAAGACGGCCAATCGTCCAAGATCCAAACGGTCCTCTGACCGGGAAAAGGTAGGGCCGAGTACGAAGAAACTCCGCGAGTCCTCCACGCGCCGATGGGCATTCTCGCCCGCATCCTCAAGCTCCTGTAAGTGTAAGTGGCAGGCGCGATGACGCCCAAGAGAACTCTCTCGCCATCCGCCACGGTTGCGCCGATCCAAGAAGAACTCGGCCATGGTCGGAGGAGGAGGAAGCTCTCGTCCGACCGCTGATCGCCTTGGCCGCCACGAAAAGGCCCCGCCATCCTGTTACAATGAATTTTTGGTTAGCAACTAGACCCAAAACAAAGCCTTAAAGAAAGCAAAGCGATCGACTAGGGAATGGAATATCACCCCAAACTAAAGCCAAACTCAGCGGTTATTTAAACTTTAAAAAGCTTCTAAAAGACCCTAAAACAGCCAAGAAACACCAAAAGAAGGCTCAACTTCTCAACTCAACTAACCCGTATTGAATGAACGAGTAATTGGTCGAGAAGATCAAAAATCAGATTGTAAGGTGAGAGCTAATGCTATTAGAGAGCAAGGTTAATGCAGCGAAATAAGTGTTAGATACTTAGCTAACTAGTATCACATCTTACCCTTTTATTCCCACAAGTTTTAGTTGATTAACCTCTCATTATCTATCCTAATTAGACACCTTTGAGACTGCTGTCCGAAATTTGATGCTTGCTGTCCAGTGTTTCGTGATCCAAGCTCCTTGTCAATCACCGACCCGTAACTTCAAAACCTTGTAGTGGGCAGCTCACACTTCAATTTGCCAATCTCATTGGTTCTCCCAAAAACCCAAAGGTTAATCGACAACAACTATTTTGTAGAAGGGAAGAGAGGAAAACAACTTTAAAACTCAAATTAGAGTGGATGAGAAGAGAAAGCTAAGATAGGTAAGGAATAAATCCGAGAATTTACCTAAGCTTTCAAAACTCATTTGATGCTTTGAAAATAGGTTTTCAAAATATCCTAAAGGCTTACTAAGCTTACAAGCATTACGGGTTCGAATGGCTCGATACTAACTTTTAGAGACTCGACGCTTATTAGGCTCATAATACTTAGTCATCCGATTGACCCTAGTATTATCAACCAAATAAACTCTGGTCTCGAGAGATGTATACTTCCTGCATGCAAGATACATACCTCACAACAAAAGAATGTATCAATTCCATACAACACATAGAACATAAGCAACAAACCGAAGTTAACATTAATATGGAATAGATATTACAAAAGAGAGGCCCTTAGGCCAAATAACAATAATTACAAAAGATAACAATGAAGCAAAAGTGCCATAAAGATGGCTATAAAATAAGAGCCAACCAAGGTGCCTTTAGCCCACAAGGCAATCGACCGACCGCCAAGCTAGTCGCTCTCCCAACCAATCAAGACAAACAAAAAGTAAAGCCCTTTGGGCTCTACCTCCTCGCAACAAAGTTGTTAAGAAGCAAATGAGTACAATAAATTGTTTATTGTACTCGCAAGACTTACGTAAGATAACAGTAACTATAATTTAGCTACATGCAAGCTTTATTTAAGTGGATGAGGCTTTGACTCATTTTAGCATAAAGCAACATTTATTTGCAATAACATAATAGATTGAAGGCAATTTGACAAAGCATTTTTAAATGTTGAAGTAACAACGAGATAATAACATAGTAACAACAACAAGAATAATCCTCGAAGTGACTAACCCAAGTCACCACAACAATAGCATGAACTCCCTGCTCATACCAACCATGTCAAGTTTTAATTAAAGGTTGTAGTCTAGTCTTGAACGACCTTACCAAGCATGTCCATAACCTAGGACGAGGCTATTCAATAGTTTTATCCTGCAGGTGTACCATCTGTACCACACGCCGATCGCTTTCCTTTAGGCACACTACCTTAGGTGTGCCGCACGGCTAAGTCCTACGAGACATTTCCAATGGACAATGCTAATTTCGAGTCGCACAACCCACGGGAGAAGGAGACATCACACAACCTTCCCGAAGCTAATGCTCCCTCCCACATCACACACACATTTTATCTTTAAAACACACCAACCGAAAGCGACCCCAATTAACACCGCCTAAAGTACTTAGTCAAGAGGGGTTCCATATGCCCCGTGTGGTTAGTACGCTAAATCGCTGGCTTAGTGACCCAAGTACTCGGTCCTTAGGGACCTGCATACCACCACATCCAAAAACCGCACCATCCATCCAATATGCCCAAGTCTAAATCAATCTTTTATTTTCAGTTTTTGATTTTACAATTAATCAAAGCACAAGTGCTGGACATATAGGAGTAATAATCAGTTTTGAGTGATCAAGACCATCGACTAAGTCGATGATCGCCCATTTCTACCGAAAACTAAGCATGTCTAAGCAATTTAAATCGAACTACTAAGTGATAAGAGCTCATCCAACGAGCTCCCACCACAGCAAATAACCTAGGCTCATGGTAGTAGAGGATAAACAATTCCTACAGATTATGCAACTATAGGCTTGCTAGCTTACATTTAACACAAAGTAGCATGCATACATAGAAGTAAAACAAAGTATTGCTTTAAAGTAATGGGACAATGATGGAAATGATCAAACTGCTTGCCTTGTTGCTGGTGGTCACTTTGTTGCGGAGGGTCACTCTGGGATCACCACAAATGTCGAAACTTCAACGGAAAAGCGAGAAAGAACCGATAAGAACGATTTAAACACAACAAAGACAGCACAACAAACGAACTCCAAAATCTCTGAATTTTCTACAGCAGCAAGAGGGTGATTTTTAGAAATTTTGCAACAAGAACCAATTGATTTGGATTCTCAATGCAAAAGATATGAGCAAAACAATTCTGCTCAGCCTATTAATTAGAAATATGCTACTGTTCATCGCAAAATTTTCTAGAATAGAAGTGAAGCTGAAATTTTTACTGTAAAACCAGCACCTCATGAGATGAATAACACAATTGAGTTCATCTCATTTGGAGCTATATTGCACTTTCTACAAATTTTCAAAAACAAGAACTTGAACAAAATTATAATGCACAAGTCCTCATTTTCCTAACAGCAACATGCTCAAAACTAATTTTCACAGTGAGTTCACTAAGAGAGGAAACCAACAAAGTTGGTCTCACCCAAAAATAGTCTATAGAGCATTAGTTATGTATTTTACAAGTTAAGCATTGATTTGAGTGTATATTTAAAGTTGGTTTTAAAATCTAATGGCAATCAGTAGCCTGGAGCTGAACTCAACTTACAATCATTTTTGGATTAAAGTCAAGTTCAAGACAGAGCTAACACAATTTGAATGACCTCAAAAGGATTCAAAACGAAGAAGATATGAAATTCTAAAGTCTATACCTTATTTCAGCTTTAACTAAGACCTCACCGAATTTCTAAAACTCACAAGGGTATGGGAGGACGTGAGCCACAGATCTTAAATCCAACGGCTCAAGACCTCCCAGGAGAACATCACACACACGCACGTGAAGGTCCAGAGGTCCTGGACCTCTTAGCAACTCACATGCGCGAGGTGAGGGGGAGGTCGTGGTCAGAGATGGGAGATCCAACGGACCACAACACAGAAAGGAGGTCCTGAACTGACCAGATCTAAAGGGAGGTCCTCAACGGTTGAGATCTTCCAAAGGAAGGTCCAAACTATCAAGATCTCCCGAGGAAAATCTACATCGCCAGACCTCACAGGGAGGTCCCGGACGGTCCAGATGTTCCAAGGAGGTCCTCGATGGTTCAGATCGTCCGAGGGAGGACCTTGACGGCCAAGATCTACCCGGGAGGTCATGAACGGCCGAGATGGCTACGGAGAGGTCCTAAGGGAGGTCTAACGCTAGCACCTCCAGGAGGTCCGACGGCCATGATTACGTAAGGGAGGTCTTGGACGCCCCGATCTCCTCTGAGGAGGTCCGACGCCCTGCACTCCAACGCGCACGCAGCTTTGGACATGAGATAAATGCGCGGACCACGAGGAGGTCCGCCAGGGGTTTTAATGCGCGCAAAGGGACAGTGGTTAATGGCGCTTAAGACACCAATGATTGCGATGATTGGGCATTTAAAACGGTGAATTTATGTCCTAAAACGACAATGACACGCCGGACGTCCGACAAAATCCCGAAGCGTGAAGAAGTGATCTCGCCGGCGATGTAGAGCTCGCCGGTGAGGTCCAATGATACCACCGAGTGCACAATAACGCTGCGCACCAAAGGACCTCTCGACGGCGACGGCTTTTGAACGCCATGAGCCGAGAGGGCAAAGATGACCAAAGACGCCAAACACGAAAATGCAAAAAGCAAGCTCAAGAACATTCAAGCTTGTGCCAAGAAAAGCTCCGCAAAATCATTCATGCGGTGCCAAGATCTAAAGGACTACAGGAGGAGTACCTGGAGGTCCTAAGGTGCCGGGAGGTCGTGGAGGTGATGACCTGAGTTGGGAAGACAAGGAAGCTTCACCGCCCAAGACACCAGCCCAACTCCAGCTTTGTCCTCCTCAAAAGTGCCCAAACAACTAAGTCAGGATAACTTCCAAGAGGTGTTGGGAGCAAAAGCAACAAGGGTTTGAAAAGGAAGCCATCGATCTTCTTGTGCCACCGAGGAGCTCCAAGGACTCAACAATGGCAGCCACCAAGTGAGGAAGTGAGTGAGGGAGGAGCTCACCACACACAAGTGCAAGACCGAGATCAATTGGGTGTAAAGGAAGCCAAGGGAGGCTCCTGTGAGGATACTTTATAGCCCGAGTGAAGGTTTTGAACTGGGGCTAAGCTCCATGGTGAGCTTAGCCCACTGTTGGTCCATGGGGTGACAAGACATAAAGGTTGACAAGGGGTGGTCAGGCCGACTGAGATGAAGTCGACCTGACATTAAATGCGGTCAAGAAAGAGTCGTTGAAAGGACACAAAGGACAAGCCGACATTAACTCCACCGCCAGAGCACGATGCGCGCCAGAGGAAGGAGAAGAACAGGAGGTCTTTTGACCGCTGGATAAGCCCACGGGAGGTCCTAACCCGATGTCATTTTTGAACCGTTAGGTTTTAAGTGGCCGGGAGGAGGTCCCACCACACGATCAAGGATGGGAGGTCGGCCTCCGATTTTTTAATCGCAAAACGCACGTGAGGAAAAGGGACAGAGGTCCAAAGCGTTGATCTCCATCCAAGTCAAGGACCTCAGTGAGGACTTAACTGCACGCGATCAAAAGACATGAGGGAGGTCATGGCCTTTGGATTTAAATCCAAGGGCACACAATGACCGGGAGGTCTCGATATGATGCGCAATGTGCAAGCACAAGAGGTCATGGCCTTTAGATTTAGATCTAAGGGCTACGATCTCACGTGGCCGGGAGGTCTGCAAGATGAGACAAAGGAGGTCGTGGACCAGAGATTTTAATCTAACGGTGCACAACAAAAGATGGGGAGGTTGTGAGTGCTTGATATCGACGGGAGGTCGTGAGTCGTTGGATTTGATCCAATGGCCACGACCTTGGTTAGGTGGGAGGTTTGTTTAGTTTAAGGTTGAGGGGAGGTCGTGGCCATGGATCTTGGATCCAAGGGCTATGACCTCACGCAGTGGGAGGACCCGACCGAGTATGTTGAGGAGGAGGTCGTGGTCTGGATTTGATCCAACGGCCACGACCTCAACACAAGGGGATGACCTCGCCGCGATGGTTTAACAAATCGAGGAGGTCTTTGAGGTTTAACACACGTGGGAGGTCATGACCGTGGATCACGGATCCAACGGCAATGACCTCATGAGGTGGGAGGTCCTTGCGGTGTTGATCATGAGGAGGTCGTGGCGTTGGATGTAAATCCAACTACCGCGACCGATCAAGGTGGAGATGAGGTCTCACGAGGTGCAGACATGGTTGGGCTGGACCAACTTTGAATATGGCTAGCCCAAGGAACAAAGGTAGGCTTTAAATTTAGTTTTTAACAAATGAAACTTAGCAGAATTATTTGAGATAGCAAATGAACTCCAAATTTGATGAAATTTTAACTGGAGCTTGTTGACACGAGATCAACCTTGCATAAAATTTCCAGAGGTTATTATGCAATGCATTTTTCTCAGGAAATTCATGAAGGTTGTTTAAAGGATTGTTTTGCCTCCAAAATTATCAACAAGTGTTATAACTCATGATATTTTTCAGAGGGGTCCCATATCAGTTTTTGGGACCAAGGAAAATATATTCCAAATGTTTGGCACAAGATTTAAGATAATTGGAAAATGAGTTTGATTTTTGGTCAACAAGAGCTTTGTGTTTTTGGATTACACAACTCTTGGACAAGAATTACATAAGATTTTAGGGTTTTTCAAGATGTGAGAAAAGTTTTAATTTCTACACATATAATTATACTTGATTAACCCTAATTATACATTTGGGATGTTACAAAATCTCTCCCCTTACAGAAATCTCGCCCCGAGATTTGGCTCACTCAGAAAGAAAGATGGATAGTCCGCACGCAGACGATCTCTCTCTTTCCCAAGTAGCCTCATCCTCGTAATGGTTTGACCATCGAACTTTAAGGAACTTGATGGTCTTATTCCTTGTCCTTCGCTCAGACTCATCGAGCACGCGAACAGGTGCTCGCGATAGGTCAAATCTTCCCGACATCGAGGGTTTCCAACGGAGCTTCCTCGCTTGGAACACGGAGGCACTTCTTAAGCCGGGACACATGGAAAACATCATGTACCCTCAAGTGCAGCCGGCAACTCCAACTTATAGGCATACAGCCCTTCTTCTCGATAACGCGGTAGGGACCGACATATCGAGGAGCCAACTTGCCCTTGACGCCAAACGTTGATGGCCCTTCAAAGGAGAGACTTTGAGATAAACAAAGTCATTAGGCTCAAAACGAACTCACGCCGACGGCGATCCGCATAGCTCTTTTGCTCGATTGAGCTGCGGCGCAAACGCCACTTAATAAGCCGGACTTGGCGCCGCCTCATTGATTGAGTCCGCCAAAGAGAGGTCTCACCGGTCTCTCACCAGCTCAACGGGTTCTACACTTTCTCCGTGATAAGGCCTCAAATGGTGCCATGCCGAGACCGGCCCGAAAGTCGTTGTTATAAGAAAACTTCGCTAATGGCAAGCATTTCTCCCAATGCTTCCCATATGAAAGGACACAAGCACGAAGCATGTCCTCCAAAACTTGGTTGACCTCTCGGCCCCACCATCGCTTTGAGGGTGAAATGCCGTGCTAAAGGTAAGACGAGTGCCCATAGCCTCTTGCAAGCTATGCCAAAACGAGACGTGAAAAGGGATCCACGATCCGACACAATCGTTTTCGCACACCGCAAACTCACGATGCGGGCGATATAGAGTTCCGCCAAAAGACCTACCAAGTTCGGGCCTTGACGGAAGGAAATGTGCCACCTTAGTCAATCGATCGATGACGCACCCAAATGGCATCATTCTTCTTCGGGACGGGTAGACCGTGATAAAATCCATTCCGATCGAATCCCACTTCCACTCAGAATTGGCAAAGGTCAAGCAATCCCATCGACGCCGATGTTCGCCTTGACGACGCACGACACGCCGACTCTAAGAACGAACTCGCAATCTCCTCTTCATTCGGGTCCACCAAAATCTCTCGCGGAGATCTTGATACATCTTTGTGGCCCCGGATGAATGGATAAAGGCGAATCATGGGCTTCATGGAGGATTAAATTCGCAACTCCATGTCCTTTGGAACCACAAGGCGTTGTTCAACCTCACGACGCCATGCTCATCCTCGAGAAGCACTTGGTCGTTCCGCCCTTGACATTTGCCTTAATGTGGCTCACTCCAACATCCGATCACGGGCGGACTTGATCCGATCCACCAAGGTTGGTTGCACAACCAAGGCAAAGAAGAGAACCACGCTCAACTAAACCCAAGTTGAGACGCCGAAACTCTTCCGTAAGAGCGGGTCAAGCTCCTCGACAACAAGGCATGGCAATGCGCTTATGATTAAGCGATCGGCAACGACATTAGCCTTGCCCGGATGGTAGTGTATACCCATGTCATAATCCTTGATCAACTCCAACCATCTCCTTTGCCTGAGGTTTAGGTCAGGTTGGGTGAACAAGTACTTGAGGCTCTTGTGATCCGAATACACTTCACAACGACACCGATTAGGTAATGTCGCCAAATCTTAAGTGCATGAATCACAGAAGCCAACTCCAAATCATGAGTAGGGTAGTTGAGTTCATGAGGTCTCAATTGCCTTGATGCATAGGCCACTACCTTGCCTTCTTGCATAAGGACACAACCGAGGCCTCGACGAGAAGCATCGCAAAAGATATCGAAGCTTCGATGGATATCGTGAAGAACAAGAACGGAGCGTGGTCAAACGCTTTTGAGTATTTGGAAACTTTCTCACACCCAGCGGACCACACGAACTTCTTGTCCTTCTTGAGCAACTCCACATCGGCCATGATCTTGGAGAAGTTCTCGATAAAGCGACGATAATATCCCGCTAAACCGAGAAAACTCCGCACATCGGTGACCGAAGCAGGTTGACTCCATGAAAGAACATCGCTGACCTTGCTAGGATCAACGGCTACGCCCCCGCTGAAAGAATATGGCCTAAGAAGGCCACTTCTTCAACTGTATCGCGACTTGCTGAACTTCACAGACAACGGTGCTCACGTAGCTTGCCTAACACAAGCTTGAGATGCTCTGCATGTTCCTCATCGCTCTTGGAATAGATAAGGATATCATCGATGAAGACCACGACAAACTTATCCAAATACTCCATGAATACCGAATTCATGAGGTTCATGAACAAGGCAGAGCATTGGTTGTCAATGACATGACAAGGTACTCGCATAAGCCGAAGCGAGTAGAGAACGCCGTTTTGGAATATCCTCAGCCGAATCCAACTCGATGATATCCCACTCTCAAATCAATCTTGGAGAAAACTCGAGCTCCAGCTAATTGATCAAGAGATCGCCAATGCGGGCAATGGATACTTGTTCTTCATCATTACTTCATTAAGTGGGCGTAATCGACGACATGCGCAAAGTACCGCCCTTCTTCTTTACGAAGATTGCCGGACAACCCCAAGGAGATGAGCTAGGGCGAATGAAACCCTTCTTGCAGCTCACTTAATCGCTTCTTCAATTCTACCAACTCGCTCGGTGGCATCCGATAAGGCCTCTTTGAGATAGGGGCGTACGGAGCCAACTCAATGACAAACTCGAGGTCTCGAACGGGTGGCATCCCTGAAGATCGCGGAAAGACATCAACAAAGTCACAAACTGTTGGGACTTCGCTAATATCTAGAGCGGCTTCGCTTCAAGCGCCAAGAGATGCGGATCTAGCAATTTCGGTAAAAGCTTAACCTCGCCACGGAGGGACTAGATAGAGAGATGAGCTTCGGCGAATCGACGGCCCCATGTGTTGGGACAACCAATCCATGCCAAGAATCACATCAAGACTCGCTGAATGGAGAAGGATAAGGTTTGCTAAGAAACCTACCCTTCGATCTCGATAGGGACATCCCTACACTCAGATTCGCTCTCAACTCCAACCAGAGAGCGAATGAGTAGCGGGACCGACAATGGAGAGAAAAGAAGCTCTCCGATAGCAAAGCAAAAGACTCGTAAACAAAGGAATGAGATGCTCCCGAATCAAACAAAACAAGAGCGGGATGAGAGTTAATGTAAAGTGTACCTAGCACGACGCCGGGTGCCTCCCCGAGCCTCCTCTCGTGGTGATGGCGTTGACGCGACCACTACCCACGCCTTTGGGTAGCCGGACGATCTTCCGTCCCGAGCCGCACCACCTCCGCCCGCCCCTCCATTAGGACGAGGGGTCGCCTCGCCTTCTTAGGGCATTGGTTCGCATAATGCCCCTTCCGTTGCATGAGAAACATGTGACCCCGGCAATGGTTATGGGGCCGTCACGACTCGCAGTGCACGGATCGAGACACGGCTCGCGAAGGACGAGGAACAAGGGTGACCTCGGGGCGCCAAGAGTGAGAGTGGTACCTCGAGACCGCCTCAAGCGGGACGGAAGAATCGCCTCGATGACTTATGGGCCTCCCACTTGCGCTATGGAGTCCATAAGCTCGAGCCGCATGCTCACGACAATGGCCTTGTCGACCAAGGTCCGAAAATCGTGAAAGTCGACAATGGATAGCTTGTCCTTCACTCCTCGCATAAGCCACGCTCAACTTGGCCTCGCTTAGCCATATCAAGGCCACATCCTCGGAGCATAACGAGCTAGATGGTTGAACTCGAGACATACTCCATGATCGAAGCTACGCCTTGCTTGAGCGCAAGAAACTCCCCGCTTGATCTCCATCAAGCCGCAGGATGTGAGCCCGACGGAAGGCAAGACGTAAACTCCTCCCAAGAGACGGTGATCCACGGGCTGCATGGCGAGAAAGCTCTCCCACCATGACAAAGCTGCACCTCCACCGGTGCGATGCGAATCTGAGCAGCGCCTTCTCGTGCTCTCGCATCAGCGCGATGCGGAGCTTACGCCCACAAGACGGCCAATCGTCCCAGATCCAAAGGGTCCTCGACCGAAAAGGTAGGGGCTGAGTACGAAGAAACTCCGCGAGTCCTCCACGCGGCCGATGGGCATTCCTCGCCCAGATCCTCAAGCTCCTGAAGTGCAAGCAGTGTTGCCGCGATGACGCCCAAGAGAACTCTCTCACATCCGCGCGTTGCGCCGATTCAAGAAGAACCTCGCCATGGTCGGAGGAGGAGGAAGCTCGTCCCGACCAGCCGATCGCCTTGGCCGCTACGAAAAGGCCCGCCATCCTGTTATAATGAATTTTGGTTAGCAACTAGACCCAAAACAAAGCCTTAAAGAAAGCAAAAGCGATCGACTAGGGAATGGAATATCACCCCAAACGAAAGCCAAACTCAGCGGTTATTTAAACTTTAAAAGCTTCTAAAAGACCCTAAAACAGCCAAGAAACACCAAAAGAAGGCTCAACTTCTCAACTCAACTAACCCGTATTGAATGAACGAGTAATTGGTCGAGAAGATCAAAAATCAGATTGTAAGGTGAGAGCTAATGCTATTAGAGAGCAAGGTTAATGCAGCTAAATAAGTGTTAGATACTTAGCTAACTAGTATCACATCTTACCCTTTTATTCCCACAAGTTTTAGTTGATTAACCTCTCATTATCTATCCTAATTAGACACCTTTGAGACTGCTGTCCGAAATTTGATGCTTGCTGTCCAGTTTCAGATCCAAGCTCCTTGTCGAATCACCGACTCCTTAACTTCAAAACCTTGTAGTGGGCAGCTCACACTTCAATTTGCCAATCTCATTGGTTCTCCCAAAACCCAAGGTTAATCGACAACAACTATTTTGTAGAAGGAAGAGAGGAAAACAACTTTTAAAACTCAAATTAGAGTGGGATGAGAAGAGAAAGCTAAGATAGGTAAGGAATAAAATCCGAGAATTTACCTAAGCTTTCAAAACTCATTTGATGCTTTGAAAATAGGTTTTCAAAATATCCTAAGGATTACCAAGCTTGCGTTATTACGGTCATAATGGCTCGATACTAACTTTTTGAGAGACTCGACGTTTATTAGGCTCATAATACTTAGTCATCCGATTGACCCTAGTATTATCAACCAAATAAACCCGGTCTCGAGAGATGTATACTTCGAATGCAAGATACATACCTCACAACAAAAGAATGTATCAATTCCATACAACACATAGAACATAAGCAACAAACCGGTTAACATTAATATGGAATAGATATTACAAAAGAGAGGCCCTTAGGCCAAATAACAATAATTACAAAAGATAACAATGAAGCAAAAGTGCCATAAAGATGGCCCAAAATAAGAGCCAACCAAGGTGCCTTTAGCCCACAAGGCAATCGACCGACCGCCAAGCTAGTCGCTCTCCCAACCACCGCAAGACTCACAAAAGTAAAGCCCTTTGGGCTCTACCTCCTCTGCAACAAAGTTGTTAAGTTAAAAGCAAATGAGTACAATAAATTGTTTATTGTACTCGCAAGACTTACGTGTAAGATAATGTAACTATAATTTAGCTACATGCAAGCTTTATTTAAGTGGATGAGGCTTTGGACTCATTTTAGCATAAAGCAACATTTATTTGCAATAACATAATAGATTGAAGGCAATTTGACAAAGCATTTTTAAATGTTGAAGTAACAACGAGATAATAACATAGTAACAACAACAAGAACAATCCTGGAAGTGACTAACCCAAGTCACCACAACAATAGCATGAACTCCCCGTTCATACCAACCATGTCAAGTTTTAATTAAAGGTTGTAGTCTAGTCTTGAACGACCTTACCAAGCATGTCCATAACCTAGGACGAGGCTATTCGAATAGTTTTATCCTGCAGGTGTACCATCTGTACCCACACGCCGATCGCCTTTCCTTTAGGCACACTACCTTAGGTGTGCCAAGCACGGCTAAGTCCTACGAGACATTTCCAATGGACAATGCTAATTCGAGTCGCACAACCCACGGGAGAAGGAGACATCACACAACCTTCCCGAAGCTAATGCTCCTCCCACATCACACACACATTTTATCTTTAAAAACACACCAACCGAGCGACCCCAATTAACACCGCCTAAAGTACTTAGTCAAGAGGGTTCCATATGCCCTCGTGTGGTTAGTACGCCAAATCGCTGGCTTAGTGACTCAAGTACTCGGTCCTTAGGGACCCAGCATACCACCACATCCAAAAACCGCACCATCCATCCAATATGCCCAAGTCTAAATCAATCTTTTATTTTCAGTTTTGATTTTACAATTAATCAAAGCACAAGTGCTGGACATATAGGAGTAATAATCAGTTTTGAGTGATCAAGACCATCGACTAAGTCGATGATCGCCCATTTCTACCGAATACTAAGCATGTCTAAGCAATTTAAATCGAACTACTAAGTGATAGGAGCTCATCCAACGAGCTCCCACCACAGCAAATAACCTAGGCTCATGGTAGTAGAGGATAAACAATTCCTACAGATTATGCAACTATAGGCTTGCTAGCTTACATTTAACACAAAGTAGCATGCATACATAGAAGTAAAACAAAGTATTAAGCTTTAAAGTAATGGGACAATGATGGAAATGATCAAACTGCTTGCCTTGTTGCTGGTGGTCACTTTGTTGCGGAGGGTCACTCTCGGGATCACCACAAATGTCGGCTTCAACGGAAAAGCGAGAAAGAACCGATAAGAACGATTTAAACACAACAAAGACAGCACAACAAACGAACTCCAAAATCTCTGAATTTTCTACAGCAGCAAGAGGGTGATTTTAGGAAATTTTGCAACAAGAACCAATTGATTTGGATTCTCAATGCAAAAGATATGAGCAAAACAATTCTGCTCAGCCTATTAATTAGAAATATGCTACTGTTCATGACAAAATTTTCTAGAATAGAAGTGAAGCTGAAATTTTACTGTAAAACCAGCACCTCATGAGATGAATAACACAATTGAGTTCATCTCATTTGGAGCTATATTGCACTTTCTACAAATTTTCAAAAACAAGAACTTGAACAAAATTATAATGCACAAGTCCTCATTTTCCTAACAGCAACATGCTCAAAACTAATTTTCACAGTGAGTTCACTAAGAGAGGAAACCAACAAAGTTGGTCTCACCCAAAAATAGTCTATAGAGCATTAGTTATGTATTTTACAAGTTAAGCATTGATTTGAGTGTATATTTAAAGGAGTTTTAAAATCTAATGGCAATCTGTGCTCTGGAGCTGAACTCAACTTACAATCATTTTTGGATTAAAGTCAAGTTCAAGACAGAGCTAACACAATTTGAATGACCTCAAAAGGATTCAAAACGAAGAAGATATGAAATTCTAAAGTCTATACCTTATTTCAGTTTAACTAAGAGTTCACCGAATTTCTAAAACTCACAAGGGTATGGGAGGACGTGAGCCACAGATCTTAAATCCAACGGCTCAAGACCTCCCAGAGAACATCACACACGCCAAGACGTGAAGGTCCAGAGGTCTGGACCTCTTAGCAACTCACATGCGCGAGGTGAGGGGGAGGTCGTGGCCGAGATGGGAGATCCAACTGACCACAACACGAAGGAGGTCCGAACGGACCAGATCTAAAGGGGAGGTCCTCAACGGTTGAGATCTTCCAAAGGAAGGTCCAAACTATCAAGATCTCCCGGAGGAAAATCTACATCGTCAGGACCTCACAGGGGAGGTCCTGGACGGTCCAGATGTTCCAAGGGAGGTCCTCGATGGTTCAGATCGTCCGAGGGAGGACCTTGACGGTCAAGATCTACCCGGGGAGGTCACGAACGGCTGAGATGGCTACGGAGAGGTCCTAAGGGAGGTCTAAACGTTACAGACCTCCAGGGAGGTCTGGACGGCCATGATTACGCAAGGGGAGGTCTTGGACGCTCCAGATCTCTCTGAGGAGGTCCGACGCCCTGCACTCCAACGCCGCACGAAGCTTTGGACATGAGATAAATGCGCCATGACCATGAGGAGGTCCGCGCGAGGGGTTTTAATGCGCGCAAAGGGACAGGGTTAATGGCGTTAAGACACCAATGATTGCGATGATTGGGCATTTAAACGGTGAATTTATGTCCTAAAACGACAATGACACGCCGGACGTCCGACAAAATCCCGAAGCGTGAAGAAGTGATCTCGCCGGCGATGTAGAGCTCGCCGGTGAGGTCCAATGATACCACCGAGTGCACAATAACGTTGCGCACCCAAAGGACCTCCTCTCGACGGCGACGGCGGCTTTGAACGCCATGAGCCGAGAGGGCAAAGATGACCAAAGACGGCCAAACACGAAAATGCAAAAGCAACTCACAAGAACATTCAAGCTTGTGCAAGAAAAGCTCCGCAAAATCATTCATGGGTGCCAAAGATCTAAAGGACTACAGGAGGAGTACCGGAGGTCCTAAGGTGCCGGGAGGTCGTGGAGGTGATGACCGGAGTTGGGGAAGACAAGGAAGCTTCACCGCCAAGACACCAGCCTCCAGCTCAGCTTTGTCCTCCTCTCAAAAGTGCCCAAACAACTAAGTCAGGATAACTTCCAAGAGGTGTTGGGAGCAAAGCGAACAAGGGTTTGAAAAGGAAGCCATGGATCTTCTTGTGCCACCGAGGAGCTCCAAGGACTCAACAATGGCAGCCACGGTGAGGAAGTGAGTGAGGGAGGAGCTCACCACGCACAAGTGCAAGACCGAGATCAATTGGGTGTAAAGGAAGCCAAGGAGGCTCCCAGAGGATACTTTATAGCCCGAGTGAAGGTTTGAACTGGGCTAAGCTCCATGGTGAGCTTAGCCCACAGGGTTGGTCCATGGGGTGGACAAGACATAAAGGTTGACAAGGGCGGTGTGGCCGACTGAGATGAAAGTCGACCAGCATTAAATGCGGTCAAGAAAGAGTCATTGAAAGGACACAGTGGACAAGCCGACATTAACTCCACCGCCGAGCACGATGCGCGCCAGAGGAAGGAGAAGAACAGGGAGGTCATTTTGACCGCTGGATAAGCCCACGGGAGGTCCTGCCCTCCGATGTGGTTTTTGAACCGTTATGTTTTAAGTGGTGGGAGGAGGTCCCACCACACGATCAAGGATGGGGAGGTCGTGGCCCTCCGATTTCTTAATCGCAAAAACGCACGTGAGGAAAAGGGACAGAGGTCCAAAGCGTTGATCTCCATCCAACGGTGCTTGGACCTCCGGTGAGGACTTAATCGCACGCGATCAAAAGACATGAGGGAGGTCATGGCCTTTGGATTTAAATCCAAGGGCACACAATGACAGTAAGGGAGGGGAGGTCTCGATATGATGCGCAAGTGCAAGGGAGGTCATGGCCTTTAGATTTAGATCTAAGGGCTACGATCTCACGTCTTGTTGGGAGGTCTGAGTGCGCATGAGACAAAAAGGAGGTCGTGGCCGAGATTTTAATCTAACGGTGCACAACAAAAGATGGGGAGGTTGTGAGTGCTTGATAACGGGGGAGGTCGTGAGTCGTTGGATTTGATCCAACGGCACGACCTAGGTTAGGTGGGAGGTTTGTTTAGTTTAGGTTGAGGGAGGTCGTGGCCATGGATCTTGGATCCAAGGGCTATGACCTCACGCAGTGGGAGGACTCGACCGAGTATGTTGAGGAGGAGGTCGTGGTGTTGGATTTGATCCAACGGCCACGACCTCAACAAGGTGGGATGACCTCACGCGATGGTTTAACAACCGAGGAGGTCTTTGAGGTTTAACACGTGGGAGGTCATGACCGTGGATCACGGATCCAACGGCAATGACCTCATGAGGTGGGGAGGTCCTTGCGGTGTTGATCATGAGGAGGTCGTGGCGGTTGGATGTAAATCCAACCACGCGACTGATCAAGGTGGAGATGAGGTCTCACGAGGTGCAGACATGGTTGGGCTGGACCAACTTTGAATATGGCTAGCCCAAGGAACAGTGTAGGCTTTTAAATTTAGTTTTAACAAGCTGAAACTTAGCAGAATTATTTGAGATAGCAAATGAACTCCAAATTTGATGAAATTTTAACTGGAGCTTGTTGACATGAGATCAACCTTGCATAAAATTTCCAGAGGTTATTATGCAATGCATTTTTCTCAGGAAATTCATGAAGGTTGTTTAAAGGATTGTTTTGCCTCCAAAAATTATCAACAAGTGTTATAACTCATGATATTTTTCAGAGGGGTCCCATATCAGTTTTTGGGACCAAGGAAAATATATTCCAAATGTTTGGCACAAGATTTAAGATAATTGGAAAATGAGTTTGATTTTTGGTCAACAAGAGCTTTGTGTTTTTGGATTACACAACTCTTGGACAAGAATTACATAAGATTTTAGGGTTTTTCAAGATGTGAGAAAAAGTTTTAATTTCTACACATATAATTATACTTGATTAACCCTAATTATACATTTGGGATGTTACAATAGGGTACAAGTACGGTGTCCTAAGATGGAGCAAGACAGGAAGTGAGTTCAACTTTCATTATTGTTTGGTCCTTGCACACTTGTTGTCTGATCTCTTATGCTTGTATTTTTGAAATGTTAGAGAAAACAATTGAAGGCATAGCTGCGGGCATAACTTCCGTGTCGGGTGACCGCTGCTCAATCCTGGTGTCACTCTTAGCTTCAAGTGAATACGTTCTTTCACATGTTCTATCCCTTTCTTGCTCAAGCAGATGTCGTCGTGCTGGTATTGTAGGTCGATTGTCACACTATCTCTACCAAGCAAAGACTAACTAGCAACACTTACCATCTTAGGGAGATAAATTTAAATTCAAGTATTTTTCACTAGTTAGGACAAGAAGCATGTACCGCTTGGGGAATAGATGCCAATAATATCGAACTTTATCATGCATGTACAAGTCGCTCATGTTGTCAAATTAGTTATTTAAAGGAATGTTCAAGCCTTCAGTCGCTAATGGCTCAAACTAGCTCTCGACATTTAGGCATACCGACAAAATGTATAGCTGAAAATGGCATGTCTATTCAAATGCACACCCCAAAGAAATTGTAGGATGAAATTTTTCTTAGGAAATTGTAAATCTAGGAAGAATGATTATATGCAATCTTACCAAATCCTACCATGTTTAGTGGGCATATATGGCCATCTTTATTGTGGTTAAGCACCAACAATGCCGTATGGTTTAACAAATCAAGGGGGACGTTTCTTCAATTTTTCATGTGAACCACAGAACAACATGTGTTTTCACATCGTTTATGTGCTGAAAATGAGGGATATATGGTTTTTGGTTATCGACTTCTCGAATTTCTTTTCAGGTACAAAATATAAGGGTCATAGTTATTATTTGCTAATAGAGTGATCGTCCTTATTTTGCAAACGGTGATAGCATGATGATTTCATTGTCGACTTCTTTTGCGTAGATGTTTTGTAAATACCAAGGATAGACTAGTATTATGATAGAAGGGGCTCGAGAATTTACATGTGCAAAGGATAGACTAGTATTGTCGACTTTTTTGTATGGATATTTTCTATATGCCAAGGAGATCGTGGCTATATTAGAATGCTCAGAATTCTGAAATTGCATGTGTATGGTGTACTGCACATGTACTGTTATGCTTATCAGAAATATCATATTTCAGGTTTATGTATTTTGCATGATGATCGAGAAAATTGTATGTTTTCTAAATTCTGGTTGAATGGTGCAAACTATTGAGAAAATATCTTAGCAGCGTAATTAAATTATATTGGTATTTTACATGTATATAGGTGTCTATTCTGGCGGGGACAATACACAATCTAGGGCGTTAATCGCCGAATAAGTCTAAGCTAGGGAAAACAAACTTATCTAGGGCACTTAATCGGCAAAAACATACAATCGAGGGCATGTTAATCGCCGAGCAAAACATACAATCGAGGGCATGTTAATCGCCGACAAAACATACAATCGAGGGCATGTTAATCGCCGCAAATACATATAATCGCGGAAAACTCCAATCTAGGGAAAAATCTAAGCTTGGGAAACTCTAACCGGGAAAACCAACTTATCTAGGGCACTTTAATCGCCGAAAACACATATCTCGCCGGAAAAGTCTTTCCCGGTAGCACTTACAGGCGAGGCAATAAGTGCCGAGAATACATTGTTGGCAGATAAATTGCGGAAAAAAGCTGTTTTTTCCAAGAATTGCATTGCCCTTAATATTGTGCCATGTTGTAGTGGAATTAGCATACGTGGAACGAAACATAAATCATTGAAAACTCATCATAGACCATAGAAATCAGTCATGGCATGAGCATCAGGCATTACGAGTTAACAACATCAATACATTCCATAATGTACTTGCCCATGTTGGAATGATGGGACTTCACTACCCACTCCCGTGGGTGAAACATGAATGAATTGACAAATGAATATGTTGAACACAAACATATTATTGAAGAATCATGGTATATTAATTATGAAGGGAAACAAGTAATACCAGAATTATCTATTGCACATTCACCAATCAAGTGGAACAAATAGCAATCAAGACAATTCAATTGTACTTGCCTTTCGCGTTGCGACGCGTTAGGAGATAAGGATGATGTCACTAATCCCAAAGCCTCTCTTCCTACATAATCAACTTACTCAAATAAGAATGACGTGGAAATGAGACTCTACTCGCAACGCTCTAACTCATTCTCCCTAACCCAAGGTTCATTAGATTGTTCTATTCCATTTAACCAACAGTCTAGCAGGAAGTCATACAGGACAGCGGTATTAAAACCTTCATAACTTTTGCTCTGAAACTAAAAAATTAGTGATCTTAGACTCTATGGAAAGATAATGAAATCCTCGACAATAACCTAGTTGGCGAGACTTTCCAATTCGGCCAATTTCTGTGTCTAATAATCAGATGAAAATCTAAACTATAATCATTCAGCGTAAACTACAAGAGAAGAAAGTTCATAACTTTTGATTGGATTAACCAAAATTCAAGATTTTTACCAATCTGGAAATCTTGAGAAATTCCCTACAACAATCGTGTTGGGTGAAATCCCTGAATCAGTCCTTAACATATTCTTATTTAATAAACAAAACTACTGCTAATTCTCATCAGACTTTCTGGACAGCAGTAATGAAATCGATGTAACTTTTAGACCACAACTTGGAATTGGATGATCTTTGAACCTATGGAAAGCTGAGGACATGCCCTACAACTCTCTAGGAGATGAAAACCTACAATTCGGGCTATATCTACACCAAAACTGATGCACAAGAATGGACAGAAATCTGATTCTAACCACAGCAGATTAACGACTCTAATTACGACATCGATCTATAGGAATGATTGAATTAAACCACAAGGACTCGAGATTACCCTTGAAGACCCTCAGAAATTCGCTGAACAAACCCCACAAGAACCCTTCTTCTTCTTCCTCTCCCTCCTCTTCTCTCCTTCCCTTCCTTCCTCTTCCTTATGGCCGGTCAATCTACAGGGGAAGCACCGGAGGAGAGGGGAGTGCTACAGTAGAGCCGTGCTATAGTACCATGCTACAGTACTTAGAGGCTTAGGTTTAGTTCCCCCCACATGGGCCCAAAAGTTATGGGCCAAAGGCCCGAGTTCTAAAACTCCTCCAAAATTATGAATTTTTCCTTTCTAATTATTTTTAATTTTAATACAAGTCACTTATATGTTTTATATTTGAACGGGATATTACACTGCCACCCCGCGTGCATCCTCCTATGTCGTCCACTGTGAGGACCCCAGATATATAACTCGAGGACCCTCTGTGTATTCTGAACTAGTCCCATGATCAGTGGCTAGCTCACACAGTTGCAACATTAGTGTAATCATATCCACACAACCAAACTAAAGATGAAGCAGACAAATTAATATTATTTAGCAAAAAGACCTTATGGTCAAGTCTTACAACGCTTGCCTCGCAGGGCTTAACAACAAAAGGAAGGTTGCAGTGGAAACCAAACATCTGTTAGAGGTCACCCAATATGCCCACAGGCAATCGAGTGGTCGACGCGACCTGATTCACATAGTCTTCAAAGTAGTCTTCTTCGTAGAACTCGGTGCTTCCTAGTTCTTCTTCAGCAACTGATCAACCAGAGGGCATAAAGCCGTGAGTACTTTGAATGTATTCAGCAAGTCGCAGAGAAATGTATGCAAGTAATATTCATGCAAGGTTTGACAAGGATAGCTTTATAGCTATTTTGCAGAAAGCAATCTTGACAGTAAATACAGTAACTAGATTGAAAAGCAATATTTAAAAAATTAATACATAAATAATCAAGTTTCTTTTCAACAACAAGTGAACACCCCGTTCACTTCCCAGCCATCAACCATCTACAAGATTCGACCAACCCATTCCAACATTTTTTATAAAAGTCTACCCCTCGTGTGAAATCACCAATTATTGTCCATAACCAGGGACACGGCTATTCAATAGTTATACACTCGCAGAGGTTGTACAATTTTGACCCACAAGAGATAACCATCTTTTAATGTCGGGCATTTCACGCTTCAAGGCATGTGACTAAGTGATTATCACAAGGATTTTACAAAGCTCTGTTTTGACTCGGTTCTGCCCGCTAAGGTTTCGCCATTCTGGACCCCCTCTTGTGCCGCTTATCAACCCTTGACAGAACCGAACCAAAACATTACTAAATAGTTGGCTAGGTTCTCCCCATAAATGGACTTGTGGTTGCATAGTATGGCCTAGATCAATGGCGCACAAAGTTAAGTCCTTAGTGGTTGCTCAGATGAGACTTTCCGCATCCCAATGTGATTCCACACCCACCTTTACCACCACCCACTCGCCTGAGCAAAATCATTTTTGTTCAACCTGCCCAAGTGACAACCCTTGCCATGGCACAACAAATTTTATCAATAGTGGCTCTACCACAATTCCATATTTCCTTCAGTCAAATTCTATCGTTCTTTGAACATGTGATCATGAATCTATCATATAACTAAAGCATTGGCTAAGCATCTACAATACCCAGGTTGGTAGTACAACAGTGTCCAACTAATAATTATCCATCCTAGGGTGTCCAAGGATTTATGTCATTCAAGGATACATGTCATTGCCATTTAGCAAGGAGGCATAATGACAATTAGGTAATTAACTAATTCCCGAAACCATTTACTATAAAATTAGCAATGCATGTTTATATCAATCAACATACTTTTATAAATTGGGTTCAATATGATCAAAGGTCTACCACTTGCCTTCGTTGAAGAGTAGAGATGCTTCGGTCGTCGGGTCCACGAATTCGTTCAAAACACTAGAATCTATACGTGCGAACAAAGCTAAATATATAAAATAGTACCAAAGAAAATCCAAATAAATACTAAATAAATACTAATAGAAAGATAATGAATTTATAGGAATTTTTAAATTTGAATCACTCGAATCGGAGTTCGAAAGAGGAAGTTATGGCCTTCGGAAGTTTGAATTTACATGAAATGATGAAATTTGGATTTTCTTGAATTTACGAATTAATTTTCTAAAGATAATTCAGAAAAAGCCACATGGGCTTGCTGACGAGGCATGACGAGGCTGCCATGTCAGCGAAGGGCTGAGGCGGCTGCTGACGGGGCGCCATAGTGGTAGTGCCACGTCAGCCGGAGGCAGCGCTGCTCATGGCCCAATGGCTCACCGGCGAACGGTGACGAGCTGGCCATGCACTGTGGTACCGACACTAGAGGGGCTCATGGTGATCTTGCTGCAGACTTTGAGGACCAGACACAGGAGGTCGCCGCAAGGAGGAAGAAACAGCAGCGTCGGCGATTGGATGCGGCGAAGGCGGTCCAAGGGGCTTTAGGGGCCAGGGAGGCACACACGGGAGAGGCGGTGGCCTAGCGAACCCGTACGTGGAGGCGGCAGCACCGGAGGGGGCACGACGGTGGTGGCGGATGCTGAGGAGTGAAGCTCGGCGGCGGCGGTTGGAGCTCAAAATCTGGCGGCGAGAAGGCGAGAGAGGGAGAGTGAGTGGGGGGGAGCAAGAGGAGGCTGAGGGGTGCTCGGTGCTCCCCTTAAATAGGTGCGGGGATGGGCGGTGGCGTGCTTGCGGCAGCAAGGACCGACGCTGACGGGGACAGGTGAGGGGAGGTGACAGGGCACGGGAGGGGAGCGCGGCGTGAAGGGCGCGTGAGGTCGTCAGCCAAGATTGAATGCACGCGACGGGAGCAGGTGCATCGGCGGAGAGCGCATGGCGCAGCCAGGGCAAGTGAAGATCCCGACACGGCGAGAGCAAAGGGACGCAATAGGACGCGGAAGTGGGAGCAACGGGTGGCAACAGGCGCGGTGAAGGACGACGCATTGAATGCGCATGCTAGGGTGACCGTGATTTAGGCAGCGGCCGGGCGCTAAACGCGAGAACGCTGCAAGGCATAGGCGTGGCTAGGGGCGATGGTGTGCAGAGAAAGATGACCAGGGGCGTGGGTGGCTGCGGCTAACAGGGCGGGCCCGCTGGTCAGAGAGAGAGAAGGGGGAAGCGGGGGAAAAGGCGCGGGGGTTGCGAGCCGTCCAATTTTAATCGGACAGTGCTCGACCGAGGGAGGCGGGGCTGCACATGTTAAATGGGCCGACACAGGCTGCGCAAGTGAACAGGGTAGGTGGGCCAAGGGAAATCGGCCCAAAGTGAATAGGGAGGTTTTTTTTTTAGGATTTTTGAATTTAGAAAATACCAGAAAAGCAAAAACCTCTTTAGAAAATAGCTAAAACTGTCCAAAAATTCAAGAAAAATGCACAGAAATCTCTTGAATTATTTAGAACTTAATAAAAATATTTTTAGCTTAACTCTTGCTTTTAATTTTTGTAATTAATTATTTTTAACATATGGACAAAGGAAAACCTCTTTTTAAAATCCAACAAAATCCAAGAAAGGCTTAAAATAACACTTTTGATTTTTAAATCTGATTAAGAACCAAAAAACTTAATTAAACCAACTTGAATTAATTGAAGTTTTAATTTAATTCAAATTAAATTGCTTTTAAAATTCTGAATTACAATTTAAGCTTTTAGAATTCAATAAAACCAAATGGTTAGTTTTTGAAGTTTTGAAAATTTTCAAAAAAAAAATCCCAGAAAATAGAGATGTTACAAACCTATACCCCTTAAAGGGAATCTCGACCCCGAGATTAAGGTTGACTAGAGAATAGGTGCGGAAACTTGGTCTTCAGGTCCTCTTCACGCTCCCAGGTGGCTTCTTCTTCAGTGTGATTGCTCCACTGGACTTTGCAGAAATGGAGGATCTTGCTTCTTGTTACGCGCTCTATCACTTCCAAAATCTTGATAGGTTGCTCCTTGTAGGTTAGATCTTCTTACAGGTCAATTGCTTCTAATGGCATCTCCTCTTCTGGCACACACATGCACTTCTTCAATTGAGACACATGAAAGACATCATGCACATCTGATAGCTGAGGTGGAAGCTCCAACTCGTAAGCAACTTCTCCTCTTCTGGCTAAGATTGGAAAGGGTCCGATGTATCTTGATGCGAGCTTCCCACTTACTCGGAAGCGGCGCATTCCCTTGAGAGGTGAGACCTTCAAGTACACATGATCTCCTGGTGCAAAAGCTAAATCTCGGCGACGGTTATCAGCATAACTTTTCTGTCGGGTATGTGCTGTTTTCAGCTTTTCTCTGATTGATCGAACTTGGTCTTCAACCTTCTTCAAAATATCTGGCCCAAGCACTTTTCCTTCGCTTGATTCAGTCCAATACAATGGTGTTCTGCACTTTCTTCCATAAAGGGCTTCAAACGGGGACATTTACAAACTTGATTGATAGCTGTTGTTGTATGAAAACTCTGCATAAGGCAGCATTTGATCCTAGCTAGTTTGGTTCTCTAGAGCACAGGCTCTCAACATATCTTCTAGGATTTAATTTACACTACAGGAAATCTGCTGAATGGTGACAATCAGAGTTCGTCACGGATCTGTGTTTTTTTGTCACGGTATGGGATCTGTGACGCTCCCATGACGAAAAATCGAATCGTCACCTATAGTGCGTCGCTGATTGGTTTCTGTAACGAAATAGCGAAATAGTCACAGACTTAGTGACGAAACCATTATCGTCACGAATTTTATGATGCTGCCACGTTAGATTCTTATTATCATTGGTAGCCTAGTCGGGCCACACAGGATCTGACGTGGCTATTGGTTTGTGACGATGTCTACCGTCATAATGTGAGTTAGGCCCATGTAAATTTTCGTCATAATTTCTACAAGGCCCATTTTGATTCCATTTTGTAGGCCCAACTTATTTTAGGTTAGCCCAAATTGCAGGCCCAAATTTTTTTTGGGTGTAGCCCATTTTGACGTTTTGAAAGACGCAATATATTGTTGGGCTAAAACCATTTTGGCCCAGTTTTATCTGGGCCAAGCCGTTTGACAATTCACAAACCAATTTTCCAATTTCACACCTGCAAACCAAACCATTGTGTTTGGCCCAGCACATCCATATAGACAAAAACAGTACAAGCATATACAATAAGTTCATGTCATGTCATAATAGCAACATCCATCACATTGTTCCCAAGTTACATGCATCCAGCACAGTTCACAAAATAACAGTATGCCAGATCGCAATGCCATCAAACCACAAACTACATCAGTTTAGGGAGTATGGTTCACCTAACCCTGATTGTAGTTCAGCAAACGATGAAGGAGGGCATCAGTATCTACAATCTTATCCTTCAAAAAGCCAATCTCTTCTAAGCTCTTCTTCATAGCTGCTTCGGATTCTTCTGCCTTCTTCTTCAAGGCATCCATGTCTTGCTGCTGAGCTTCAAGTTGGTCTCGAAGTTGGGATGCTCCTTGCTTCTCAATGTGAAGTTCAGCTTCAAGCTCTTCCACACGCGAAGAAACGCCACATCTCGAGCTTTTCTGTGAGGTTGTTTGAAGGCCCACACGTTCAAGGAATTTGGTTCACTCATCGAGCACTTCAGAAACAGCTGCAGTAGGAGACTTTGATTCTTATCCATCTTCCACTGGTTGAGCCACGATGGCTTCCATATCAGCCTAGCAATAGATGGACTACACGTAAGTGTTATTATTTACAGTATACTTATGTACAAAAGAAATGAACAAGTGGTGACTAACAATTGCTTTCTTCACTGGCTCACTAAAACCAAGTTTCTTGCTATTATGGCACTCTTTGAAGAGGTCAATTGCTGTGGGCTCTACATCTTTATATTTCTCTTGCTTCTGAAATGTTCAAATCATTGCAAACTATAAATTTCCAACATGGTATTGAAGGGTTTCATAACAAATGTATAAGAACATCATTTCTCTAAGTACTTACAATAGCATGACAGTGTGCAATGTAGGAACGAGAGCTGGTCCGCTGCTGAAACTGGTCTTTCTCACAGTTCAATTTGTTTTTCTCACAACAAATTCTCCCAGAAAGACAGATTAGTGTAAAACACGCCTAGTAATAGATAACTAAGCAAATGAACCAATTACTTTCATACCATGTGATTTAGGTTGGACCACATCTGTACCAGCACTCTCCATTGCTCATCAGTCATTTGCTTCAGCGGGCTAGTGGTTCTCACTTGATTTGCTGGTACACCATGAAAGTAGCGCTTTTTAAGCCTGTACCTCATTTGTCGTTGTCCACACTTGAGCAAATCAGCACATGCAGATGTGATTGCCTTTGAGTTGGTGTCCATGGTAAATTGACCCTAACAAAGAGCATACACATTACACAAGAGACATTTGAATACAACGAGAAACAAAAGAACAAGGAAAACAGAAAGGGATTTCACTTTTGGCCAAGAGTTGATATACTTACTGCAACTTTTCCAATGTAGTCCGTAAGGTGAGACTGATCATTCTTGTACTATTTCCAATGTGGAAGGACTGGTATATGCTACCTTAGTATGATCCCACACTCTGATGCAAGCTTTGTAGGTTGCATAAGTGCCTCAGTCAAGTTTCTTCCTTCGAAATTTGATTGGAATCTTACAAATTTTAATGCTCTTGATATCCTATCGAGATCTCTGCCCTTGTTTCTTCCCCTCTTATTTGATTGTTGACTGACATCTGGTGCATCCGGAAATATGAATTTCATAAAGTTAGTGTAAAGCATATCGCATTTCTTAAAGGGTTGTGCACAATCACTTGCCTTCATTAGAGTACATTTGAATGTGCTCCTCGATTAAGTAAAATCAAGAATCATGTGTGGCAAGAGGAGGCCTTTGAGTGGCCTGCTCTTTTGGATCTGAACTCGTACCAAGGAAACTTCTTGAGTTAATGTAGACTCTCTTGTCTTACGCCTAGTGCATCTAGCAGATTGAATTGATCATCGTGTGCCAAGACCTCTTTGGTGGTCTGATCCCTCCCGGAGGCATCCTGGCGTAATTGTTTTCCCTCTGTCTAGATCTCTTCTTAGAAACCTACCAGGCCTCATTGGCAGAATACAAGAAGAATTAGTAGCACATGAATCAAACTACAAACTGAATATATGATAAATAACACTGCAACAGTGCAAGGACACCACATGAGCAGCCTCTCCCAGCCCCCCAAACCCCCAACATAAGAGAGAGAGGCACAGAACAAGAATGAGCACCTTATCGAGTTCCTCTTGTTCAGTGTCCTCATCCTCGTTCTCTTGAGGGTCATACTTGGATCCAGAGTCTTCACGACTACTACCCTTGCTGTCTACACGTGTATTTGTAAGAATTGATGCTAATGCAGTGACGCCAAGTCCTTGCAACACTTGATTGTTCCTCATCAGATTTTGAGCCCTCTTTTTGTCATATTTGGTAAGTGGTGCTTCTTTACATGAGTAAGAAAATAAGCGTAAGATTGCAATTTTGATACTACAAAGTTACTAGTATGCAACTAATTAAATTGCGACAAGATTACAATGGAACTCTAGCATGCAACACCCAATGGAAGTAACAAATTTACAAGAACTTTAGCATGCGAGGCAGTCGGGTCCGCTGTTGCTGCCCTCACCACCCTAACGCTAGCTCCCTAACATGCCTCTGCCGGGGCGGACGGTTGCTCGCTTCCAAAGATCACCCACCTCCGCCGGTCGTGTTTATCGACGCTGAACCCTCACCGACGGATGAAGGGAGATGGAACTTACTGGCCAACTTTTTTGTCGCTAGCACCTTCCGCCTCGGCATGGATGAAGGGGGATGGATGTCACTGTCGCCCTTCCCCTTGTCGTTGCTATCGCTACTGCTGCCGCCACCCCACCGAGTGACGCTGCCTTGTTGGAGGAGGGATTTGGGGTGGGGGATGGATCGACTAGGGTTTGGGGAGAGGGGATTTGGGGGAGAACATGAAGGGGTCTGCGCCGTGCGCGTGCATGATGTTTACGAAAATACCCTCCACCCGGTTGGGGAGGCCCAGTGACCTATTTGGAGAAAATAGACATTTCACAAAAAATTGGGTGGCTGGCGGGGTGGGTTGTGGCACCACAACAAATATTTGGGCGGGATTATGGGTGCAGTTTGCAGTTTTGCCCTAGTGCCCAATATATTTCACTAAAAAATTAAGTTAGTGAATTATGAAACTCGTGAATAATATTTTTCAAAGTAATTTAATATGATATGTGATGCTAAAATTCGTATAAATTTAACAGATGGTTCAAAAGGAACCGTCTGTGTTGGGTCTATCATTTGCAATGCAGGCCTATCACAGACGGTTCGTAATAAGACGATAAAAAAGACCATATCCTTTTACATCAGAGATGATAAAAAAGGATTAGCGATCCTATCTTAGCCTTCAAATCTTCAGAAGCCTTCTCGAAGCTTCAGAGAGTGGCGGATCACGATCGTCCGATCAAACGCCCACTGCGACCTTGCATGCTCAATTTGCACTTGTAGTCGTTCGGACTCCAAAACCAAGCCCCATATAGCCCAGAGGTGTGACGACCCACCCCATGATGTACCGCAAGAGGTCCGGGAGGACCATATTTTTTTTTGCTGCCAAGTCACCACGGAAAGATGTGGTAGCACCGCATGGAGCTTTACCGAGGAGGTCTTCCAGACCTCCCAGAGGTCTTATGACCTCCCGGAGGTCTTGGTCCGCCATCGACCTCCCAGAGGTCTTGAGGACCTCCTGGAGGTCGTGGCCGCCACCCGCCGGTAGCACCTCCAGCACATCACTAAGAGAGGTCCGCAGACCTCCAAAGCTAAGTCCGAGGACCTCCGGTGGTCTCCCGCCTGCATCCGAGCTAGTCCCGGGACAACAGAGCTAGCTCGCACAAGAACACAAGCCAATACCACAACCACGAGGTCAAACAAAGATGAAGCAGTAAATTAAACTTTATATAATAGGACCTTATGGCCAAGCTTGTTAACAAGAGGTGCGCCATCGAGGGCTTACAAAACCAACGAGAACTTACAATCGCAACAAGGAGCTTCTAGGGCTCAAACACGAACACGCAAAAGCCATCCAACAAGCACCACAGTTTGTCGGGTGGAGGACGCCCTAGGCAGACTTAGTCGTCAAGAACTCCTCCTCGAAGAGGTCTCAGACCGCTGCAGACTTGATCATCCTCAAAATCATGGACACGGGGCTTAAGCCATGAGTACTTGGAATGTACTCAAGAAGTCACAGAGAGCAAAGATGCAATAATATTCATGCAAGGACTTACCAATGGAGAGTCAGATGGTTAGTTTATGCAGCCAAATTTGAACAATAAAAATAGTAATAGATTGAAAAGCAAAGAAGGTAAAAACATAGTACATAATACTTTTGATGTTTAAAAAGGTGGGGTGAGCACCAACTCACAGCCACAACCAAAATGAAGGAGTTCGGCCACACCCGTGACCTGTGTCCTTACCCAAAACCCACTCCAGAGGTCCAAACCAACCTGGACCACTACCGAGCCAACCTTGACCCCTCCGAGCGGCCAAGGTCTCTTCGAGGCAAAGACAAGGCATCTCGCGGAAGTGTCCAGTGGCACAAGCTTTTGAAACAGCTAACCCTTGCACCATTTCATCGAGCATGTCCATGACCAAGGACTTGGCTATTCAATAGATCTTTACACTCGCAGAGGTGTACAACTTTACCCACAATCCACGATCTCTCTAGCGGGGCGGGTTCCGGTCACCCTTGCTCACTTCCTAAGGTGAGCAGCCTAGAGAGCGCTGCAAGGCCTTTACAAAGCTTTGAACTGACTCTGGCTGCCCGCTAAGGTTTCGCAATCCCTCCTGTGGTCTAGAAGTCCGCAGGTTATGGGGTGCCCCTCTTGCGCCAACGAATCACACGCCAACCACATGACCCCAAGCCAACACATTGCTAATTATTCAGCCTGCACTATTCCCATAAAATGATCTTGTGGTTGCACTGCTTGGCCAGTTCAATGAACACAAAGTGAAGTCCTTAATCGTGCTAAGGCAAGACTTCCCAAACACAAGTGTGCATAGCACCCACTACTCACTCCCTACCTTCTTGCCTCAACAAAACCATTTGTATTAACCCATGCCAAAAGACCACCCAGTCTTGGCACAACATTTTTTAACCAAGTGATCTCACACCACAATCAACACAGCTTAGGTGTCCTGCCATAGCTGCTCAACAATGGCACCAGCCACACATTTCATATTTATTAGTCAAGATTATTAGAGATGAAGCATGATACGTTCAACCACGATTCTAAACAAGGCTATAAAGACCTACGGTCCCCCATGTTGGCAAATAACAAAGAACACCAACTAAATACCCACCCTAAGGCTCACAAGGTGAACATGACAACATGATGGAGACAAGGTATGAAGGAGGCATAACAGCAAGTAGGCAAGTAACTACAGCCCAAACCATTTTCATATAAACATAGCCATGCATGATAAAGTAAAACCGAAATACATTTACGAAACTTGGTTCAAGATGATCAAAAGGGGGTCTGTGGCTTGCCTTGGTCAAGCAGCGGAGAGCCTTCAGTAGAGAGAGCTGGGTCCAAGATCTCCTCAATCTCGTGATCTACACGTTCGCAAGAAAACCAATTAAGCAAAACCACACTAAGCCAAGGAACTTCAAAAGAACCAGAAAGAACTCAAACCAACTCAGCCAAAAGGAAACCAAGAGGCTTAACACAGCCTCAAAGATCTCCTGGGGAAGGTCTTGCGCAAGGAAGGACCGAGCAGGTGAGGCAGGGAAGGAAGAAATGAGCAACAGGTTACAAAGGCTGGCCCGCCCAGGCTTTATATAGCCGGAGTTGGTAGTGTGCACCACAAGGAAAAACTCAGTGACGTGCAGGCAATCGGGACAACTAGGGCAGGGCTTGCCCTAAAAGAATTGAAATAAAGTACCTCAGATGTGACTGCATTTAATGTGACCCGACACCTATTAAATGCGCATGAGTTCGAGGCAAAAGCAATAATTACAAGGTGAAGAGGGCTGGCAAGTGGGGCCACCAAAAGGGTGCACCACAAGTCAAAGAGGTGGCCCCACCGCAAGGGTCACCCCACCAAAGCCCACAAGGAGGTCTGGGCAAGAGGTCCAAGACACTCGAGAGGGGAGGTCTGGACAAGAGGTCCTCAAAGCTCAAAACGAAGAGGTCTGGACGCCAGACTGCACAAGGAGGTCTAAGGGTAAAGATTTCAAGGGAGGACCTCAACGGTCCAGATCAAAAGTGCAGGGAGGTCCCGACGAGTAGATCTCCAAAAGGGAGATCTACGGTCAAGATCTCAAGGGAGGACCTCGGCGGTCCAGATCAAAGGGTGCAGGGAGGTCCGACCAACAGAATATCTGATTTAGGAGGTGGTCCTTACAAAAGACCAAAGAAGGACCGGGAGGTGGTCTTTGCAAAACAACCAGAGGAGGTCACCGAAACAAAGGCAAACAGCGAAGAAAGCAGAGCTTCGATTGAAATCGGGCGGCCCAAAAGGATAGGAACGTTCGGACCAAACTAACGTGCCCTTAGGATCGGGCCATCCAACCCACATCGGATGGTCCTAAGGTTAGAAGGCAAGGCCTCAAGCGTCTACCATGAGGGTCAAAGATGGGTCCAAGTGCTAAGGAGGTCTTGGACCTTAGGAGGTCGAAACCTTTGGATCCAACTAAGGGAGGACACGACGGCTAAGATCTCCCGAGAGGAGGTCCTAATGGCCAGATCCTAACAAGGGGAGGTCCGAGCGGCTAGATCCCAACAAGGGAGGTCTCGAGCGGCTAGATCTCAACAAGGGAGGTCTCGCGGCTAGATCTCAACAAGGGGAGGTCTGAGCGGCTAGATCTCAACAAGGGGAGGTCTGGCGGCTAGATCTCAACAAGGGGAGGTCTGAGCGGCTAGATCTCAACAAGGGAGGTGCGGCTAGATCTCAACAAGGGAGGTCTGAGCGGCTAGATCTCAACAAGGGGAGGTGCGAGCGGCTACATCTCAACAAGGGAGGTCTGAACGGCTAGATCTCAACAAGGGGAGGTCTGAGGCGGCTAGATCTCAACAAGGGAGGTCTGAGCGGCTAGATCTCAACAAGGGAGGTGCAGAGCAGCTAGATCTCAACAAGGAGGTCTGAGCGGCTAGATATCAACAAGGGAGGTCTCGAACGGCTAGATCTCAACAAGGGGAGGTCTCGAGCAAGCTAGATCTCAACAAGGGGAGGTCTGAGGCGGCTAGATCTCAACAAGGGAGGTCTGAGCGGCTAGATCTCAACAAGGGAGGTCTAAGCGGCTAGATCTCAACAAGGGGAGTTCCAAAGAAACAAAACCAAGCGTGGCTTGGAGGGACCAAAGAGGTTTTGAAACACAAACTGAGTGGGTCTTTATCAGAAAACCCAAGCAGGAGAGGTTGAGCAGAGCGGGAGATAAGAGAGAGGTCGGATCTCAAAGAGATTCAAACCAACAAAGGAAGTTAAGAGAGAAGAGACAAACCGAGGGACACACAGAGAGGCTCAAACAAAGAAGGAACACCAACAAAGAACTTAGTTAAGGTTTAATTAATTCCAATTGAACTCTCTAGACTTCAAAACGTCGAGGTTAAGCTTTGGATTCTCAATAAAGCCAAATGGTTACTTTTATTTTGAAAACCGGGCAAGAAACTTAAGGAAAATGGGATGTTACAAACCTTCACCCCTTAAGGGAATCTCGACCGAGATTCAAAGCCGAGCTAGGGAACAAGTGGGGAACTCCTTGAGGTCCTCTTCACGTTCCCAAGTTGCCTCGGCCAGAGTGGTTACTCCATTGCACCTTGCATGCCTTGGTGGTCTTGTTCCTTGTAACTCTCTCGACACGCCCAAAATCTTGATGGGGTGCTCTCTATAAGTGAGGTCTTCTTGGAGGTCCTGACTTCTAAAGGCATCTGGTCCTCTGGCACTCGCAAGCACTTCTTCAACTATGAAACATGGAACACATTGTGGACTCCAAATGAAGTGAGGTGGGAGGTCCAACTTGTAGGCTACTTCACCCTTCTTCTGCAAGGACCGAAAGGGACCAATAAACCTTGGAGAAAGCTTCCCACTAACTCTGAACATTGCATACCTTTGAGGGGTGATACTTTGAGGTAGACTTGGTCTCCTGGAACAAAAGCTAGGTCTCGACGTCTAACATCTGCGTAGCTCTTTTGTCGAGTTTGAGCATTCTTAGCTTCTCCTTATCGACCTTACTTGATCTTGACTTCTTTTAGTAGGTCAAGGCCAAGAACTTGACCTTCACCCGATTCTGCCCAAAGACAAGGGAGTCCTACATTTCCTCCCATAAATAGCTTCAAAAGGGGACATTTGAAGGCTCGCTTGGTAGCTGTTATTGTAGGAAAATTCTGCATATGGCAACATCTTGTCCCAACTAGATTGCCTTTCAGAGTGCAAGCTCTTAGCATGTCCTCAAGGACTTGATTAACTCTCTCGGTTTGGCCATCTGTTTGTGGGTGGTGCGCCTGTCTTGAATTAAGGTCTGTGCCCAAGGCATCATGTAGCTTTGCCAAAATTTGGAGGTGAATTGGGATCCTCATGCGAGACTATCTTCTTTGGAACACCATGAAGGCACACAACCTTTGCCATGTAGATCTCGGCAGTTTGTCTCGAATAGGTAGTCTTCACAGAATAAAGTGAGCCATTTTGTCAATCTATCCACAATGACCCAAATAGAATCAAAACCAGCTTGGGTACGAGGTAAACCAGTTATGAAGTCCATCCCGACCTCTTCCTATTTCCACTTGGGTATGGGTAAAGGCACTAAAGTCCTCTGTGTCTTTGGTGCCTTCGCCTTAACCTTTTGGCAAGTGTCACATTTGACCACAAAATCTGCTATTTCTCTCTTCATTTTCGCCACCAAGACAATTCCTTGATATCTTGGTACATTTTTGTAGCTCCCGGTGTATAGAATACAATGTCTCATGTGCTTCTTTAAGTATTACTCCCTTGAGCTCTGGTTATTGGGCACACAGAGCCTCTTATCAAACAGACCGCACCTAGGTCGTCTATAGAAAACCTTGCACTTTCCTTCTCTTATGTTGGCCTTGATTTCTTGGATGTTAGCATCTCCCTCTTGGGCTGCCTTGATCTGCTTTTTGCAATATGGGTTGCACTTCAAGTGTCGCTAAGAATCCTCTTCAACTAACTCAAGTCTAAGCTTCAAGAATTCTTCATACAAAGTAAGTGGCTCTCCTTGATCATCAAAGTATTAGCATAAACTTTCTGCTCAAGGCATCGCCACCACGTTGGCCTTGCACAGGTGGTAATGAATTCCCACATTGTAGTCCTTAATAAGCTCTAGCCACCTTCTCGCCTCAAATTCAGATCTGCTTGAGTAAAGATATACTTTAGGCTTTTGTGGTCAAGATAGATTTCACACCTATTACCTATGAGGTAATGGCGCCAAATCTTTAAGGCATGAATCTGGCAGACTAACTCTAGGTCATGAGTAGGGTAGTTTGCTTCATGGGGCTTCAAGCGTCTTGAAGCATAAGCTATCACTTTTACATCTTGCATAAGAACACAGCCAAGTCCTTGCTTTGATGCATCACAATAGACCTCAAAATCTTTCCCGACATCTGGAAGAACCAAAAGCTGGGGCAGAGGTCAACTTCTTCTTGAGCTCTTGGAAGCTTTGTTCACACTCACGAGGTCCAGAGGAACTTCTTTTCTTTCTTTAACAAATTGAGTGAGAGGTCTTGCAACACGGGAAAAGCCTTCAATAAACCTTCAGAGTAGCTTGACCATGCTAAGAAAACTCGACTTGAGGCCTTGTCCTAGGGGTTCCCAATTGAGCACATCTTGCACCTTGGTGGGATTGTGAGACACTCCATCTTCGACAAAACATGCCCTAAAAGACCACTTCCTTTAGCCAAAATTCACACTTACAAAACTTGGCAAAGAGTCGATGAGCTCGGCTTCCCCAAAACCGAAAAGAGATGGCTTGCATGCTCCTCTTCACTCTTGGAATATACAAGAATGTCATCAATGAAGACAATGACAAACTTGTCTAGGTACTCCATGAACACTCGGTTCATCAAATTCATGAAATAAGCAGGGCATTGGTCACCCCAAAGACATGACAGTGAATTCAAATAACCCATACCTAGTTGAAAAAAGCTGTCTTAGGGATGTCTTCCTTGCGAATCTTGAGTTGGTGATATCTGTTCTCAAGTCTATCTTTGAAAACACAGCGCTCCCTTCAATTGATCAAATAAATCATCAATTCGGGCAAAGGATATTTGTTCTTGATGGTGACATCATTGAGAGCCCTATAGTCCACACACATCCTTTGAGTGCCATCCTTTTAGGCACAAAAATCCTTTGGGGCTCCCCAAGGTGAGGAGCTAGGTCTAATAAAACCCTTGCTCTGCAAGTCTTCCAACCGCTTCTTCAACTCCACATGATCATCAACATGCAATCTGTAGGGCCTTTTGGAGATGGGGAGGTCCACAGGACAAGGTTAATGACAAACTCAAGGTCTCATGCTGGGGCATTCCAGGAGCTCATCGAGGAACACATCCACAAATTCTTTAACAACAGGACATCCTACAAAACTTGAACTTGAGCACTACAAGATAGGGCTCCTTGGAGCTTCTCGAGGTGGCGAAAACTTCACAAATGGCACCACTAGGGCTGGTCAAAGAGATACTTTTGCCACTACAATCCAACATGGCATGGTGGTTAGCTACCGATCCATGCCCAAGATCACATCTAGGGACCTGGTGTCCAAAAGGATAAGGTTGGCTAGAAATTCTACTTCTTCTATGACCAACCTAACTTGTGGACAACCCTGGTTCGTACTTAGTTCTGAGCCGGGGGATTGAACCAACAAGGTAGACTTAAGAGCAACAACTCGAAACTGGTGCTTTGCAGCAAAACTCCGAGAAATAAATGAATGGGAAGCTCCAGAGTCAAACAAAACTGCAGCCGGCACTGAATTTACTAGGAACATACCTAGTACCACATCTGAGGAGGTCTGAGCTTCTTCCACTGCCACATGGTTCACACGGCCCCTTCCAAAAGTCTGGGAGGTCCTGGCTTGAGGAGGTCCTACGGCCTGAGAGGTCTTGGCCGAGGGAGGTCCTGAAGTAGAGGTCTTTGCGGCTGGCTCAGTCTTCAGTGGGCATTGATTGGCAAAATGCCCCACTTGATGACACTTGAAACAGGTGATCCCCGCTGTTGTGGAGGTCGCCGGTTGACTTGGTCTGCTGATGATCTGTTGGCGAAAGGTGACAGGCGGGAGGTCTTGACAGAGGTCCTGGGAGGTCCAGGAGGTCCTTGGCGCTTGGGTTGGTACTGCACAAAAGCTTTGTGGCGCTGGGGAGGTCTTTGCTGAGCACTGGAGGGTGGCACCTTTCTCTTGAAGGACTCAGAGAGTTCTCTTCGGGATTCCTCAATGAGCATTGCCTTGTTCACCATATGCTGGAAATCAGGATAATCGTTGCCCACAACTTGAACTTTTAAACTGGGATGAAGGCCTCGCTTAAAGCGCTTCTGCCGAGCATCATCCGTAGCCACATCTTCACGAGCATAACGTGACAATTGGGTGAACTTTGTGAGATACTCGCTCACTGACATGCTGCCTTGCTTGAGCTCTCTAAACTCTTCCTTTTTCATCTCTACCTTCCCATCGGGACATGCAGACGAAAAGCAGTGCGACTCGCCCAAGTGATCCTCTGGGGGTCGACATGTGAGGCACAAATGTGTCCCACCACTCAGTGCAGTCCTTCCAGTTGATGTGAGGCAAACAAAACCTTCTCCCGTCTTCACAATGAGCAATATCCAACTTTTTCTCGGTTGATCTTAGCCAATCATGCATCTAATGGCTCGGGGAGCTCAAAAATGTAGTAGGCGTGTCTTCATAAACTCGATGACCTTGATTGATGGTGAGTGGCGGTGGAGGGGTGGTGGCCGCCGCTTGACTACTCGACTCATCATGGCAAGTAAAGCATTGGTGGTGCCGCTTTGTTGAGCCATAATTTGGTTCATAATTCGCATCATGGAGCTCATCATTTGAGCTTGTCGCCATAAACCGCCCAAAACCCGGTGCATTCTGTTGCCACTAGAGGAGGTGGAGGTGGAGGCAATCGCCTGGGCTCACCCGACTTGTGGACTGCCGAGTTCTGCACCATTTGGACAAAACTCTAAAGGCTTAATAGGTAAGATGAAAGCATAGAGGATAAGAGGGATCGAGAGAGAAAGGTAGAGCATCTAAAGGGGTAACTTGGTTAAACCCAAGAGAGAACCAAAAGGCCAGGAGGCCAAAAGAGGCAACCAAAGCTTCAAAACAGAGGTCTAAAAGACACAAGCTAGGCGAGACTCAGAATAGGACCACTAACCCTAACCTTTCCACAGTCGGTCCTATAGAAATTATAAAGGCAAGGAGGTCAAATTAGACTTAAAAAAATTGGGGTTCCAGCAAGGGTAAGATAACAGAACTAAAGAGGGAGTTAAGATTGAAGTAGAAGCGGGGTAAGAAATGATTTGGACAAGTTAAGGGTAGCATAGAACCAGAACAAGGTAAGAACCTCCAAACCGATTTTAAGTTGTTTTGCTTTAGAAAATAACCTTTTGAATCAAAACTAAACCGACCTTTCTACCTAGGGTCACGCCCTCACCACCAGTGGCTCGATACCAACTGTGACGACCCACCCGTGATGTACTGCAGAGGTCAGGAGGACCATATTTTTTTTTTGCGCTGCGAAGTCACCACGGAAAGATGTGGTAGCACCGCATGGAGCTTTACCGAGGAGGTCTGCCAGGACCTCCCAGGAGGTCTTGCGGACCTCCTAGAGGTCTTGGTCCGCCATCGACCTCCCAGAGGTCTTGAGGACCTCCTGGAGGTCGTGGCCGCCACCGCTCAGAGCACCTCGGGCACATCACTAAGAGAGGTCAGCGGGACCTCCCGAGCTAAGTCCCAGAGGACCTCCCTGGTGGTCCCGCCTGTGCATCTGAGCTAGTCCCGGGACAACAGAGCTAGCTCGCACAAGAACACAAGCCAATACCACAACCACGAGGTCAAACAAAGATGAAGCAGGCAAATTAAACTTTATATAATAGGACCTTATGGCCAAGCTTGTTAACAAGAGGTTTGCCACTGAGGGCTTACAAAACCAACGAGAACTTACAAGCGGCAACAAGGAGCTTCTAGGGCTCAAACACGAGAACACGCAAAGCCATCCAACAAGCACCACAGTTTGTCGGGTGGAGGACGTCCTAAGCGCCTTAGTCGTCGAAGAACTCCTCCTCGAAGAGGTCTCTGACCGCCTCGCACTTGATCATCCTCAAAATGCATTGACACAGGGCTTAAGCCATGAGTACTTGGAATGTACTCAGCAAGTCACAGAGAGCAAAGATGCAATAATATTCATGCAAGGACTTACCAATGGAGAGTTGTATGGTTAGTTTGCACAAAGCCAAATTTGAACAATAAAAATAGTAATAGATTGAAAAGCAGCAAGGTAAAACCATAGTACATAATACTTTTGATGTTTAAAAGGTGGGGTGAGCACCAACTCACAGCCACAACCAAAATGAAGGAGTTCCGGTCACACCCGTGACCTGGTCCTTACCAAAACCCACTCAGAGCACCCACTCCAGATGTCCAAACCAACCTGGACCACTACAGAGCCAACCTTGACCCCTCTAGAGCCGGCCAAGGTCTCTTGAGGCAAAGCCAAGGCATCTCGCGGAAGTGTCGATGGCACAAGCTTTTGAAACAGCTACCCCTTGCACCATTTCCTTGAAAGCATGTCCATGACCAAGGACTTGGCTATTGAATAGATCTTTACACTCTGCAGAGGTGTACAACTTTACCCACAATCCACGATCTCTCTAGCGGGGCGGGTTAGGTCACCCTTGCTCACTTCCTAAGGTGAGCAGTCTAGAAAGCTTGCAAGGCCTTTACAAAGCTTTGAGCTCGACTCGGGCTGCCCGCTAAGGTTTATAATCCCCTCTGTGGTCTAGAAGTCCGCAGGTTATAAGTGCCCCCTCTTGCCCAACGAATCACACGCTCAACCACAACAGCCCCAAGCCAACACATTGCTAATTATTCAGCTCAGACCATTCCCATAAAATGATCTTGTGGTTGCACTGTTTGGCCCAGTTCAACAGACACAAAGTGAAGTCCTTAATCGTGCTAAGGCAAGACTTCCACAAACCCAGCTGTGCATAGCACCCACTACTCACTCCCTACCTTCTTGCCTCAGCAAAACCATTTGTATTAACCCATGCCAAAAGACCACCCAGTCTTGGCACAACAGTTTTTAACCAAGTGATCTCACACCACAGTCAACACAGCTTAGGCGTCCTGCCATAGCTGCTCAACAATGGCACCAGCCACACATTTCATATTTATTAGTCAAGATTATTAGAGATGAAGCATGATACGTTCGAACCACGTATTCTAAGCAAGGCTATAAAGACCTACGGTCCCCCATGTTGGCAAATAACAAAGAACACCAACTAAATACCCACCCTAAGGCTCACAAGGTGAACATGACAACATGATGGAGACAAGGTATGAAGGAGGCATAACAGCAAGTAGGCAAGTAACTACAGCCCAAACCATTTTCATATAAACATAGCCATGCATGATAAAGTAAAACCGAAATACATTTACGAAACTTGGTTCAAGATGATCAAAAGGGGTCGTGGCTTGCCTTGGTCAAGCGGCGGAGAGAGCCTGATCAAGAGAAATTTGGGTCCAAGATCTCCTCAATCTCGTGATCTACGTTACAAGAAAACCAATTAAGCAAAACCACACTAAGCCAAGGAACTTCAAAAGAACCAGAAGAACTCAAACCAACTCAGCCAAAAGGAAACCAAGTGGCTTAACACGACCTCAAAGATCTCTGGGAAGGTCTTGCGCAAGGAAGGACCCGAAAGCGGTGAGGCGAGGAAGGAAGAAATGAGCAACGAAGTTACAAAGGTGGCCCGCCTGAGCTTTATATAGCGGAGTTGGTAGTGCACCACAAGGAAAAACTTCGATGGCGTGTAGGCAATCGGGACAACTAGGGCAAGGCTTGCCCTAAAAGAATTGAAATAAAGTACCTCGGATGTGATTGCATTTAATGTGACCCGACACCTATTAAATGCGCATGAGTTTCGAGGCAAGAGCAATAATTACAAGGTGAAGAGGGTGGCAAGTGGGGCCGATCAAAGGTGCACCACAAGTCAAAGAGGTGGCCCCACCGCAAGGGTCACCCGCCAAAGGCCACAGTGAGGTCTGGGCAAGAGGTCCAAGACACTCAGAGGGGAGGTCTGGACAAGAGGTCCTCAAAGCTCAAAACGAAGAGGTCTGGACTTTCGAGACTGCACAAGGGAGGTCTAAGGGTAAAGATTTCAGGGAGGACCTCAACGGTCCAGATCAAAGGGTGCAGGGAGGTCGACAAGTAGATCTCCAAAAGGGAGATCTACGGTCAAGATCTCAAAGGGAGGACCTCGATGGTCGAGATCAAAGGGTGCAGGGAGGTCTGATGGTAGATCTCCAAAAGGGAGATCTACGGTCGAGATCTCAAAGGGAGGACCTCGGCGGTCGAGATCAAAGGGTGCGAGGAGGTCTGACCAACATGAATATCTGATTTAGGAGGTGGTCCTTACAAAAGACCCGGCAAGGACCGGGAGGTGGTCTTTGCAAAACAACGAGAGGAGGTCACGGAAACAAAGGCAAAGCAGCGACAAGCAGAGCCGTTCGATTGAAATTCCAAGGCCCAAAAACGATAGGAGCGTTCGGACCAAACTAACGTGCCCTTAGGATCGGGCCATCCAACCCACATCGGATGGTCCTAAGGTTAAGAAGGCAAGGCCTCAAGCGTCTGACCACGAGAGTCAAAGATGGGTCCAAGCGCTAAGGAGGTCTTGGACCTAAGGAGGTCGGAACCTTTGGATCCAACTAAGGGAGGACACGGACGGCTAAGATCTCCCGAGAGGAGGTCCTAATGGCGAGATCCTAACAAGGGGAGGTCCGGCGGCTAGATCCTAACAAGGGGAGGTCTAAGTGGCTAGATCTCAACAAGGGAGGTCTGAGCGGCTTGATCTCAACAAGGGAGGTCAGGAGGCTAGATCTCAACAAGGGAGGTGCAGGCGGCTAGATCTCAACAAGGGGAGGTCTGAGCGGCTAGATCTCAACAAGGGGAGGTCGGCGGCTAGATCTCAACAAGGGAGGTCTGAGCGGCTAGATCTCAACAAGGGAGGTGCGGCGGCTAGATCTCAACAAGGGAGGTCTGAGCGGCTAGATCTCAACAAGGGAGGTCTGGGCGGCTAGATCTCGACAAAGGAGGTCTCGAGCAGCTCGATCTCAACAAGGGAGGTCTGAGCGGCTAGATCTCAACAAGGGAGGTCTGAGCGGCTAGATCTCAACAAGGGGAGGTCGAGCGGCTAGATCTCAACAAGGAGGTCTGAGCACAAGGGAGGTCCAAAGAAACAAAACCAAGCGTGGCTTGGAGGGACCAAGAGGTTTTGAAACACAAACTGGTGGGTCTTTAACAGAAAAACGAAGCATGGGAGAGGTCGAGCAGAGGGGAGATAAGAGAGTGTCGGATCTCAAAGAGATTCAAACCAACAAAGGAAGTTAAGAGAGAAGAGACAAACCCGGGGACACAGAGAGGCTCAAGCGACAAGGAACACCAACAAAGAACTTAGTTAAGGTTTAATTAATTCCAATTGAACTCTCCGGACTTCAAAGCGTCGAGTTAAGCTTTGGATTCTCAATAAAGCCAAATGGTTACTTTTATTTTGAAAACCAGGCAAGAAACTTAAGGAAAACGGGACGTTACAAGAGGCCATCAACCTGGTCTCCTCCGTCTCGGCGAGATCGACCAACTCTCCTGCAATTCTGGATGTAGTCCTCGACTCTCCGGGCTGCATCCTCGGTCTGAACCAAGTAGTTCCATAGGGCGATCTCCACGATGAGGTTTACTCGCTGAATGCCGCAGACCCTCTCATTGGTCCGTCTGAAGAGGAGCTCCAGTCGACAGATGATGGCCACTATGGTCTCCGGTAGATTGGATGGCCTACAACGGATGACATTGCAAACGGAAGGCTTGTCCACAGCTTAGGCCAGGTTGCGACCAGAGAGGTGTGAGTAAACAAGCACAATGTAGGCCAATCTGGTAAACACGAGAGGAAGCCATTTGGAGTTTGTGGAGAAAGGGGATCAAGGAGGTTCGTGATAAATCCCTTTCAGAAGGGGATATCTATTTATAAAACAAGTACTAAAGCTGGAGCGGGAGACGAAGAGATACTTTGGGAGCCGTAGCGACGTTGGTGCGATCGTGAGACAAAGAGACACATGCATTGTGCGGGAAAACGAAGAGACTTATCACCAGGTTCATGTGGAGTGGAATTTTCACATCACAGGATGTCCTAGGAACACCTCTAAGTTATTTCAGAATTTTAGGAATTTTATTCCTATTTTTAAAGCCCTGGTCAAACCCTTATTTCTTGGTCAAATCTGAGTTTGAACTTCGGGCTCAACACTGTTTCCAAAATTTCATGCATGCTGATAAGATGCATACTAATTATCATTAATTAATTTGGGGATGTTACAAACCTCCCCCCCTACAAAAGATCTCGTCCCCGAGATCTAGGTAGGTCAGAAGTTGGACAGGAAGGTTCTAAAAGATACAAACATCTGTTGTCTTGATTTCCTTCAAAGATAGTGCTAAGATATCCTAACAAGGTTACAAGGAAATTCTATTACATTTTCCTTCCCATTGTTTTGCTTAACCTTTCCTTTCTTGATCCGGAGGCACTTCAGAGAGAAGGAAAAAAGTCGGGATATTCGGTTCGCATACGGTCTTCACGTTCCCAAGTTGCTTCATCATCAGTATGGTTGCTCCACTGTATCTTTAATAACCTGATGTTGCAATTCCTTGTCTTGCACTCCATTTCTTCAAAAATGCGTATTGGGTGCTCTCGATAAAAGATATCAGGTTGCAAATCGAGGTCTTCTAAATTGGTTGCTTCGGTAGAGACTCGAAGGCATTTCTTCAGTTGTAGAAAGGTGGTGGGAAAAAGGATTACATAGATAAATAGAGAATAATTTTATAAGACCAAAATAACTAAGTTTATCTCATTTGGAGTTTTTATGAATTAGTTATGAATTTTCAAAGTTAATAGTCTTTTTAGTTCAAAAATAACTTCTGTTTTGGGTCACTCTCCACAAAATATATTTTCTATGATAGTGAGTAGTTTGAAACCTATTTAAAAATAAATTTAAGTTAAAATGAAAATTATCAAAACTGGTTTCACTCATTTTGAAGTTAAGAAGAATTAGTTAAGCATTTTTGAAGTTAGTTGTATTTTCAGTGTACAACTAAACGTTTTCCAGATTTTCTAACACAATTAAACACTTTTCCTACCGATAACCATTCTAGCTACAGACACTAACGGTGGGGTCCAGTGTAGTGTCAAGGTTCACTGGGTGCACAACTCAAGAACCTAACCACTTAACCTACGGGCCCACTTGTCATGGACCCAGTCCTAGTTTGCCTGGTTCACGTTTGGCCCACACGATCTAATTTGGACGGGCCAGATTTGAGTGGTCGTTCGGATGGTCCGAATGGCCCACTCAACAAGGGCCATTCGATCAAGATCAAACGGTGGCGAGCTGGTGTGGTGCGATGCGCTCGGACTGATCGGACTCGGGGCATTTAAGAACCACACGATACAAAATGTACTGCTGAGATTTTGTGGCCGTTCGGACTGGTCCGAACGGCCCAATCAACGCGGGCTGTCCGATCAAGAATTAACAGGTTGGATTGATTTGGCGTTCGGACTGGACCGAACGGCCCAATCATTTTCAACGGTTGGATTCTAATCGGATGGTTGTGTGTAGAAGTCATAGGGTCGGGCTGAGTCAAGAGGCACGTCAGGCTTGGGCCAGGTGAACAGTGCTTGAGCCCAAGTTTTGAATTCAATTTGACTAAATCTCAAAAGGTTTGACCGGGGCTTTAAAAATAGGTTCGTCTAGGCTCGCCCAAATCGATTCTAGGGTTTGGCCCTCCACTCCCAAATCGATTCTAGGGTTTGGCCCTCTACTCCCCGAAACTGGCAACCTGAAGCGTCGCTCCCGTGGTACGCCTTGACCGCCGCTCACCTGCGCGTTGCTGCACCATGGATAAGCAGAAATGTTGGACGCACTACGAGTGGTCTACCACAGGCCCTAGCGATGGGCTACCTCTCGTGCCGTGCCCAAAGTGCCAAGCCACAATGATCTAGGCCGTGTTCAGGAGCTCAAAGAATCGAGGAAAGTAGTATTACAAATGCCCCAGAAACGAAGGGGTAAGAAACTCCCTTTTCTATTAAATTTGGTTTTGGGTTTTGCTGAGCAATTTATGGTTTTTGTTGCTCCAGATGTATTCGGGTGAGTGCGACACATTCATGTGGACAGACCAATACTTGAGCCATTTGAGTGGGCTGCATCCTGTCGGTAGAGAAGAGATGGAAATGAGGTGGTTTTCACAGTGGACCACCGTGTATTGGAACAACATTTTGCTGTGATGAAGAGCTCATTGGACCAGATCAAGACTTCATTGGACGAGATAAACAATTCACTCAGGAAAGCCACTTCTGGAGATGAAAAGTTAAAAATGGTTGTAGTTGCATTTGTATTCTTGCTATTAGGAATTTGCATTGAGAAGATTGTCAACTGATTTCCTAATTTAGTTATCTTCAAGTCTTTTGTAATGTACTATCTCATTTGTATAAACTCTGTTTGAAATGGGAAATGAAATCTGAAACAATGTCTCAGTGTACATTTCAGCTGGAATGTTGGAATGCATTTCAGCATGGTTCATACAGTTGATAGTTGGATGCATGGTTCTCTTGTTGCAATTGTGACTCTGAAACTATGGCCAAATTAACATCAGAAAATACAACAAAGTGCCAAATTAACATCAATCTTAGATATCTATGTCCACATTACAACAAACTAACAGATCACAAATTACTCCTCATCGTTATCTGTCTCAAGAATTGTGCGATCTTCATTATCGCTACAGTACTGCATGTAAGTTTTGTCGTCTTCATGAGACTCGCAATTGACATCATCCACTTGGTTGCGAGCATTTTCAACGACACTAGCAGGGACAGTATGACACTCTCCATCATCAGCATGTAAATTTTCAGAAATAGGTTCATTTTCTTGTACTGGACATTGTGCATAGTCATCATCTTGGTATGTAAGTTCCTTTTCAGTTTCTGCTTCGGTGACACTCCACAAATGCCTATGCTCAAACTTTTGAACAACTCTCTAGTCTCCACCAAACTTTGTGTCCTGCAAGTAAAATACCTTTGTTGATTGTGTGGCTAGAATAAAAGGATCTCCTTTGTACCAGTAACTTGCGGTGTTGATGCTTTTGAAATATCCTTCATCTTTCAATCTTGTCTTCTTGCCATCAAGATCAAACCGGCCACAACGAAATAAAACAACTGTTCGACGGACGTCTTGGCTTGAGTTATACTGCAACTCGATAATGTCTTGCAGACAACCATAAAAATCAATATGCTCACCATTATGTGTACCCTGAACCATGACTCCACTGTTCTGAGTCTTTCTATTTTTTTCACGGTCAATCGTGTGATATCGAACACCATCAACAATACATGCTGAATATAATCAAACTCGCATATCTGGTTGGCATGCCAATGAGTATAGGTCATCACTGACCTCTACTCCTTCGACATAACGCAGTCTTGCCATCTGGACAACAAAAAGGTCAGCATGATGATAACCTATACACCTGATCAGAGTTCCATCCAAAATTGCAAAGAAAACTCACATGCTTCTTAAACCATGTGGCAAATTCATGCTCTAGCCTTTTTTCCACATCATGACTACCTTCTTTCTCTAACTCTTGTCTACATAACCTGCATAGTGGCTTCAGAAATTACAGATAAATAATATATTATATCTAAAACAAAAGTCAAAAGTGTTAGAAGGGATCACATATTCCATAAATGGCTGAACCTCAGGACAATTGTTGAGCACATACCAAACCATCTTGTCATAATAACCTTCAAGATATGTCATCCTCAAGGCTCCAATTAAATGAACACTATGCTGAAAAACAGAGAGGTCACCTTCTTTTAAGTCAACACGCTCTCTATTCCTGCCCTCTTGATTGAATCGTGTCTCCACATCATTCAAGTACCTTGAGCAAAAAGTTAAACACTCATTAGCAACATATGCTTCGCAATGGATCCTTCAGGTCTAGCCCTATTCCTCACAAAACGCTTCAAAGTGTACATAGCCTTCTTTCCTTTGGGTACATCCGACCATATTGGTGGCCATCTTAAGATTGCTTCATCGGGTAAATGAACGACCAAGTCTTGACATAACATCAAAGAAAGTGGTGGAAAAATTTTTCAAGCTTCCACAAAATGATTGGGATTTGAACTTTCAATTTATGTAGAACATCTAGCTTTAGAGTTTTGCAACATAACTGCTGAAAGAAATTTCCCAATTCAGCAACTGCTTCATATATTTCCTTACTCATGATTCCTCGTAGGGCAGCAGGTAAAATTCTTTGTAGAAGAATATGACAATCATGAGTTTTTAATCCTACCACCTTGCATCCATCCGCACTAATACATTTTGCTAAGTTAGAAGCATATCCATCTGGAAATTTCACCTCTCTTATAAATTCAAAAAATTTACGCTTTTGGTCATTTTTCATTTCTTATGGGGCTTTAGGGATACTGTATAAATCTCCTTCATACTACAAGTGTAAAAAAGATCTTATGCCCATGTCTTCCAAATCTAGCCTAGCACTGATTGTGTCCTTTGTCTTCCCATCAATGTTGAGAAATGTACCCGCGAGTTGTCACATATATTTTTTTCAATGTGCATTACATCAAGATTGTGCCGCAGCTTCAGACTCGACCAATATGGCAAGTCAAGCAAACAAACTCTTCAAGTGTAAACTTGACCATCGGCTTGCCGCTTTCTCTCATTACCACTTTGCGGATGCTTTCCTGGTCTAACATCTCTTACATTGTCCAGTTGCTGTAGCAACTCCTCTGTACTAAGTTCCCAAGGCTTCGCATGGGTTTCATTCTCACCATTAAATTCTTTCCTTTTTCTCCACGGATGATCCCTTGGAAGGAAACGACGATGGCCAATGTAACATATCTTGTGCCTTAATTTCTTTGAGCAGGGATCTTTGTCACAACGCCCACATGCATAATAACCTTTTGTGGTTCGTCCCGACAAGGTGCCCAATGCTGGATAATCATGAATGCACCATAAAATTGCAGCATGTAGATCAAACATACTAGCACTACATGCATCATAAGTACGGACACCCTTCCAAAGCTCCAACAACTCTTCGATGAGAGGCTCCAAGAACACATCAAGATCCTTTCCTGGACATTTTGGACCTGGGATCAGTAGGGCCATCATGAAGTTGGACTGTTCCATACATACCCAGGGTGGCCCATTGTAAGGCACGACAAATACTGGCCACATGCTATAGGAGGAGCTCATGTTGCCAAATGGATTGAAACCACCCATATTTTATGTCCAAGTCTTTCCATGCCTCACCATCAGCAGGATGGCTGAGTTCATTGTCCACAGGTTGCCGCTTCAACTTGTGCCATTGTGCCTCCACTGTATTTTTGGAAGCAAACATCCTCTTCAGCCTTGGAATCAATTGAAAATGCCGCAATACCTTCACAGGAATTTGCTTCCTTCCTTCTGCATCTTTCCATCTAGATTCACCACATACTGGGCACTCATCATTGTTGGCATACTCCTTTCAAACAAAACACAATTATTCTTGCAAACATGGATTGAATCATATCCAAGTCCTAATGCACGGATAAAGTTCTTTCCTTCATTGTAGGATGTGGGAAGAAAGCAAGCTGGGAACACTGAAGACAATAGCTTCAGCAATGCGGTGAATGCAACATTATTGATTCGATAGAATGACTTGATATGAAGTAAATTCAAAACAAATGTAAATCTTGAAAAATGAGCACATCCGGGATAAAGTTGGCGCTGCAACTCTACTATTACACTTCCAAACATTGAATTCCATCCACCTTGTTCTTTAGCTGTGTATAACTCCTCTACCATATTTGGAATTCTGTCATCATCGTCGTTGTCCTCGTTCAAACCAACATCCTCTTCAACATCATGTTCCATAGTATCGAATGGTTCATTCTCATGCGGTGCATTTTCATGAATTCCATCATCCAATGGTTCTCCATGATGGATCCAGGTATTGTATGTGCTTGACATCCCATGAATATATAGGTGATCCTCCACAACTCCTTGAGGTCTATGAGCCCGATTCAAACATACACGACATGGGCAAAGTATTTCAGCATTCTCATCAAATCGAGCACTAAAAAACTACATGAACTCTTTCACCCCATTCATATGTGTAGTGCTAAACTGTCTAGATTTAATCCAAGATCTGTCCATCTGTCAGACACTCAAATAAGTATAAATTAATCAAAATTATTGCCCATCTATCAGCCATCCAAACAAGTAAACCTTAATCAAAATTATTGTCCATGCTATTCACATCTTCATACTGTTCAACTTCACAAAACATAAATATTTTGCAATGATCGAATGGCTTGTAAAATTAAGTGTATTCTAAACTCTCAAATGGGTAATTCAGTGGCATATACTCAAGTTAAACCATGGACCAGCTAAAAATGCACAAAATCTACAATAGCACTATTATTCAACCAAACCCGAGCCACTAAGAAGCAACAAAAGGAGAATGGAGGTCATTCTTACCTTCAATTGAAGACTACAATTGAGAATGGCCTATGTCCGCCAGATCTGGGTGTCGGCACTGTGGCGCCGACCATTTGTATGCTTGTGGTCGTGCCAATGAGCTGTGGTAGTGGCGAGCGAGCATGGGACGAGCAGACCCTCGCATGGCGAGAGGCGAGCCGTCGCCGATGGGAGTCGCGGCCGTCACCGGGAGTCGAGCCGCCCTTTGCTCGAGACGTTCAAACACACGATGGCGCCACCGTGCTCTTGGTTTTTCTTTGTAAGTCCCTGCCTCGTATGTAATAGCTTATCTAGATATTCACATACGATTTCAACGAATTCCTCTCGATGGTGTAGTGGTGTTGCAGCAGCTTGCGATGCAATGGTCCTTGGTTCAAAGCCTGGGAGTTGGTTTTTATTTGTGCGTGCCACATTACATTTTGCACCACTTCCTAACATGTGGGTCCCACTACATTTGTCCACGGTGGCAACAAACCGACTTGTCACTGTGTAACTTTATCCAAAAAAACTCCAAGAGGATTACGATGATATGAGATTGTCACCTGTGTAACTATGACAAAGCAATGGCGTCATAATGCCAAACGCCCTGTTTATGACAATTTGAGGTTTGGGAGTTAGTGATGATTTTGACATTTTTCATCACTACAAGTAGGGTCCCAGCCCCGGGATGCTCTTTATGATGCTGCTGCTGAACAACGTCATAGAATATGGTTAGATAATGATCATTTACCTCATTGTCATAGTTTAGCAGATTTCTTGTAGTGTTACCCTTTCTGTTTGACCATCTGTCTGAGGATGGTTGGCTATACTGAAATTCAAATTAGTGCCCAAAACACTATGCAACTTCTGCCAGAATCTTGAGGTGAACTGGGTTCCTCGATCTGACACGATCTTCTTTGGTACCCCATGCTGACATACTATCTTTGCCATTTACAATTCTGCAAGTCTATCTCCTGAATAGGTGGTCTTGACCGGGATGAAGTGAGCAACTTTTGTTAGGCGATCGACAATTACCCAAATAGAATCGTATCCAGCTTTGGTTCTTGGCAAACCGATGATAAAGTCCATGCCAATTTCTTCCCATTTCCATTCAGGTACATTCAAAGGTTGCAAGAGTCCAGCAGGTCTCTGATGCTCGGCTTTAACCCGTTGGCAAGTTTCACACTATGCTACATATTCTGCAATCTCACGTTTCATGCTAGGCCACCAATACATTTCCTTGAGATCTTGATACATCTTAGTGCTTCTGGGGTGAATGGAATACAAAGTTTCATGTGCTTCTTGGATTATTAACTATTTAAGTTCCTTCTGATCCGGTACACAGATACGCTTATCGAACCACAAGATGCCTCGTTCGTCTTCTAAAAATCTTAGGGATTTACCCTGCTTCATGTTTCTCTTGATCTCCTTGATATCCGCATCTTCTTCCTAAGCTTTCTTGATCTGGTCTTGGAGAGTTGGTTGTACTTCCAGAGCAGCTAAGTAACCTTCTTTGACTAATTCGAGCTTGAGCTTTTGAAATTCTTCGTGCATTACTGGCTGACTTTCTTTGATCATTAGAGTGCTGTAGTAGACCTTTCTACTTAAAGCATCTGCTACCACATTTGCTTTACCTGGATGGTATGGATGGTAATGGATTCCTATGTTATAATATTTGATCAATTCCAACCATCTTCTTTGCCTCATATTAAGATCAGCTTGAGTGAAAATGTACTTTAAGCTCTTATGGTCCGTTTAGACTTCACATCGATTACCAATAAGATAATTATGCCATATCTTTAAGGCATGCACTACGGCAGCCAACTCTAAGTCATGAGTGGGGTAATTGGCTTCATGAGGCTTCAATTGGCGTGAAGCATATGCTACTACCTTCCTTTCTTGTATTAGAACAAAACTGAGACCTTGTCGACACGCATCACAGAAAATCTCGAAATCCTTCCGAACATCAGGCAGAATCAGCACTGGGGCGGTGGTCAACCGCTTCTTTAATTCTTGAAAACTCTGCTCACATTCTGGCGTCCAAGCAAATTTCTTTTCCTTTTTCAGCAATTGAGTAAGGGGTCTAGATATTCTTGAGAAACCTTCTATGAACCGATGGTAGTAACCTGCCATTCAAAGGAAACTTCTGATCTGAGGCACTAACTTGGGTGACTCCCAGTTGAGCACATCCTTAACCTTGCTGGGGTTGATGGCAACTCCTTCTGTAGACATGACATGTCCCAATAAGGTAACTTCCTGTTGGGTCACGGGTAGGCTACGATAGCTACAAACAAAAATTTCTACCACGTAAACCAGGAAGCCATGCAAGTAGATGATCATAGATCGTTACCACCAGACGCGCAGAACAGCGGAAGAAGGGTTGGAGCAGCCTGGTCCAACAAAGAGCGCGTCGATGTAGTGGTCGTAGTCGATCGTCCAACGTCCGACAAGTCGATGTAGTGGTCGTACTCGATCGTCTCCTCCAAAGAACGCGTCTGCGGTTCCTTGTCAAGATCGCGGATCGTCCTCAAGCGCAACAATCGTAGTAGCGCCTCTCACGGTATCCACACGCCCGAGGAAGGAACAACCGAACGCTGGTGTGCGGCACCAAGTTGCACGGTGGAGCTCTCGTGAAGATGGCGGCTAGGGTTTCGGTGGTGTTTCACGTATCATGTTCCAATAGCCTCATGCACCTCCTTATATAGTGCTCGTGGCGGATCCTATTCGGACACGCCATTGAATCGTATTCGTATTGGTTTGTTCCAACCCGTTAAGTGTGTGACCAGAGGTTCATGTGTAGTTCGGTTGTGACTGGAAACCTTTCCGACCACGAGTCGAAGCGGCTCCTAGCGAACATATCGATTCGAATACACACAAATTATATCGGATGAACCTTAATGCAATATGATCTCGACCAGGTCTTCATCACTTACGACCAGGTCCTATCTCTATATGACCGGTCAGTATGTGGTCACGACCAACTCGTAACTCCTCACGACTGTGTTTCGACCACTCTGTGATTACGTTCGACCGGTCTCGACTAGCTCAGTATTTCCATACGACCGACCAGAATCTGTATTCGACTGAGCGACCTACTCGTGTATACTCCCTTTGCCTCACGATGTCCGGTTGAACTCCGGTGAGATGTTGTGTCATCCATGGACTGTTCAATACTTTCTCGATCGAGTGTCGATAAACTTACGTGGTGAACACTTGACTACTAGTGGCATGGCCATGCACTTTCTTTATCCGATCAACGAGGGGCCCGAGACATCTCTCTGTTATGTTAGGAGGGCAAATCCATATCCGACCAGTCACATTCCTCTCCATGTTTGAGCATACCCAAAGCTACCTTTATAACTACCCGATTCACGGTGTAGCGTTTGGCAACCCCTAAGAGTGCTCTTACACATGTAGGAAACCATCTTGATCTCAGGTCTAAGGATTATACATCATCATTGCTTGAGACCAACTAACGACACATAGATTCATAACAATCTCAATAGTGTCTCAAGGTGGGTCTTATCCAACATCATGTTCTCTAACATGTGTCCATATTATTGGTTTGATATCTCCATATCTATGACTCGTGAAACATAGTCATCAACCAATACATATGCTAGTCTATTCATATGTGTCCTCATATGTTTACGACCGAGGATAGTGTAAGAATAATTATTGCGAAATATAGAGTTTCACAACCAAGTCACATACTTGATAATAAATATTAACAATATTATTCTAGGAACAAGATAACACATTATCCAATGTCATGAACATAATGAAATATAATCATCTCTATGATTGCCTCTAGGGCATATTTCCATGATCTCCCACTTGCACTAGAGTCAATCATTTTAGGTATCTAATCCGATAGCTCTTGTGTGTGCCTCATGCTTTGGGTGTGTGAGAGGCTTTGTCAATGGATCGCAATATTTAAATCCGTATGAACTTTGCATATCTTAACATCTCCTCTATCCACCAATTCGCGGATAAGATGATAACGCTTTGAGTATGTGTTTGGACTTCGATGGGATCTAGGCTCCTTAGCTTGAGCAATGGCTCCATTGTTGTCACAATAGAGATCCATTGGGCTCGAGGCACTCGGAACCATTCCCAATTCAAGAATGAAATTCCTTATCCAAACACCTTCTTTTGCGACTTCAAAAGCGCAATGTACTCGACCTCTGTCGTGGAATCAAGAACCGTCTCTTGCTTGGAACTTTTCGACTCACGCTGCTCCTCCATTCAAAATGAATACAAAACCAGATTGCTAACGATAATCATCTTTGTCGGTTTGAAAGCTTGCATCGGTGTAACCATTTACAACGAGCTCTTCATCACCGCCATAAACTAGAACACATCCTTAGTCCTTCTTAAGTACTTAAGAATGTTTTTCACGGTACGTCGATGACATTCACGGGATCGACTTGGTATCTGCTCGTAACACTTAGAGCATATGATACATCTAGTCGTGTACATATCATGGCGTACATGATAGATCCAATGGCCGAAGCATATGGAATATCACTCATTTGTCTCGCTCATCAGTGGTCGTAGGACATCGATTCTTGCTAAGATTAATGCCATGTGCCATGGGCAAGAATCCTCTCTTGGAATTTTGCATGTTGAACCGATTCAACACTTTGTCTATGTACATTTCTTGGCTTAATCAATTAGCCTTTTAGATCTATCTCTATAGATCCTTATTCCCAAGATATATCTTGCATCTCCTAAATCTTTCATTGAGAAACTTTTCCTTAATGAAGATTTAACAGATTCTAACATTGGAATGTCATTCCGACCCAGTAGTATGTCATCTACATACAAGATTAGAATAACAAGTGCGCTCCCACTAACCTTCATGTAAACACAAGGTTCTTCTTTGTTCTTGTGAAACCAAACCTTTTGATCTCCTCATCAAAACGTATATTCCAACTCCGAGATGCTTGCTTCAATCCATAAATGGACTTTTGAAGTTTGCATACTTTACTAGCATTGTTTGGATCAACAAAACCTTGAGGTTGTGTCATGTACACATCCTCATCTAGGTTTCCATTAAGGAAAGCTGTTTTGACATCCATTTGCCATATCTCATAGTCGAAATATGCGACAATTGCTAGAATGATCCGAACAGATTTAAGCATCGCTCTTGGTGAGAAAGTCTCATCGTAGTCAACTCCTTGAACTTGTCGAAAACCTTTTGCGACTAGTCGAGCCTTATGAATGTGAACATTTCCATCCATATCAATCTTTTCTTATAGATCCATTTGCACTCAATGGTTTTGACACCATCAAGTGGATCGACCGTGTTCAAACCTGATTTTCTCTCATGGAATCTATTTGGTTCATGGCTCCAAGCCATTTCTCGAGTCCGGGTCCATCATCGCTTCCTCATAAGTCTTAGGCTCACCATTATTCAATAATAATCGTCATGCCCATACCTTGTAGGCAATTGACGCGGCCTTTTAGATCTACGAAATTTGGTGCCTTATCTCTGAGTTCAACAACAATTTGTTCATCGAAGAGAGGTTCGATAGGAGTTGAAACACTTTGAGATGTTTCCGAATTTCTTGAGTTGCACCTTTCTCCCATCGACTCCTTTTGAAAGAAACTCTTTCTCCAAAAAGACACCATTTGAGACAACAAAAACTTTGTCTTCTTCGGTTGTAGAAATAATATCCTTTGGTTTCCCTAGGATATCCTATAAAAAAGCATTTATCGATTTGGGTGTGAGCTTATCGGGCGTCAAACGTTTAACATAGACATCACATCCCCAAATCCTTAGAAAAGACAAACTAGGACTTTTCCCAGTCCACATCTCATATGGTGTCTTATCTATTGATTTAGATGGTACCTTATTTAAAATGAAAGCGGCAGTTTCTAGAGCATAACCCCAAAAATATAATGGCAGATCCGATTGGCTCATCATTGATCGAACCATGTCCAACAAGGTCCTGTTACGCCGCTCGGACACCCCATTCCATTGTGGAGTCGGGTGGTGTAAGTATGGAACAATTCCACATTGTTTCAAATGATTACCAAACTCATGGCTCAAAAACTCACCTCCACGATCAGATCGTAAAGATTTGATTGTCTTGCCAAGTTGATTCTGCACTTCATTCTGGAACTCCTTGAACTTTTCAAAGGATTCCGACTTGTGCCTCATTAAGTAGATATAACCATATCTACTATAGTCATCGGTGAAAGTAATGAAATCTTGAAAACCACCTCTGGTGTCGTGCTTATTGGTCCACATACATCGGTATGTATGAGTTCCAATCGGTCGTCGCCCTTTCACTACGACCGGTGAAAGGCGTCTTGGTCATCTTTCCGACCGAGCAAGACTCGCATGTTTCAAATGATTCTAAATCAAATGAGTTTAGAGTTCCATCATTATGGAGCTTTTTCATGCGTTCTCACTTATGTGACCCAAACGACAATGCCAAATAAAAGTGGAATTTATTTCATTAGGTCAAGCCTTTTAGCATTAATATTATAGTGATGCATCATCAAGATTTAAAATAAACAACCCATTCAAAATAGGTGCATAGCCATAAAACACTTCATTCAAAAATATAGAACAACCATTGTTCTCTATAATGAACTTATAACCTCTCGCCATCAAACATGAGGCGAGATAATGTTCTACTAATGGTGGAGCGTAATAACAATTATTCAATTCCATAATAAATCCTGAAGGCAAAAGTAGTGGCATAGTCCCGACGGCTAATGCAGCAACCTTTGCTTTATTCCCGACGCGAAGATCCATCTCGCCCCTTGCAATCATCCTACTTCTTGTTAGACTCTGCATCGAATTGCAAATATGAGCAACCGATCCGGTATCAAATACCCATGAGTTAACAGAAGAGTCAGCAAGAAAAACTTCTATAACATTAATACCTGTAGTGGAAGTTTTAGTCCCACCATTCTTTTTCTGATCAGCCAGGTATTTCTTGCAGTTCCTCTTCCAGTGGCCTAGTTCTTTGCAGTAAAAGCATTCATTCTCTTGAGTCGGGCCAGACTTAGTCTTGGGTTTAGGTTTGTCAGTTTGGATCTCATCCGAAACTTTAGCCTTGCCCCTTTTCTTGACCCAAGTCTTAGCCTTCTTCTTGAAGCTTGTACTCTTTTGCACCATCATCACATGATTGTTGCATTTCTTATACTGCCCTCTGCTGTCTTAAGCATCATATCTTGATTCGGTGAGATTCTTGTCTAAGCCGTTCATATGGAAGTTCAAAATGAACGGCCATAGCTTTCGAAGCGAAGCAAGAATCAAATCTGTAGCCAATTCTTGGCTAAGTGGAAAACCAAGTTTTTCCAAGCTCGTGTGTAACCAACCATTTTGATTACATGAGGGCTCACGAACCACCCTCGGCTAGCTTACATCCAAACAAGTTCTTTGAGATCTCAAATCTCTCAGTTCTTGCTTGTGTCTCAAACATGCCTTTGAGCTTCACGATCATATCGTGAGCCTCTATGTTCTCAAACCGCTTCGAAGGTGCGAGTTCATAGCGACAAGCATGAGACAGCTAACATCAAGGACTCATCACATGCCTTTTATAGGCGGTTTTAATAGCGGAAGCAGCAAAGACTTTACGTAGGCACATATCGGAATTGGTTCTTCTAGAACATGTTCCTTTTATCTTGCACGAGAACAATTCTCGAGTTATGGGACCAATCCATAAAATTTGTTCCATTAAGTTTTTCCTTTTCAAGTATCGAGCGTAAAGCAAAAGCTGGATGTAGGTACAAAGATTGGTGCCATGATCTACAACAAAAATATATGCAAAACTAAGACATATGTTCATTAAAGTAACTTCTATTAAACAATTTAATAAAGATACTCCCACTAAACACCATATCCCTCTTATGACATTTAATGATTCAAGATCCATAATCATTAATCAACTAGTGAGCTTTGGCTTCACTGCTAGAAGACTAGTGAAAACGGTAAGCAACCTTTGCTAATCATATCCACTATATGACTCTTGTTGTTGGGCAGCATTTGTATGCTTCGGCACCCAACCTTTATGCCCCAAGGTCCACAACTATTATGATAACCTTGTTAAGTTGAACCAATGCCGGTAGCGTAAGTGTCGACACAAACCCATCTAGTCAAGGAGAGTTAATGGCACTCTGCTTTGGCAAGACCTACCATTAAAAATACATGACTTTTGATGGTGCGGCATATTTGGGAGGGCATCAATTTAACTTAATATTAAGTGAGGGAATTTTACTTCTATCATGTTAAAAGCAATTAAAGCAAAATAACATGCATAGAAATAAATGAACAGGAATGTAAAGGCATTCACAGACAATCAAATTGCATTGTGATATAGCATGACCCTTCTTCATGGTAATCTCCATCGCCATGCATCCTGTTCACCATGTCTTCAAGTGGTGGACTCCTCCAAGCACTCTCACTAAGCCATTATTTCTAATAGCACTAGTAATGAAACACAAGGAGTAAAGAAGCATCACAAGTCGACACGCAGGCCGTTATACAATTATAAGCGACCTTGAGCTGCAATTAACATGACACGCAGGTCATGAATATTACAAGCATACATGCATCTCATACATGAAACAGTATGGGTCATACTATTCACATCAATCCCTGCAAAAACAAGTTATGCACTGAATCCAATTCTAACGGATGACATGAGCACACACTACCTATAGCCTTGATGCGAATACCAAAGACGGCGGTCCCGCTGGTCGAAGGCGGCGCCCTCATTGATCGAGGCGTAGCGCTCGAAACTTTTTCCAAACATGAATCTTATTCACGATCCGAGCCTTGGAAATCATCGGGTTAATCAAATTAGCCCTATTAGAACCAATCCGATCAATGCCTTGATCGACCATCATATCGGCATACTCCGATGGCGGAATTCCGACCGGTAGGAGTGATATGCAGTCTAGTCGTGGACAAGTGCAATAAACCATCTGGTCCTTATAGCTCATACCTCCTCGTAAACCCATCTACTACCACCGAGAAACCGATCGATCTTATCGACCAGGGTCTAGGTCGTTCCATCTATATGAACTGATCTAGGTTACCAAAACCGACCAGTAATAGATCCAATCTACTACTACCACATATCAAGTATATGCGATCGATCCAGATCAAAAACTACGCAGAAGGCTCTGATACCACTGTTGGGTCACGGGTAGGCTACGATAGCTACAAACAAAATTTCTACCACGTAAACCAGGAAGCCATGCAAGTAGATGATCATAGATCGTTACCACGAGACGCGAGAACAGCGGAAGAAGGGTTGGGCGGCTGGTCCAGCGAAGAGCGCGTCGATGTAGTGGTCGAGTCGATCGTCAACGCCCGACAAGTCGATGTAGTGGTCGAGTCGATCGTCTCCTCCGAGAAGCGTCTGCGGTTCCTTGTCAAGATCGCGGATCGTCCTCAAAGCGCAACAATCGTAGTAGCGCCTCTCACGGTATCCACACGTCCGGGAAGGAACAACCGACGGCGGTGTGCGGCACCAAATCGCGCGGTGGAGCTCTCGGGAAGATGGCGGCTAGGGTTTGGTGGTGTTTCATGCATCATGTTCCAATAGCCTCATGCACCTCCTTATATAGTGCTCGTGGCGGATCCTATCCGGACGCCGTTCTGAATCGTATTCGTATTGGTTTGTTCAACCCGTTAAGTGTGTGACCACAGAGGTTCATGTGTAGTTCGGTTGTGACTGGAAACCCTTCCGACCACGAGTCGAAGCGGCTCCTAGCGAACATATCGATTCCGAATACACACAAATTATATCGGACGAACCTTAATGCAATATGATCTCGACCAGGTCTTCATCACTTACGACCAGGTCCTATCTCTATATGACCGGTTCAGTATGTGGTCACGACCAACTCGTAACTCCTTACGACTGGTTACGACCACTCTGTGATTACGTTCGACCGATCTCGACTAGCTTGTATTTGCATACGACGATCACCAGCTCGTCGAACTGGCGACCTACTCGTGTATACTCCTTTGCCTCACGATGTCGGTTGAACTCGGGTGAGATGTTGTGTCATCCATGGACTATTCAATACTTTCTCGATCGAGTGTCGAGATAACTTTCGTGGTGAACACTTGACTACTAGTGGCATGGCCATGCACTTTCTTTATCCGATCTGTGAGGGCCCGAGACATCTCTCTGTTATGTTAGGAGGGCAAATCCATATCCGACCAGTCACATTCCTCTCCATGTTTGAGCATACCAAAGCTACCTTTATAACTACCCGATTCACGGTGTAGCGTTTGGCAACCCCTAAGAGTGCTCTTACACATGTAGGAAACCATCTTGATCTCAGGTCTAAGGATTATACATCATCATTGCTTGAGACCAACTAACGACACATAGATTCATAACAATCTCAATAGTGTCTCAAGGTGGGTCTTATCCAACATCATGTTCTCTAACATGTGTCCATATTATCGGTTTGATATCTCCATATCTATGACTCGTGAAACATAGTCATCAACCAATACATATGCTAGTCTATTCATATGTGTCCTCATATGTTTACGACCAGGGATAGTGTAAGAATAATTATTGTAGAAATATAGAGTTTCACAACCAAGTCACATACTTGATAATAAATATTAACAATATTATTCTAGGAACAAGATAACACATTATCCAATGTCATGAACATAATGAAATATAATCATCTCTATGATTGCCTCTAGGGCATATTTCCAACACTTCCTTCATCCAAAACTCGCACTTGTTGAATTTAGCGTAGAGTTGATGATCTCTAAGCTTATTCAAGACTAAGCGAAGGTGCCTTTATGCTCTTCTTCACTTTTAAAGTATACTAGAATGTCGTCGATAGAGACGATGACAAATTTATCCAGATACTCCATGAATACTTTATTCATCAAGTTCATAAAGTAAGCCGGGCATTAGTCAGTCCAAAAGACATGACCGTATACTCATACAGTCCATATTAGGTTGAGAAAGTTGTCTTGGGGATATCTTCTTGGTGAATCTTCAACTGATGCTATCCTGACCTTAAATCTATCTTGGAGAACACTCCGGCTCCTTTTAATTGGTCAAACAAATCATCAATCCTGGGCAGAGGGTACTTGTTCTTGATGGTGACTTCATTGAGCAGGCGATAGTTCACACACATCTGCTAGGTACCATCCTTCTTAGGGACAAAGATCACTAGGGCTCCCCAAGGTGAAGAACTTGGTCAGACAAATCCTTTGTCTTGCATTTCTTCGATCTGCTTCTTCAGCTCAACTAAGTCATCAACCGGCAAACGGTAGGGCCTCTTGGAAATAGGTGCGGTTCCTAGAACTAGGTTAATGACAAACTCTAGGTCCCTATCCGAAGGCATCCCAGGTAACTCATCTGGAAAGACGTTTGGAAATTCTTGGACCACTGGCACATCTTCCAAAGATCTGACAAGCGATCTTTGCAGACTAAGGCTCCATCATGCTTTTCTACAGAGGCTTCAAATTTTACCTTGATTCCATCTAGGCTGACCAAAGTGATGCTTCTATCACCACAATCTAAAATTGCTTGGTGATTTGCAAGCCAATCCATACCCAAGATCACATCTAAGGATTTGGCACTGATGATTATGAGGTTGGCTAGAAATTCTATCCCTTCTATGGTTACTTTAACCTTAGGGCAGCCTTTGTTCGTACTCAACTCCGAACCAAGTGATTGAATCAACAAAGCATTTTTAAGAGTCAGAACCTTAAGCTGATGCTTTGCAACAAAACTCTGAGAAACAAATGAATGTGTAGCTCTAGAATCAAACAAAACTATAGCAGGTGATGAATTTACTAGGAACTTACCCAGCACGACGTCTGGGGTGGTCTGGGCTTCTTCCACTGTGACATGGTTCACATGGCCTCTCCCGAAGAGCTGTGGGGTCTTGGCTGGTGCAACTGGAGTCTAAGGTGCTCCGCGTCCTGCTTCTAGCGTGGGATTTCTGGTCGGAGTGGCTCCCGAGTTGAATCTAATAGGTGATGGACCTTGCTTTAGGGGACAATTGCTGGCGTAGTGTCCTAGTTGCTAACAGTTGTAATAGGTGATTCCTGCGGCATGATTGTTATTCCTTGGCTGCTGGTTATTGGTGGTGTTGTTGTTGTTGTTGCTAGGGCTACGAAAACCTGGAGTAACCAGGCGAGGGGCTGCTGCAGGGGCCCTAAATGTAGCAGAAGGGGCAAAGCGGGTAGGATGTTGCGGATTCATTCTGGCTCTCTGCAGATGACCTTGTTGTGCACCATGCTGCATCATCTTCCTCTTATGAGATTCTGCAAGCTCACGATGTGGATGGGCGACTTAACTCAAGCCGAAGATCCTATCTATCGGACTAAACAATACAGAAACTGAGAAGGGTAACTTAAAAATAGCACTACTAATCTATCTTATGTGGATGGGAGACTTAAAGCAAAGCTCGATCCTATAGAGATTATAGAGATAAGAGGGTCACTTTAAGTTAAAAACAAAGTTCAAAAAAGATAAGAAGTTAGACTCTGGGAATGAAATGAGGAGAGATTAGCATAAGATGAGGAGGAATAGAGTAAAATGAGAGAAGAATACTATTCAAGTTAATTGTTGGTTTGGTTTATAAAATAAATTTTGAAGTCCTGACTAAACGACCATGCTAATTATGGTTACGTCCTACAGTCAATATGGCTCTGATACCAACGCTGTCGGGACCCCAGATATACAACTCCAGGACCCTCTGTGTATTCTGAACTAGTCTCATGATCAGTGGCTAGCTCACATAGTTGCAACATTGGTGTAATCATATCCACACAGCCAAACTAAAGATGAAGCAGATAAATTAATATTATTTAGCAAAAAGACCTTATGGTCAAGTCTTACAACGCTTGCCTCGCAGGGCTTAACAACAAAAGGAAGCTTGCAGTGGAAACCAAACATCTGGTAGAGGTCACCCAATATGCCCACAGGCAATCAAGTGGAGGACGCGACCTAATTCGCATAGTCTTCAAAGTAGTCTTCTTTGTAGAACTCGGTGCTTCCTGGTTCTTCTTGATGAATTGATCAACCGAGAGGGCATAAAGTCGTCAATTACTTTGAATGTACTCGACAAGTCATGAGAGAAATGTATGCAAGTAATATTCATGCAAGGTTTGACAACGATAGCTTTATGGCTCTTTTGTGGAAAGCAATATTGATAGTAAATATAGTAACTAGATTGAAAAGCAATATTTAAAAGATTAATACATAAATAATCAAGTTTCTTTTCAACAACAAGTGAACACCCCGTTCACTTCCCAACCATCAACCATCTACAAGATTCGACCAACCCATTCCAACATTTTTGATAAAAGTCTACCCCTCGTGTGAAATCACCAAGCAATGTCCATAACGGGGGACACGGCTATTCGAATAGTTTTACACTCTGCAGAGGTTGTACAGCTTGACCCACAAGAGATAATCATCTTTTAATGTCAGACATTTCATGCATCCGAAGGCGTGTGACTAACTGATTATCACAAAGCTTTTACAAAGCTCTGTTTTGACTCGGTTCTGTCCGCTGAGGTTTCACCATTCTGGGCCCCCTCTTGCGTCGCTTATCAACCCTTGACAGAACTGAACCAAAATATTGCTAATTAGTCGGCCAGGTCCACCCCATAAATGGACTTGTGGTTGCACGGTATGGCCCAGATCAATGGCGCACAAAGTTAAGTCCTTAGTGGTTGCTCAGACGAGACTTTTCGCATCGCAATGTGATTCCACACCCACCTTTACCACCACCCACTCGCCTGACCAAAAATCATTTTTGTTCAACTCGGCCAAGTGACAACCCTTGCTGTGGCACAATAAATTTTATCAATAGTTGCTCCGCCACAATTCCATATTTCCTTTAGTCAAATTCAATAGTTCTTTGAGCATGTGATCATGAATCTATCGTATAACTAAAGCATTGGCTAAGCATCTACGATACCCAGGTTGGTAGTAAAATAGTGTCCAACTAATAATTATCCATCCTAGGGTGTCCAAGGATTTATGTCATTCAAGGATACATGTCATTGCAATTTAGCAAGGAGGCATAATGGCAATTAGGTAATTAACTAATTCCCGAAACCATTTACTATAAAATTAGCAATGCATGTTTATATCAATCAAAATACTTTTATAAATTGGGTTCAATATGATCAAAGGTCTAAGACTTGCCTTCGTTGAAGAGTAGAGATGTTTAGATTAAATCGGGTCCACGAATTTGTAAAACAAGAAATCTATACGAGCGAACAAAGCTAAATAAATAAAAAAATACCAAATAAAATACTAATAAATACTAATAGAAATATAATGAATTTATAAATTTGAATCACTCAAATCGAGTTCGAATGAGGAAGTTATGGCCTTCGGAAGTTTGAATTTACATGAAATGATGAAATTTGGATTTTCTTGAATTTCGGAATTAATTTTCTAAAGATAATCTGGCAAAAGCCACATGGTCTTGCTGACGAGGCATGACGGGGCTGCCATGTCAGTGAATGGTTGAGGTGGCCGCTGACGAGGCGCCACAGTGACAGTGCCACGTCAGCCCGAGGCGACGGTGCTCATGGCCCGATGGCTCACCGGCGAACGGCGACGAGCTGGCCAGCGATGAGGGTACCGGCGGCTAGAGGGGCTCATGGTGATGCTGGTGCGTGGGCTTTGAGGACGTGACGACACGGGAGGGTCACCGGCGGGGAGGAAGAAACGGCGGCGGTAGGGATTGGATGCGGCGAAGGCGGTCCGAGGGGCTTTTGGGGCCGGGGAGGCGCGTACGGGAGAGGCGGTGGCCTAGCGAACCCATACGTGGAGGCGGCGGCGCCAGAGGGGGCTCAACGGCGGCGGCAGATGTAGAGGAGTGAAGCTCGGCAGCGGCGGTTGGAGCTCAAAATCTGGCGGCGAGAAGGCGAGAGAGGGAGAGTGAGTGAGGGGAGAGCAAGAGGAGGCTGAGGGGTGCTCGGTGCTCCCCTTAAATAGGCGCGGGGATGGCCAGAGGGCAAGATGGGCGGTGGCGTGCTTGCGATGGCGAGGAACGACGCTGACGGGGGCAGGTGAGGGGAGGTGACAAGGCACGGGAGGGGGAGCGGGTGGTGGCAGTAGGCTCGGAGGTCGTCCGCACATTGAATGCGCGTGACGGGAGTAGGTGCGTCGGTGGAGAGCACGGCGCTGGCGTGCTTCGCAGCGGTGAAGACTGACACGGGCGAGAGGAGGCGCGGGGACGCGACAGGACGAGGAAGCGGGAGCAACGGGTGGCAACAGGCGCGGCAAAGGATGACGCATTGAATGCGCGTGCCAGGGTGACCGCGACGAGGCAGGCGCGGCCGGCGCGAAACGCGTGCACGCGCGGTGGCATTGACACAGGCGGCGAGGGCGATGGCGTGTGGAGGAAGATGACCAGGGGCGTGGGCGGCTGTGGCTGACAGGGTGGGCTTGCTGGTCAGAGAGAGAGAGAGAGAGAGAGAGAGAATGGGGAAGCAGGGGAAAAGGCGCGGGGGTCGCGAGCCGTCCGATTTCAATCAAACGGTGCCCGGTCGAGGGAGGCGGGGCTACGCGCGTGAAACTAGCCGGCACGGGCCGCGCAAGTGAACAGGGGAGGTGGGCCGAGGGAAATCGGCCCAAAGTGAATAGGGAGGATTTTTTTAGGATTTTCAAATTTAGTGAACGCCTCACCCGGTCGACCCTTCACGAGAAGCCCCCAACGCTGAGGATTCCATCCCCCACCTCCCATCTCCTTCTCCGCCGCCGAGGACCTCCAACACCAGTGCCCCTTCTCTTCCACCCCCAGCCGTCGCCGTCGGACTGACTCGGTCGCCCCCAAGCCACCCCGACCACCCGTCCGACTTCTCGACGCCCATGCGTGGCCCCTGCGCACGCCGCCCACCCCTCCACGCCAGTCCACTGCCGTGCGCCTCTAGCCCGTGGAGCCCGCCACCACCTTGTGCCATGCCGCCACCGAGCTTACCCCTCTCCGGTGCTGCCGCCTCCACCCATAGGGTCCCCGACCTCGGGGGAACCCATTCCGCCTGCTCGTCGGTGTCCCCGTGCCGTTGCTCACCAGCGCCGCCACCACTCTTGAGCCGCCTGCACCCCTCTATCCCCCTCTCTCTACGAACCGAAGAGAATAGGTTGGGGCTGATTTGTTTTGCTCAGGGCCCCACCTGTCATAGGCTTTGACCCCCCATTACTTTGGCTGCCTTGTGGGCCCGCTGGCGGCTAGTCCACACGCACTCAAGCGTGCCCGCACGTGGACTCGATCCACAACTGTTCCTATGCACCTGTGTGATTTAATTCCAAGATCAAACTTCGAAAGTCCCATTCTCCCTCGTCGTAACTCATGAAATTTATTTCTAAAATTTGGTAAATTCAAGATCTTGATAGTGGCGTAGGTCTTGTTCAATTTGGAGTTCATTTGTTTATTCTTGTGTATTTATTTGTTTTCTTCTGCTTGTTGTTCCTTTTTCTAGTACGCTCGTCCGATAAGATTTGAAGACGCGGAGAATCTCCATTTCGATCAAGTACAAGATTATCAAGACTCTCTTACCTAGAACCAAGGTGAGTCAATACTTTGATCATTTTGAGCCTACATTTTATGTAAATTATATTCATTTAAATTACCAAAATTGCATGCCTTAATTCTTTAATCAAATGTATGTTAAAGCTTAAGGTAGTTAAATACACATTTGATGATTAATTAATTAATATGACATCCCTTGATAATTGAATCCCTTATTCCATGTCACCCTAGCAACTATATGGTAAATACTAGTTATAGGTTGTACTTAAGCGATAAGCTAGTCTTGCTTAAGTACTGGGACATTAAATGTCCCAATCATCATCTTTTAAACATAAAAGTGGTTTTGGATAGTCATTGTGGGTAAATGACAGAGTTGGCTGAGTTAATATGTTTTTATTCCTCAAAACCCAATAACTTGCTGTTACTATCTGGGCGGATGATATGATGAATAGTATTATGGTGGGTGCTCATGTAGCCCAAAGAATGTTGGTTGTGAATGGTATATGGAATAAATCGCCCAAATAACCCTAAGGACCTAATATTGTCATGACCTCCTGTGTAAAACAAGTATGACCATAGGTATGCAAAGTGCAATTGGCTTAGTAAATTTATTGGACCCTGAAAGTCATCTGACTGGTGGAGGAGTAAAAATGTGCAAGTGAATGCTACGTCTGGCTTGAATGGGACACCGGTATAAGGTGAAGTAATCCAGTCACTGTGGGGTAGTTCAACTACTCTTGATCGCCGAGGCGAACATCCCGCACAATGTATGGGCGTAACCCCATATGGGTGAGATGATAGAAGGGGCGAGGTAATTTGAAAGGTTACTGTGACGGTCGCTCAACTACATGACTAAGGAATCGTGTGGGGTAACGAGTATGACTATCTCTTGTGGGTACAGTGTACAGACTCTGCAGAGTCTAAACTATTTAAACTGCCGCGCCTATGGTCAAAGGCAGACATGGGAGCTTAACTAGGGTTAGTTCTATTTCAAAACCGTTGTGGGTGGTATGAAAATGTGGTGGGCTCACCTAGCCCTGAGATTGGATTTTTCCTGGGTTTTCAGACTCAGTGGTGTTAATGAGTGGGGATAGCCCCAATCAAAAGAAGCATACGGTATAGGTTCCGATGGAGGGGACCTCTAGTGAAATAAATATTGCACAAGTACTCTCTTTAATAAAATGCAATTTGGTTAAAATGCTAAGTGATAGGAATTTATAATTATGATAATTGAAAATATTGTTTTAGCAAATAAAAGAAGCCGAGCCATCCTTGTTAAGACTTGCATGTATTATTACTGCATCTTGTGTGTTGGCTACTTAAAGCACGAAGTTGTGCTCATTCTCGCTCTTTCCCCCAAACCCTCAGAAGCAAGAAATCCCGGAGATTACGACTACTACAAGGATCCAGAAGTTGGAGGCCTAGGAGATGATGATGATTAGTTTAGTTCTTTTAGTCTAGATCTCGCCCCAGTCCAGCTTACTCCATCAGTGCTTGCGTGCATCCTATATTATCTGAGTTTTCGGGTAATATCAAACGCACATGGGTTTCCCCAGTCGCTTGCCAGTGGAGAGGTGCTCTCACCCCCCTTTTGCTACCGTTGTCGCTTTCGCTACTTTTGTAATGTAATCTGTTTGGCCTATTCGGCCCCTATTGTAAAACTTGACCCGATGCGGTCTATGTAAACTCTGATGTGTTAAATTAATGATTGTATGGTGTCACACCATGTATGAAATGATTCAGCAATGTGTCTGTGAGTGCTATGTACTGATCCAGATAATAGCACAGTGTTTTCATAGAGGATTCGGGATTAGAAAATCTAGGTTCGATAGTGCTGGTATGAAAGCATACGACTGTAGGAGCCTTAGTTAGACTGGGCGTGCCTAAGGACTCGAGTCCTATTTTCAAAAACTTAAGAAAAGCTTTGGAGAATATATAGTGTACTTATTGCTCTGACTCATCTCTCTTAGCTCTTTATTTACCTTGACTTCACTTGAGTTTTTACTCAGTTCTGACCTTTTCTCCTATTTCAAAAATTGTAGATGGCTACCCCGTCGTCTGATGGCCCGTGGGACCATTGCTCCCATGGAGAGGACTTCGGAGAGTTTGTGGATATCCTCCGCCAGCTCATGCAGTACCTTAGTTACCGTCGCTAGCCCATCTTCAGGGGCCGGATGACTCAGATCCTAGACCTTGAATCTTGGTCTATGGAGGTGTACCTCTACCCGAGGGAAGGCGAGTTCATCACCCACACCTTCAGAGCCGAGTATCCTAGGAGCCGTTGTTCTGATGCAATTCAAGACATGCTCGTTTCGCTTCAGCTCGCTTGTGCCAGATGCATAAGGACAACCTGTTGGGATATCCGTTCCGCTTCTATCTGTCTGTTTAGGAAGGATTGCGCTACCCCGAGATCTTCAAAATTAGAGCAGACGACCCCCGCCTGACCCACCAGGTGCACCTCACACAGGCAATGATAGCTTCCCTCACCAGCGCCGTGTATGAGATTGGACAACTTCGGATGCTGCTCACTTCCAGCTACCACCGCTCCGACACCCTCTGCAACCGGCTGCTCAAGTGGAATGCATCCCTCTCTGAGGTGAAGCACGAAAGGGATGTCATCATTGCAGAGTAAGCACGGATCGCGGTAGCCACTGTGATCTCTGCCCCAACTCCTGCTGCGCCTATTGTCGTCCCTAGCAACCTAGCACTAGCCCGACGCTCAGGACCCCACATCAGGATCACTACGCGCAAGAGTGTGCGATGCCCCAGTCCGTCGCCCATCATCGTCCTTGGAAAGTCTAGCCATGGATGCAGTCTCAGCCGTTCCTACTCCTATTACCGTTCACCAAGCTTTAGTTAGAGCTGTTCTCGCTCCTGCTCCTCGGGTGACTACATCGCTTGTGGTAGCTAGTACCCGTCATTGGAGTAGTCAAGTTTAGTCTAGGTTAGGTAGCAGTGCTTGCTAGGCAGTCTTTTGGTTGCAAGCACTTTCTATTTCCTTCTTTTGTAGATGATGTGTTTGTATCTTGTGTCGTGGCTTAGCATGGCCTATATGATATGTTCAGGAGTTATGTAACACCTAATCCCTTAATATAATGCAGCCACTCTAAGCTTTGTATTGTATTTGATCGTTTCTCCTCATTGGTTTGAAGTTCTTCTGTTGTGCTCTAGAGGGCCAGTAAGCCCTCATATAACTCCTCTAGTTCTAAGCTGAGTTGTTCCCTTAGATGGCACCAAAGAGAGCAGTATCCCAAGTCTTCCTCCCTTGTTCCCTCTCGTCTAGTGTGCCTTTCCCTCTCGCCTATCGTGCTTTCTTCCTCTCATCTATGAAACCTGTGAAGAATTGTTGAAGATTGCTCAAATAGGTAAGTCACATGGAAGCTATTCTTGTTGGGATTAACTAGTATGTTTGGATACCAAGCTAGATAGTTTTGGGAAATCATTGATAGGATTGATTTTGGGAATTGAAAATTTTAAGATTTACCGATGTTATAAGTTCTTGTGAGTACTAGAGTATGATGACGGATAAGCCTTGATTATGAATGGTTTAAAGAATACTAGATTGGTGGATTATATAAATTATGGAGAAAGAAAAGGACCGGGGAGGAAAAATTTTGATTGATCATGAAGGATACAGGAATCTGAAGCACTGATTTGATTATTAGAAGAAATTGGATTATCACCGAATCTTAAGTTGATTATGATGTTGGTTGTAAACTTGGAATTGAAATATGTGTGCATTATAGGTAGAGAGTAAAATGCAAAAAGAATTGGATTTTCCTTATCGATTCATGATGTTGATTTTGGTGGATTAGGTTGAATCAATAAAATATGGAATTAATTGGGTATGTTGGTAACATTGGATTCAATTGGATATGACTGAATAGAGAAGTTGGGATTTAAAAGAAATTTTAGTTGGATTATAGAGATATGTCTGGATTGGATTATAGAATTGTATAATTGTTGGATTGATGAATATCTTACTGGTATTGGAGTTGGACTAAATAATTGTTGGATAGATGGTGATAAAATAATTTGGTGGATTAAATTTGAATTTATGGATTACAAGAAGTCTTTTGGAATGTTCTATAATGAAGATATTGAATTTATATAAAAACTTTCTAGAGGGTTGCAATTCATAAATATGCTTGAGGAATTAAGTGAATGTTGTCGTGTATTTAGTCAAGAATTTTGGAGGAAGCAATTGTGCGATTATAATCCTTGGAGAATGTCATTCCAAAAAGGGATAGAATGAAATTTAGCATGATCTTGGAATTTATCGGATTGGAAGCTGTGATTATTGCTACTAGATTTTGTGGATGTATGAAGTGAAGAAACCATGCAATCAAAGTGGTGAATCCATTGGATTATTTAAGCTTATGCCTAAGAAAGATTTGGGAATTATGTTACTGTATCGATAGAATGTGAGATTAATTAAATGACTGGATTTTTTAAAAAAAATTGGTCACTTTATGCTATGCTGGAATGGTGGATTCAATAATCGTGAGACTTGGATCCAGTGATTTGGAAGACAAAATTGATAGCTTTTTAGTTGGCACTCCAGTACATGGTCGTGAACCAGTAGTTGGCATCAGTTTACCAAGTTGGAGCTACCACTGCAACTGTCCAATTCTAATTCCAACTCCTGCTCCAGTCGCAACCCCGCGTCCTAGTGAGAATATCTCCCGCACTCCTCGCTCCATTGAGCGACTGCGGCAGCCCAACTCGATAGCTTCAGTTCGTTGTTTCAACTATGGAGAAAAGGAACACTTGGCTAACAAGTGCTCTAAACCAGTCACCCCGGTGAGGTTCAACTTCAAGACCCTACCAACTCGAGGTCATATCTCAGCTGCAAGAAAAATTCATCAGACCTCGTAGGCATCCAAAGCCGCTTCCACATCAAGCCACAGCCAAGGCCATGTCAACCACGCCACCGCCGAAGAAGCCCAAGTAGCTTCAGGAGTAATGAGAGTTATGTTCTCTATCTAATTTGAGTAGCTCAAATCTCGGGGTCGAGATTCCGTTTAAGGTGGGTAGGATTTGTAACGTCCTGGTTTTGAAAATGGGAATAGTAATAACTTTTGGTTTTCGGTTTTCATCCGTATTTCAAATTATCAAATATTTTCAAATCTCCTAGCTTCTATCTAAGCTCGGGTTTGTGTTTAAAACCTTTTTGCGAATTCCCGAATTCAAATTTGAATTTGAATTCTCCTTTTTTGGATTTTGGGCCCCTTCTCTCTTTTGCCTGTCCTCTTTTTTTCTTTGGGCTCAGCCCGTGATCTTTCTTTGGGCCCCAGCCCATCTCTCTACCATCCTTGGTCGGCTCAGCCAGCTCCCTTTTGGCCCACCTCCTTCTTGGCCCAGCCCCTTTCCCCCTGCCCTTCTTCCTCCCCTGGCCGATGCCAGTAAAAGCCGCTGTAGGGCCCCCGTGCTTCTCTGTTGCTAACCATGAGCGCTATGATGCCACTGCCTAGCCAGAACTGCCACGACCATGCCTCCGTCTGTCCACCATGCCACTCCATCGTTCTCCCTATCCAAGCCGTGTGCCGCGCCTCTGTCAGCACTTGGCCAACAGCGCCCCTGCCACCCGTGTGTGTCCGCCTACGTCGCCCATATGCCCCAGGCCTCCGAAGTTGCCGCTGCTGTTAGCCCCTCCTCACCGAGCTTTGTCACATCGGTCTGGCCCATGCCCTGCGCTCCTACCAGCTCCCTCTGCCACTCCTCATGCCTCCTTGGAAGCACCCTCGTGTGCGTGCCTGCCACCGCCATGTCTAGCGCAAGTCACCATTACCGTCATCCGCTTAGCGCCCCAGCTCGCTTGCCACTGCCTTGTCTCATCGCGGAGTTGCTGTAATACCCCGGCCTACTCGTAGCGCGGCCCATGTGGCCCATGAGGAGTCATGTGGTGGGATTAGTCCCACATTGCTTGTCTAAAGTGAGTTGTAGTAGTATATAATGCATGTTGGGTCCAAACTTAGCACCTCCGGGTTAACCCTTTTACACGAAGCTAGGACGAAAGTGTAAGTGGGGTGCTGTGTGTGCGTGGGTCCACCCCATGGTGGACTGGGCATTGAGCGGATTTTGGGCCAGGGTGTTACAGATGGTATCAGAGCATCAACCTTCGCTGCACAGGTGCATGCGGGACAGGGGCGCAGGTATATGGCGCATGGCACGTGTGGTCCCGTTGTGGACACACGACATGGCATATGTGTCAGCACTGGATGCACGGATGTGTACCGAGGGGTGGTTTTGGGCATTTGCCGTGTATGCGGTGTGTTGCCGAGGGCATGAGCCCTTGAGGAGGGGTGAATGTAATACCCTCGCCTACTCGTAGTGTGGCCCATGTGGCGCATGAGGAGTCATGTGGTGGGATTAGTCCCATATTGCTTGTCTAAAGTTAGTTGTAGTAGTATATAATGCCTGTTTGGTCCAAACTTAGCACCTCCGGGTTAACCCTTTTACATGAAGCGAGGACAAAAGTGTAAGTGGGGTGCTATGTGTGCGTGGGTCCGCCCCATGGTGGGCTGGGCATTGAGCGGATTTTAGGCCAGGGTGTTATAGTTGCCCGCCTACAGCGCCACCCACTCTTGGCCCTCCTAGTCGCCGCTTCCGTCGCCCCGACATCAGCAGCTCCCCGCCTTCTCATGTCTGCGCCAGAGCGCCATGGCCATCCTCGAGACCGCGCATGTGCCCGAGCCCCTCCAACGGCTCCCTCCGGACGGTTATAAGAGAGCCCGGCCACCTCCCTTTGCCCTCCCCCCATTGCTTCCTTCTTCTTCTTCACTGAGCAATGCTAGAGCCAAAGCCGCCCCAACCGAGCCCCATTGCCCGCGCCGCCGCTCCGGTGAACACCTTGCCCGGCCGACCCCGTCACGAGAAGCCCCCAGCACCAAGGATTCCATCCCCCACCGCCCTCTCCTTCTCCGCCATTAAGGAGCTCCACCACCGGCGCCCCTTCTCTTCCGCCCCCGACCGCAGCCTTCGGACCGACTCGATCACCCCCAAGCTGCCCCGACCACCCGCCTGGCTTCCCCTTGCCCCCATGCGGCCCGTGCATGTGCCGCCCGCCCCTCCGCGCCACTCCGTCATCGTGAGCCTCCAGCCCGTGGAGCCCACCACTTCCCTAGGCCTTGCCGCCGCTACGCCCACCCCTCTCTGGCGCCGCCACCTCTGCCCTCGGGGTCCCCGACCTCGGGGGAACCCATTCCGCCTGCTCGCTGGCCTCCCCATACCACTGCTCGCCAGCGCCACCACCACTTCCGAGCTGCCCGTACCTCTCTGCTCCCCCTCTCTCTGTGCACTGAAGAGAATAGGATGGGAACTGATTTGTTTTGCTCAGGGCCCCACCTGTCATAGGCTTTGACCCCCCCTTCCTTTGGATGCCTTGTGGGCCCACCCGTGGCTGGTCCACACGCACTCAAGCGTGCCCGCATGTGGACTCAGTCCATGGCTATTCCCGTGCACCAGTGTGACCGAACCGTGGGCCCCACTGTCGGCTTCCTCTCTCCTCTTTTATTTTCCCGATTTAATTCCAAGTTCGAACTTCGAAAGTCCCGTTCTCCCTCGTCGTAACTCCAAAAATTATGACATTTGTTTCTAAAATTTTGTAAATTCAAGATCTTGCTAATGGAATAGGTCTTGCTCAATTTGGAGTTCATTTTTTTATTCTTGTGTATTTATTTGTTTTCTTCTACTTGTTGTTCCTTTTTCCGAGACGTTCGTCCAATTAGGATTTGAAGACACAGAGGATCTCCATTTCGATTAAGCACAAGATTATCAAAACTCTCTTACCTATAACCAAGGAGAGTCAATACTTTGATCATTTTGAGGCTACATTTTATGTAAATTATATTCATTTAAATTACCAAAATTGCATGCCTTAATTCTTTAATCAAATGTACGTTAAAGCTTAAGGTAGTTAAATACCCATTTGATGATTAATTAATTAATATGCCATCCCTTGATAATTGAATCCCTTATTCCATGTCACTCTAGTAACTATATGGTAAATACTAGTTATAGGTTGTACTTACGCGACGAGCTAGTCTTGCTTAAGTACCGGGACATTAAATGTCCCAATTATCATCCTTTAAACATAAAAGTGGTATTGGGCTGTCATTGTGGGTAAATGACTGAGTTGGTTGAGTTAATATGTTTTTATTCCTCAAAAACCCTATAACTTGTTTTTACTATCTGGGCGGATGATGTGATGAATGGTATTATGGTGTTTTTATTCCTCAAAAACCCTATAAGAATATTGGTTGTGAATGGTATATGGAATAAACCGCCCAGATAACCCCTAAGGACTTAATTTTGTCATGACCTCTCGTGTAAAACAAGTACAACCAGAAGTCTGCAAAGGGCAACTTGGCTTAGTAAATTTATTGGACCCTGAAAGTTATCTCACTGGAAAAGGAGTAAAAATGTGCAAGCGTCTACTACATCCGGCTTGAATGGGACACCGGTATAAGGTGAAGTAAGCCAGTCACTGTGGGGTAGTTCAACTACTCTAGATCGCCGAGGCGAACATGCCGCACAATGTATGGGCATAACCCCATATGGGTGAGATGACGGAAGGGGTGAGGTAATTTCAAAGGTTACTGTGACCGTCGCTCAACTACATGACTAAGGAATCATGTGGGGTAATGAGTATGACTATGTCTTGTGGATACAGTGTACAACCTCTGTAGAGTCTAAACTATTTAAACAGCCGTACCTACAGTCAAAGGCAGATATGGGAACTTAACTAGAGTTAGTTCTATTTCAAAAACCTTTGTGGGTGGTATGAAAATGTGGTGGGCTCACCTAGCCCTGAGATTGGATTTTTCCTAGGTTTCCAGACTCAGTGGTGTTAATGAGTGGGGATAGCCCAATCAAAAGAAGCATATGGTATAGGTTCTGACGCAGGGGACCTCTACTAAAATAAATATTGCACAAGTACTTTCTTTAATAAAATGCAATTTGGTTAAAATGCTAAGTGATAGGATTTTGTAATTATGATAATTGAAAACAATGCTTTAGCTAATAAAAGAACCTGAGCCACCCTTGTTAAGCCTTGCATGTATTATTACTGCATCTTGTGTGTTGGCTCACGAGCACGGAAGTTGTGCTCATTCTCGCTCTTTCCCCCAAACCCTTAGAAGTAGGAAATCCCGGAGATTATGACTAGTACGAGGAACTAGAAGTTGGAGGCCCCAGAGATGATGAGGATTAGTTTAGTTCTTTTACTCTAGATCTCGCCTGATCCGGTGACCGTCGGTGCTTGCGTGCATCCTATATTATCTGAGTTTTCGGGTAATATCGGATGCACACGGGTTTCCCCAGTCAGTTGCTACCGTTGTCACTTCCGCTACTTTTGTAATGTAATCAGTTTGGCCTGTTCGACCCCTATTGTAAAACTTGACCCGATGCGGTCTATGTAAACTCTAGCGTGTTAAATTAATGAATGGTATGGTGTTACACCATGTATGAAATGATTTAGCAATGTGTCTGTGAGTGCTATCTACCGATGCAGGGAATAACACAGTGTTTTCACGGAGGATTCAAGATTAGAAAATCCGAGTCCGACACTCCATTTCCTTTCGAACCTTGCAGCTAGTTCTTGTCTTGTTTGTCATGCTTGGTCGCTTGTTCCAGTAAACTTAGAACTTAGGCACACACACGAACACGCGCACAGATGCATATACATGTTTGGGACATTTGATAATGGGAAATTTCAATAAACGTCACTGCTAACCGGTCGTATTAGAGGAATGCCACCGCTCATTTCGAAATTCGAAGGATGCCACTGCAAAGTTTGGAACATCCTACAGATGCCATTACGGAGCCTTTTTCCCATTTTCAATCAAATAAAACAATGTGCTTGCCGGTGTATTTTTGTATGGACACAAATGCCCTTGCCTCGTGTGACATAGGGACACTCTCGAGTCTGGTCCGATCCATTCCTACCATCGTCTTCTACCTCGGCTCCCTCCAAACCACGCCGTGGAACCCTAGCTCCTGCGCCATCCCACCATGGCCCGCAACCCCCACACTCGGCAGCCCATTCCACCACCGCCAATCGCAACCCGCACCCTCATCTTCTACCTCGGTCCCTCCAAAGCACGCCATGGAACCCTAGCTCATGTGTCACCATATCATGGCCCTCCACCACTATTTTGTGTCCATCTTGGCGCCGCCGCCTAAGGAAGCGGTAGGAAGATGGATGTGCCTCTCCCTCCCAGGTCCCTAGTGTGGTACGTAACTTGAACTCGATCCAGTACCTAGCCTAGTAGCAAATTTGGAGTTCTTATTTCCTCACTTGAACTCGATCTAGTAGTGCATTTGGAGTTCTTATTTCATATTTTTGCTGAATAGGATTGATCCAAATAATGCGTTTAGAGTAGACATTAAAGTTGAAGCCTTTTGTTTGAAAGAACCAGATGGTAGGAAATTGTACACCAAGGGTAAAACAATTAATTGGGTCCTCGAATCCAATCGTTGCACCATGCGATCGTTGATGGTGTCCTTGTCTAGTGAGGTCTTCTGGGGCAAATCACAGACTCTCACTATGTGGTACTTTGACAGAAAAAAGGGGGAGGATATTAGGCTTGTGTCTGACTCTCAGGTTCCTGGTATGTTTGAACTGTGCAGGGATGAGAGACATTTTCAACTTATAGTAGCAGTATTTGACCGTGGCGTAGCACTAACATATGGTGGTGAGGCACAGTTGAACAACGATTCAGATAATCTTAGTCAAACCAATTTGAATACACATTATCCTACAAATGCAAGCCTAACTCCACATTGTGAGAACTCTTAAGAAATTGGTAGTAAGAGCACTAACAACATTGAAGCCTAGCCACCTGATGATCCAGATGAGTACGTAGGTGTTGATGATGAGCACATGTATGATGTTCCTTTTAATGTGGCAGTATAGCAGAATGATATAACTGATGAGGCTAATGAGGTTGTTCCTGTTGAAGCTAAAATAAATGATGATGTTGATTGCGAGGTAGTCGTAGCATATGTTTCCTGATATGGTTACCTTCAGGAAAGCGATTAGATATTATGCTGTCAAGATAGGTTTTGAGCTTGGTAATGTAAGGACTGACACTACAAGATTCATAGCGAAGTGTAAAGCTGAAAACTGTAACTGGCGCATACATGCTTCTAGGCTCCTGGATGGGAGTACTATAATGGTATGCGGCCCTTTGTATACCTACTTTTGTGAATGACCTATTATCTGTTTGTGTTTCCCTTCTAACTTTGTTTGTGTTTTACCTTGTGCAGATCAAGAAGCTTCCCTTTGTGCATGAGTGTTCAACTACCAAGCTTTTAGACGGCAAGATGGCTACTCAGGGCTGGGTTGCGGATAGACATGGGGATTGGTTGAAGGCCAACCCAACTGCTAGTGCTAAAGAAGCTCAAAGCAAGCTACAAGGAGATTATAGCATCAAGCTAAGGTATTCCAAGGCTTGGGCAGGCATGAGACTGGCTCTCGATCACATCCATGGTAAGTATGAAGAGAGCTTTCAGATGTTGTTCAATTTCAAAGCTGAGCTAGAGGAAAAGTGTCCTAGTAGTATAGTGGAGATTGATCTGAAGAAGCATGCCAATAAGATGTGTTTCCGTAGAGTCTTTGTTGTAATGAAGCCGTGTATAGATGGTTTTTTAGCTGGGTGGAGACCTTACATTGGAGTGGACTCAACTCACCTCCATGGTAGGTACAAGGGCCAATTAGCATCTGCTACATCCATAGATGGTCACAACTGGTTGTTCTATGTGGCTTATGTAGTTTTTGACTCAGAGACTACTGAAAACTAGGAATGGTTCATGAGGCAGTTGCATAGAGCCATAGGTTCCCCGCTAGGGCTTGTCATATCTAGTGATGCATGCAAGGGATTGGAGACTTCTGTTGCTACTGTTTTTCCAGAAGTTGAACATATAGGTGTGGATTCTCTGAGGCTAGCAAAGTGGATTATGTCAATAACAATATTTCGGAAAGTTTCAACAAACAGATAAAACCATTTAAAGCTTGAATGTTGATGAGCTTGTTGATAGTATCAGGGAAATGGTTATGACTAAGTTTATCATCCGAAGAGTCATTGGTAGGAATTTGGAGACTTCCATCCTACCATCTATGCTAAAGGATTTGAATGCTAAGAGTAAGTTGTTAGGGAATGCCAATATCTCCAGAAGCGATGATCTTGTTGCTGAAGTCACTTTGTTGGATAATGAACCCAATCCAAGAAGGTGCACTGTAGACCTTAACAAGCAAGAATGTTCTTGCAGGCAGTGGCAAGTGTCTGGCAGGCCTTGTATGCATGCTATTGCTTTCATTTGCCACATGAGGGGATGTAAGATAGAGTCATATGTGCATGAGTATTATTCTGTTGCAAAATTCAGGGCAGCATATGCTGGTGTTATACCCCCTATGACTGATAAATCCACTTGGAAAAAAGTGGATTTGGAATTCGTTGTACACCCACCTAAACAAAGGAAGCAAGGTGGTAGCCCAAGAAAGGTTAGGATTAGGGGATGTTTTGAGCCTGGCAGAAGAAGGGTTATGTGCAAAAGGTGCAAGCAATTTGGACACTAGGAAGGGAATTGCAAGCTTCCACCTCCTACTCAAGAAGAGGGTGCTACAGATGACAATCAAGAACTGCAATAGAGAAAGAGGTACTATCACTTGCAATCTTCCACCTTTTGACCTTATTTCAATCTTGTTTTTGTACTGTCACTTGTATTGTGTGCTTACACTTGTACTACATACTTATTTCAGGAAAGGAACATCCCCTAAGAAGGGTCCATCTGCAATTAGCAAAAAGGCATCCCCTAAGAAGGGCTCATCTGCAACTAGCAAAAAGATTGCTAAGAAGTCGAAGGATCCATCTACAGTTAGCAAAAAGACATCCCCTAAGAAGGGTCCATCAAAGGGGAAGAAGTTGTCAGACATGATTTTTTACCTTTTTCCTGGTTATGTATGATGGAGTGTCGAACCGGTTATGTATGGTTAAGTGTCGACCCGGGTTATGTATGGTTAAGTGTTGAACAGCATTATGTATGGTTAACTTCAACCTTTTGTGATCCGAGTTATATGCCCTTTGCCTATCCTATTTCCAGAATCAATGCATGTTGTTGTGCATTCTGTTGGCTTATATGTGTTTCCAGAATTGTTGTTGTGCCCTGTTTCTAGCTATTAGACTATTGCAACTTTGTCATGGTGTATGACATTCATACTACTACACTTGCAGCTACACTTTTTGTTATCTACATGATTAGGTTCAAACTGAGGTCAACTTATAAGCTAGATAAGGACTTTTGGTCTTGAATTGATGAAATGATACTGACACTTCATCTAGTAGTAAGTGTTATTATAGTGTCTATAATAACATGATGACCACTTCCAGCGTGACTTGACTGCCCAAGCTTCCCAAGGCTCCTTCTATGCGAGACAGGAGAAGGATATACTATCTACGACCTTGGGAAACAAGGAGCACCCGGTCGCATTACGAGGCCTTGGGGTTAACGTACCTTGGAGTCATGGATTCGCGGACGACTCTCGCACGTATAGGAGTAGGAAGAGATCCAAGGCCGAAAGCACGACGCCGGTTGGTGCAGATGATTACTAACAAATTTGAAGAAAAGATAGCAGCATTGCAGTGTCAAATGGAGATACTCTGAGCGGCGATGCATAAGCCGCCCAGATTAATTTGGGAGGCGGTCCTCCTCGGCGTCGGAGTAGAGTCGTCGCGCATAATTCGAACATGACGACGTCCGATTACGATAGGCGACATCCGATTCTTGGTAGACGACATCAAGGTAATGTACATCTATGGAATGCACCAAAGATAGACCTATAGGGCGCCTCGACTAATTGCGTGTCGTTTTATAGGAGCGACGCCAGTGCAAGCTCCAAGTGAGGATGGATGGGTCCCTTTGTATTGAAATTGCTTGAGGATGGTGTATCCATACGAGGAAGGGCGGTGCAACCACGATGCCCAAGTGGCGCAAGGTTATGCCAAGGTCTAGGTGGTATGGTACATGTCAATTTTCGAGCCATCCCGCTGAAGATTCGCCCGAACGAAGAGATCATAACACTAGGGGATGTCGTCCACTCTTTTATCAAGTGGCCCAAGAAGGACATCGCCGACCCAAGAAGGTCTTGCGATCTGGACACGACCATTCCTCTCCAACGGGACCCTCGATGACTCCACCTCATGTTTCACCTCAGAAGGCCACCTCTTCAATTCCCGTGGAGAAGACGCCGAAGGAAAAGCAAAAGCGTGCCGCCGTATCGGTTCCCGAGTCATCTCACAAGAAGACGCTGCCAATCGCTAAGGCCAAATCGAAATCGACAAACGTTAAGGCGCCTCCCAAGTCCGAGAAGTCCGGAAGTCCAGGAAGTCCGCGATACCCGGGAACTACATCATCGGAAAACCGTTGTGCTCCGACGCAGTATTAATGCACGCTGGATATGCTTGTCAGGCTTTGCATGCCTGGTACTTGGACAAGACCCAAAAGAAGGGGTGCGATACTGGAATCACCGTCAGATACGAGGAGAAGCATTTCTTCAACGGGACGAGGTACTTCGTCGTGGGCTTCAACGACTTATATGAACTATTCAACCTCGTTGGCCTCGACGTCTCGCTTCTACGATGTTGGACACTGTAAGTGCGTACAATCAAGTTCTACATTCATGTAATACCGATAAATATCACAACTCATTGCTTATGTATAGATACATGCTGAAAAATGTCCGGGAATGGAAAGAACCGGTGGGTTTCCTCGACCCACATGTGGTATCGTTGCAAACCATCCAAGAAGACGCGTCCTTCGTCGAGAAATACATAACGAGGTCATTGCTTCGTCAGACGAACATGAAGTACATAGTGGTGCCCTACAACCAGGGGTAAGTGTCACTACTTGCTATACAAATTTCATTTGTACTTTATCTGCAAAGACGAACTTAGGTTTAATGACTATAGCGACATACATGAGTAGGTACCACTGGATCCTTTTAGTTATTATACCCAAGAGGAACCATGTGATATACCTTGATTCCCTAAACCGCAACAAGCACGACTTCAGCGTTCTAAGAGGAATACTCGAGAGGTATGCTCATTTCCTCCTTACATAACTCTATTGTAGTCTTCATTCGTTTGAAATGGCCGAGGATAACTTTTTCGAATCATGTAGGTCGTTCATCAATTATGTTGCCAACAAAGGAATATACAATGGAAAGGGCGCCCAACTAACACACAGGATGGATTTTCCGGTACGCGCTACAACACGATAATCCTATATCATACTTCATAATAACGCGTCTCGAATTGACTATACCTATATACGTAATTCTATTTTTGCAGTGCCACCAGCAAAAAGATGATGAGTTATGTGCAATCTACGTCTGCTAACATATGTAGCTAATCCTTAGAGCTAGGAAGAAGGATCCTGAGGTTTGTCGATCAATCTCGAAATAATTATTTCCTAATTATAAATTTAAATATATATAGCTTACCATTTTACTGTTGGTAGCGATAGGTCTTGGATTTACAATGTGATTCACTCGTTGCGGAAGAGATCAAGGATATTCGAGGGAAGCTCTACACCTTTATCAACACAGAAATCATTAACGACAACGGAGAGTTTCACTCCGTCGCCAACCGAGAGCATCACCCCGCCGACACCTCTCAACGTAAACAATTGTAATCCAGTTGTAACTATAGCGACAATACTTGAACAAATGCGATCTTTTGTAATTTATTTTGAGTAATGATCACTTTGAGTTGTCAACAATTGATTATCTCTGATGAATCTGTTTTTGTGCCTGCTTGTTTTCAGAGGGCATGGCTAGCAATTCCTGAGGCTAGCCAGAAAAATAGCAAAAATGTGGTCAGGGGTATGAGCTATCACAGACGGTTGTCAGTAAAAACCGTCTGCGATCTGTTAATATCACAGACGATTATAAAAACAAACCGTCTGTGATCTGCGAATATCACAGACAGTTATAAAAACAAACCGTCTGTGATATTAACAGATCGCAGACAGTTTTTACTAACAACCGTCTGTGATATTCACGTATCACAGACGGTTTTTTGTAGAAACCGTCTGTGATACTACACTTCACAAACGGTTTTTCACTAAAACCGTTTGTGATATTGCATATCACAGACGGTTTTTTACCGTCTGTGATAACGGCCTGTTATCACAGACCAACAAATATAGACGGTTCAAAATGCGTGATGACGGTTACGAACCAAATGCGTGATGTGGCTTCTGTAGTAGTGGTGGCTCATTAAGTACATTTGTAAGTTTCTTCTGGTTGAAATGTCAAATACACAACAAATATTGATAATCAAGATGAACTCTCACCATGGATAATCTAGATGACACACTGGAACAAATCAGATTGTAACATCAAGCATTTGGAATGAAAGCAGATTGCAACATCAAGCATTTGGAATGAAAGCAGATTGTAACATCAAGCATTTCGAATGAAAGTAGATTGTAACATCAAGCATTTGGAATGAAAGCAGATTGTAACATCAAGCATTCTTCATTTCATTCCAGAATACCAGATTGTACATCAAGTAACATCAAGCATTCGTCAGATTCATCATTTCATTCTAGAATAGCAGATTGTACATACAAGTAAACAAAACATGCATATTACAATGCAAGCATGTAACCCTACTAGCTTATCATCACAACCCCTTCTATACTCCTTGAAATCTTCAATGACAGTAGTCATCTGAGCATTATTCTTCTTCATTTCACACACAAGTTGAACTAGCTTGTAACTCTGCTCCTTCATTTCATAGAGAATTGCTTCTTGTTGTAAATTATGCTCCTTCAGCTGGCACACAACACTACTCAGCCTATCCTTTTCTGCCACAAAAGGCTACTGTCCATCCGAAGCTTTATTCTCCATGGAAATTGCGCACATCTCTTTCAAGTATTGCTCATAACCACACTGCCACTTGAAAAATGAACACTCAGGATCATTCTACATAAATTACAGCCGTCACAAATAGGAAGAACACAAATAGGAGACTTTATACTGCCGCTCTAAAACAAATACACCCAAGAGATACAACATTGTACTTACTAGAATATTGTTCTTGCACTTGTAAAATATTCTCCCTAGATTCGAGACTATATTGCTGCGCAACTTGATTACGGAGATCTTGCAGGATGGGCACTCGACAAGTGGAAGCTCTTTGCCTTCTACATGACTGGAGCTTGAGAATGATGATTTCATAGAACTCCCTACTGCCTTGCGCATTGCCATTGCTTGAGAATTGGGGCCGCTCGGTGTGCAGGTCTGACGACAAGGACAAGGATGGAAACTGGAGGAAAAGGATGGGAACTGGAGGAAAAGAGTGCGAACGGGAGAATGCAGGTGAGGAGGGTGGAGCCATCGGGATGGTGCAGGCGGCCAGAACTAGGGCTCCAAGCCCCGGAGGAGAAGAGTGCGAACGGGAGGAGGACACGGTCATAGAAGGTGGAGCCGTTGGGATGGTGCAGGTGGCCAGAACTAGGGTTCCAAGCCCCAGAGGAGAAGAAGAGTGTGAATGGGAGGAGAACACGGGTGTGGAGGGTGGAGCCATTGGGATGGCGCAGTGGCCGGATCTAGGGTTTCAAACCGGCGCATGAGGAAGGGATGGAAGGGGATCGAGTAGCGAGTGGCGTTTGGAGGGAGCCGAGGTAGAAGGCCATGGTGGGAATGGATCGAACTGGACTCGGGAGCGTCCCTATGCCACGCGAAGTAAGGGCAGTTGTGTCCATACGAAAATACACCGGCAAGCATAGTGTTTTATTTGATGGAAAATGGGAAAAAGGCTCCGTAATGGCATTTCTAGGATGACCCAAGCTTTGTAGTGGCATCCTTCGAATTTCGAAATGAGCAGTGGCATTTCTCTCATACGGCCGGTTAGTAGTGGCGTTTATCGAAATTTCCCTTTGATAATTGGTATATAATCTCCAGATACGTCGGTGGTGCCTTCTAGTATCACATATGATTAAGCATAGATGAAAGTGAACATCTATACATCAAACTTACTCCACCGCATAAATAACAATTCGTTGATGTGCGCATTACGATGTGAGCCACTACGGAATCCGGTTTTTCGAGTGTCTAAAACACTCGGAAATTAGCTACTCAGAGATAATTCTCGAAGGTCGGCGTCGGGAAAGAACACTCGGGACATTAGTCGGGAAAAACTGGTTTCCTGAGTGTTTCGAGATTCACACTCGGGAAAAATACCTTTCCCGAGTGTAAATCTGAACACTCGGGAAACATTCAACACTCGGGAAAAATATCTTTCCCGAGTGTAAATCTGAACACTTGGGAAACATGCAGCACTCGGGAAAAATAACTTTCCCGAGTGTAAATCTAAACACTCGGGAGAATAAGTGCCACAATGGGTTTAGCCACCATAACAGGATACTTTTACCGAGTGTTGACACTCGGGAAACACTCGGGAAAGTGTCACCCACTAATTACCACTAATTACTAGTAGTAAAGCATTAAAATACATCATCTGTGTCTCGAATTTACTATATGCTACATCTAAAAAGTGAAAACAATCTATCTATAGGTATATAGCAATGCAAACTTCACCGCTTTATCATTAAAAAGAACATATACGTTATGAATGTTTTGTACACGATGCTGAATTACAGAAATGGGCAAAGCAAGTGCTGCCAAGAACCTAACTCTCATGTATAGGAACAATGGATCACACTAAAAGAATTATCTTGATGATGTATCAGCCTGTGATGTGGCATTTCACCATGGGATGGTGACACTCTACCAGACCAGATTGGTAGGTTGATTCCCTTGGCATTCCAGAATGCAAGCCATGGCTAGTTCCCTCAGCTGTTCTTCCACAGTTTCCATGGGAAGGGAACCATCAATAACCTTTGTGAAACAAAAGAATGCAGTAAGTCATTCAGGTTCACTTAGGAACTGGTTGACAAAAGAATTATCAATTGTGAGCACTGTCTAAAGAAATTATCAAATTCTAGAGATATTATGGATTTATTCTTAGTTTTTAGGGAGTTTCTACTTTGCACAAGGTAATCTTAGCAGTCATGGAATAGATCACGAATATCATAGAAAAGTGAACAGGATGGAAATGTAGATTGCTTCACTTGACCTCCCTCCTTGAGGTCATACATGAAAAGCACTTGAGTTGCTAGGAAACGAGGCAAAGCAAATACAATGGGCCTATCTCGGTGACTTTTTTGCAGAAATATGTTACCTTCCATGTTGAATCACGGAGTGAATGGTAATGCTCAGCAACTCTTCTTTGGAACTCAATTCTTTCATATCTCTCACCCCCATAGCCTCCTCTTTTAGCTGCTTTCTGAAATAGTAAATTAACATTTACCATTAAGAAAATTGGATAACACAAGTAAGCCAATGAAGTAAAGGGTGGCCTTCAAAAATAGATTATGTTCGACAACAACTTAGTGTTATAATTGGGTGAGCAAAGAAATTTGTTGAACAACAGGTTTTCATGTTTTCTGCTTCCAGCAGAATGGTGTAGAATTGAAGTGGATTTTTTTCCAGTGGAGAAACCAATAGAGGAACACCTTAGGTGCATCACCATCACCGATTTTTACCTATATGGCTATATTTGATTAGATTATGGCCCTATGGTGGCCATCATCACTACAGTATGTACTATGTAACAAATGCAACAAGTCAAATGCTATAAAAACGAGATGCAGGTCAGTTCCTCGTTGTTATTCCCCAGCAGCTTCATTGTGATGCTGTATAAGAACCCTGAAACACAACAAAAACATCAGGATATGATGCTGAAGTAACAACTCCTAAGGATATATTCAGTATCTCATTAATAGCTCCTAAGGATCTATTTAGTATCTCATCTGTCTCAAGTACTAAAGAAATCCAGCGACGGAAGAATATTTAGTTCACAACCACAACTAAATGTGCACTGCAGTTATGCTTACTAGTGGGGTGAATGACGGTAAAGTCTGTTTGTGGGCTAGCACAAATTCACCGGTTGCTGGGCATAAAGTCTCATCGCAGAGGTCATGAGTTTCTGAATGGACGTGGAAAATGAAGTATGTCACATCTATCACCAGCTTCCCTTTAGTGATGCTTTTATCTGTCAAGTGTCAACAGCCATGAAAAAGTGTCATAAGGTCTCTGAGGCAAGAAGCAACTGGGAAAAACTTTGTAGTTGATTGAAACTAATACTCATAAGAAGCGGACCATAATAGATTACTTGTATGAATTAGATGCTAGTAGGAGGACTAGATAAGTAGATTAATTGTATGATAGAAACTAATGCTTGATCATTAGAATACTCTAATAGTTTGCTCAAACAAATAACTAAATAAATATCACCCAGATAACTTTCAAACTTTATTTCATACATAGTGATCCTACAACAATATGGGCCATATTCCCAACAAACAAAAAGGATCCATACTTCTACCCAAATAAGAACAAGAACGACATCTGCAAAAAGATAGTAACCGTAGCTGTCCAGCCAGAGCCTCATGCATTCAATATCTAAGTCCTAGTAATCATGCTTAAGCCATAAGCATAAAATGACAACCATATCAGGAGCATTTTACATCATCAAGACCAAAATAGTATTTCTTTATTTATTTGGATAGTGTTAGCTTCACTCTAAGTATTACGTGAGTTGGGCCTAGTTCAGATGTGTTAAAGCAACATGTAGGCATGTTAGTAAAATTTGCAAAAGCAAATCCTTTGTGATGTAAAATGGACAACAAATGTACTCAATTTTGTTGAAATTATTATTAGTTAATATTTTTCTGCTCTAAATCATGGTAGCTGCAAAGCCTACAATGTAATGTAAGATGGATGATATGTATTCCGCAAACAAAACTACTATTGATTGTCCCATTGTAGAAAAAGTAGGTATTATAAGTTTTCAAACAAATTATCTGAAATGGATTCATGAACTAGCATTTGGAAACTTCAACAATACCAAATGGTTTCTGGACATTACAGTCACACCACTCACTCTCCTTATTATGATACTTCTTGTGTAACTAGATGATACAATATTGTGTTGTTTACAGAAAGTACATGTTCAAACTTCATTGTTTTCATTTACTATGAAAAGAAATAAAATAGCTACTTCATAATTTGTAGAAATAGAGGTTGAATGAACAATAGAAAGATTATTGAACTAGGTGGATGGAAATCCCCCATTCTGATGCTGATAGATAGAACACACGAATTTAGTTATGCATTAACCAAGATTTAATTTACTCTACGAAAACATGGGAAAATTATTGTTGCTTCTTACACAAAGCCAAAATGGTCAAACCATCTTTTGATCTGTAAATATTCTCTGTCCTTTGCTATCAGAACAATTAAATGGGCATACAACAGACCATTTCGGTATACAACTGAGATACTTAAGGGGCTAAAGGCCCTCGGTAAGCTTAAATACAGGCATCAATAAACAAAGGAAAGGTCATGAAACTAAGGTAAATACTAAATACACATGCGCGCATTATTGCAATTTGCAACTGACAAATATTAGGAGTTTCATGTGCAAATAGCATGACAGTACCTGCTACCTTGTCCAGAGTAGTCCAATAGAAATACCCAGAGAGCTTTTTCCAAATTCTAACATCCAACAGTAGTAGATCCTTTGCAAAACTCTGTGCAATGTGTCATGGTTGAACTGTTAATGCACACTGGACTAATTCTTGAACTATTAATGCACATTGGACTAAGTTAAAACTTTACCTCCTTTCTTACAAGCATCTCCTCCCTCCTGCATTCCATCTTTGACATAACACAATCTCCCATTGATAGGCTACTACAAACATAAAGATAGGCTATTATTAAGCACATTGAACTAGAAAGATAAACTACTAACCATTTAACAACAATAATGGGCGACTTCTTTGGAAGTAAGTCACCTAGCAAAGGTTCTAGGCTAGGGTACTACAACAAAGTTAAAACTTTACCTCCTTTCTTACAAGCGTCTCCTCCCTCCTACATTCAAGTCAGAAAACATTAATAATGTGATAGGAAAATCAACATGCAAGAGGACCCAAAATGTACTTAAGCTTATACCTTTTCATAAGCTTAACTTCCATAGATAACCCATCACCGAGATTAGCAACCTGAACATATTGAAGACAACAAAAATATGAGATGGATATAATATGTTTTCATAATTATGTTATCCAATTGCATTTGTCATATTACTTCTCATTTAACCTTATAATTATATATGTAAAAAAGTAGCAAATATATCATCTTGATAATGCCACAGTACATGCAAGAATTGCAACCAAAAAAAAAAGTTACCTGTTTCTCAAGCTCCCTTATACGTGCTTCAGATTGTCTAAATTTTGCTTCTTCTAGTCCAAGCTGAATTTGAAAAAACACAATATTATCACTAGTTCCATAAGGAAAGAAGACACTTCCCCTTTACTTTTCTTTCATGAAATTGATAAGGAAAGAATGAACGTAACTTGCGCACATCAATCCTGGATTCTCTTAGTGACAATACTCTTCAGCCTGTTGATTGGTGGCATTTCACCAATCTGAAAGGAGCACGAAGTATATTAGTAACCATTGTTTTTTTATTTGGATAAAAATAACTGCAAGAGAATATCTTTAAATATACTTTACATACAATGGATATTGACAACTGGAGAGCAAACTATTAGTGTAGGCTGTATTTGATTGAATTTAGGAATAATGCACAAAAGCTTGGCTTGTGTCAACTATCAAATAAAAAAATAAAACAGGCATGAATTACTCTACAGTCTACACCTTAATGCGCCTAAGTGAATTCGAATATTTGGGAAGGAAAACTTTTACAAACATGTGATTTTAACTAAATGGTTTTGAGCCTAGTTGATGAACCAAAAAGAGTCTCTCGTTAATGTCCATATGCAAATTTGATGTGGTTTTTTTTACAGTGATAAATGCAGAAAGTTATAAGGATTAAGGAGAAGACATGCTCATTTGTTCAGCTCTTGCCACAATCAAGTTCTTGATAGTATACATGCTCATTCATACAACATGAAGGTGGAACATACAACTAACCTATTGTAAGGAGTAATCAGAAGGTAGGAAAATTTGTAGCAGCTTTTGCACGCGCTTTTGTTCTTAACAAAACAATAGCGTGCAACAAATCAAAATAGCTCTCGACATTGACTACTTAATTAGTGATTAACAATGGTAATAAAAACTCAAGATACATAATAAATTACCGAAATCCACTTCTCCTCCGGTTCTCCCACAGTGCCGCCACCTCCCCATGGCTCCTCCGGTGCTTCTTGGTCACAAGATCGCCTTCGCCTCGGCCACCTCGGCCTGCTGCGTCGCCGCGGCGCTCGGTCCACCGTCGTTCTGGGCTTCTGCGGTCTGTGCTACCCTACTAGCCTGCGCGCCTCCCCCATGGCCATCGGCTTGGACCGATGCTCGCCTCCTGGCTTCTACACTCACCCGCGCACTCCTAAGCCCGCCCTCCGGTTCCTCTGGCCTGGCCGCTCCTTGCCGTGCCCATCCCCGGTCTAGCGCCACCGCCTTCGGCCCAAAGTCACCTCCGACTCGGCGTGTTGTGGGCCCAAGGAGGCGGGCAGACAGGCATGCCATGAGGGGAGAAACCGGAGGTGGCGGAGGGCGCCGACGGTAGCACCACACCGGGGTGCAAGGGAGCCGGGCCATCAGGCGGGCCGAGAGGAGGTCGAGTCAGGAGAGGGGGAAACCAGGAGCCGTGGTGCGCGAAGAAGGAGGTGGCGACAGCGCCACGAGCCGAAAGCATGCAGCAGTGGTGGCGTGACTCCAAGAGTGGAGGGAGAGAGAGTTGAGGTGAAGGGGATTGGTGGCGGGATATAGGGTTAGAGTGAAAAAAAAGGGCGCGATACGGAACAAAAAATGGTGTGGTGCGGAAAAATAATGGCGCGACGGAAAAAAAATGGTGCAGTATTCTCTCCCGAGTGTTTCTATTTTGGTACACTCGGGATTATAATTTATTTCCCGAGTGTTGCGGAAAACACTCGGGAAACTTCTTTCTACCAAGTGCTGTCTTCTACTCCCGAGTGTTCTATTAAACACTCGAGACCTGCCCGAGTGTTTTTGTCGAGACACTCGAGAAACATATAGACACTCAGGAAATAAGCTATTTCTGTTAGTGAGCAACTATATATTTGCATGAATTGCAGAATTTTCTTCACACATGCACATACCTCGTGAAGCATATGTAAACCGACAGTTTGCATTTACACCGTAGACTTTTTCTCTCTCATAGTGTCAGGTTAGGAGTAAAATTGGAGTTGCATTTGCACATATACATAGCCTTCCCTACGGAAATGTTCTGTATTAACTGTCGAAGTCTGGATACATGATGGCCTTTATGGTAAACATAACAATCTTTTTCGTGGTAGAAAATTCTGCTACGCACAAATAATTATTCCTTATTGTATATTTGCACTTGTTGCTGTCTTGTGATGTTGTTTCGGTGTGCATATGTGATCCTATATATTGCAGAAATATACAGTAGTAATGAAGGCTCGTAATTCTTTTTTTTCGACGGGCCGGTTGGAAGATTCCCGGGCCAAATATATTAAGAATGGGAGAACAAGTTTAGGGAAACAAGAAGAGCGAGAAAACTCTCTAAAATAGGGAAAAAAAACCCTTGCAGCCTCAAACGGTCATGCTAAGGTAGCACTGACGCGTTATATACAGGGGACTAAAGAGCTAAAACACAACCGGCAGCCTTCCACGAGAAGATTTCCTCCTTGATACTCCAGAGCACATCGGTCGTAGGCCGGCAGCGTCCCTCAAAGATTCTGGCATTACGGTCCTTCCAGATACACTAGTGAACGAGGATTGTCACCGTGTCAAAATCCTATCGGAGCGGTTTTGAGATTAAATTCTTCGTGGTAAGCCACCAATCTTGGGAGCTAGACATCGCAGCGGAGGGGATCGGGAACTGGATGCCGCTCCATGTCCTGAATCTTGCCCAGACCTCGGTCGAGAAGGGACAGTCGATGAACAGGTGCTTGCAACTCTCAGCGGAGTGATTGCAAAGAGAACAACACCAGAGATTGGGCCAACCACGCTGTTGGAGATTATCACAGAGGCACTTCTCATGAATGACCAACCACATAAAAACTTGCATCATGACGGCGCTTTAGATTTCCAGATGCACTTGTGGCAAGCGAAGGTTGTTGAAGCGGCGAAGAACAAGCCGAGTACTTGCCGTCGACCAAGTGCCTCCAGGTAATTTCGTCGTTCCTGCCGGTGTGGAGTGGAGTGCCAACGACAATGTAGTAATACTCCAAATTAATTTAAGTGAGAAGAAATAATTTAGGGAGAAGGACCAATTAGAAAATGGATTTAACAGAAGTTTAGAGGGGGGTGTAATACTCCGAAACGTGTTAGAGAGAAAAAAAAATAGTTAAAAGGATTTTTCTGAAATTTCTTCAAAACCTGGGCCATGGGCTTTTAGCCCACAACACCAAGGTCCAAAAGGGTGGAAACCCTAATTTTTGCTATAGTACCAACCCATGCTACAGTAGCCGCCACCGTGCTACAGTAGACGCGGTGCTACAGTGCATCGCCCCCCTGCTCCTCCTCCTCTCCCAGGCGCCATCCTCCCACTGCCGGCGAAGAACACCCGGGTTGCTATCGGCCAAGGAAGAAGGGAAGAGAAAGGAACAGGAAGAAGGAGAGAAGGGAGAAGAGAGGGAAGGGGAGAGAATGCGGGCTCGGTACGTGTTCTTCAGCAGTTCTTCAAGGGTACCTTCTTTTCCCCTTTGATTAGATGCGAAATCGAATAGTTAATCAATGTCGGTATTATGGTCTGCTCAGGATAGATTGCGTTAGACAGACGTTTTGATGTAGTTAAGTACGGATTCAGTTCTGGACGTTGTCTCCAAGAGTAATGTAGAAGACGTCGCCGTCTTTCCGTGAAGTGCTAGAACACATTATTTGGAATTCTGTAGCAGAAGTTATGATTTTATTAGTGGAACTGTTCTGCAGATTAGTTGGTTTTCTGACAGGTTTTAGTAATCTGAGTTAATAGATTAGTTAAATGGAGAATTGGACAAGCTCAGTATAACAAAAAATGTAGGTAATTTCCATACCTTTCCAGAAAGCTAAAGAACGCAAGATTTTTATACACGTAGCAAAAGTTATGGTATTTTTTAGTGTTCTGTCCAGAGAACCCGACGCGAATTCGATGTTTCGTGAACTAGCTCGGTAGGGGCAATAGATTGCAGATTCAGAACAGCCCCTCAACTAGGTTTAGTTAGGGAATTTAATTACCTTTCTAGAAAGTCTAAGAACATCTTATTTGGACTCCTGTACCAATAGATATGGATTTTTGAAGTTGACTATCCACCGAGGGGACAGATCGACGTCTAGAAATTTGGGGACAGGATCGAGTTAGATGCTTTTGCGAGTTTGTGGTTGTTGTTATATAGTTTGTTTTGGTCCGCTGCTATGTCTTAGCATGCATTATAATTATTATTCAGGTGGTGGACTACTACCGGGGGCAACACCTTCTGCACATCCCTCGTTCTCTCGCGGTTAAGGCAAGTATAATGATGGATATAATATATATTGTTGAATGGCAATGTTTGATATATATTATGAGTACTTGTATGTTCATGATTGTGGTGATGGCACAATTGGTAATGTTCATGGTTGCTAGAGATATGAATTACATGTTATTCATGGTTGTTTGTCTATAGTTATGAGATTTTGGAGTATGAATAGGTTATTCATATGCAATGTTGTTGCGGATGCATGTTTGTATTACTTTGAGAATTCATACATATGCATCATGTTGGCTTGTTGAAGTCTTGGTCATGTGATGACCAAGCAACTTGAGGTCCCGTCATATTAATGACGGGTTAAAGGTCCCCATGCTTGAAGAGCATGGGTTTAGGTCCCCATACACGTGGAGTATGGGCAATGGTCCCTGCATCAAATGGTACGAGCATGGGTGTGCATCGACGGATGCGCACTTTGCATTACCGGTAAAATGCAAAAGGGAAAGAGAAGGAAAAAGATCATGTTGAGCATATTGCATAGCATACATGTGTAAAGTGATTGATATGTGGTTTTGTGAAGTATATAGTTGATGGGTTACATGCTTGTATGCTGTTGATGCCATTTATTATATTTGTTGAGTCCTTGGACTCACCTCTTATTTTTGTTGTGCTTTTAGGTACCACTTGCAAGAACGGCATGCATGGGAGAGAGTAGGATTGCTTTGGATGCACTCACTACCACACATTATTTTAAAGATGATTATCATTTAGATCGTACCTTAATAATAAGCAAACTGCTTAAGGATTAATTTTGGCTATGCTTGAATGCATTGGATTATTTGTAATAATGAGAGTGGTAAATTTTGATTATGCTTGCTTATGCTTTAGCTGAATAGATTATTTATGAATGCTTTAATGAACTTTGGATGTTGAGATATTGATAATAATATATGCATCTGTTGGAACCTCCGGTATACTTAGTTATACAAAGGAGGGTCTCTCAAATTTAGAACTATGCCTTATGTTTAAATGGTTATCATGTTTATTTAGTAGCATTCCGTGCCCTAGTTGGGTTGGGGTGTTACAGATTGGTATCGAGCGGTGTTGGTCCGTGGTATTTAAAGTATTAATTTTGACACACTATGCACGGTAGATGGGTTGGGTTTCTGCATTGCATATATGCTTCCATTGAGTAAATAGTTACTTTTGTGCTACAGTTGCTAGTTGATCATTGTGCTTAATGTATGATATAATTTTATATACTTATAATTGATTATATTAATTATATATTATGATAGTTGATGTTAAGAGGTTGAGGTCGTGGTTGTGGCCCTGGGCTTCACTAGGTTACACCACCGTTCATAGTAAGAGAATAGTGAAGTGGTTACCTCAGATATCTTAGTACAGGTGCGATAGTGAGTACCTTTAGAAAAGTTGTTCTCTTCTTTGAATTTGGTTAACTCTTGTCCAGTTGTGACTGATGAGTTTTTCTTAGGTTATTAGTTCATTACGGTTGATGGGTTGCTTTGAGAAAGGATAGTGTGTTTCGATTGGGCTGCATTTGTCCTGTAAAGCAATCATTGTTTTCCCAACCGATGAGTTATTCTTTTGTTGGTGAACTTGGTTGATGGTCAAGTTTGACCTTTATATTGAGTTTTGTCTTCCTCATGGGAAAACTTGATCCATTTATTCGCTTGATGTTTTGGATAATGAAATCTTCCTTTTGCAAGTCCTTTAGTACGTGGAGGCTTTGACTCAAAGTATCGCTTTTGGGTATTTTGAGTCTTTGAAGTTGAATGTTTCTCTTTGTGAAAGAAAACGTTAAAACCTTTATCGACGTCTTGTCATGGTTAAGAGAGAGGTTACAATCAAAGAAATTAATGGTTGTTATTTGGGTTATCAAGTTGAGTCTGTATTATGGTGCATATTTGATCTTACCTAAGATCCTTGGACGAGAAGTCGTTTAATTTGATGGTGTCTTGTAGTAGCTCTTGATGAACTGTGTTTAAGGGTATGGCTATACCCAATTGAAGTTAAAGAAGTTATTAATAAGTGTGAGATTTTGATGATTTGGTCTGATCATTAAGATTGTGGGATTTGTTAAATTTATTGGATAATTTGGTGTAATAGGTCCCAATGGATTAATCTATCTATAGTGATGGTTATGTTAAGGATATGTTTGATGTTGCCTTAGAGGATATTAATCCGGCAATTTTCATAAACTGGCTACTTGATTATTATACTTAATTGCTAGATTGAAACATGTATACCAGATTAGATGGATGTGAGGTAGTACCTTGTGAAACCCGGTGATTGAAGGAGATGATGTTAATAAATCTGTAGTTAAACTCTGAGCATAAAGTGGAATGTTGACTCTGTGTTATAAATGGATATGTGACTGTAAATAGCAGTAGGACTCTACTTGCATACGTGATAAATACAATTGTCAATTGTTAATGATAATTGAAGTGGGTGTTGAGCAAAACTTATGGTTGAATGGATGAATGCATAAGTGGTCTCGGATAGTGTGCCTTGCGAAATTGTTATTTGATAGCATGATTTTGATGAAAGAGTCAACCTTGTGCTTTGTGTCTCCTTGGGAGAGGTTTACGATGGGATAGTAGGCTATGAGGATTCTCGTTAATAGTGTATTATCTCATTGTTAGTGTGATTGTCGAAGAGGGATCATGAAGATGATATTGAATGTTTTGTATAAATGGATTGGATCGTCATCGATATTGATTAAATGAAAATGCTTCTAGTTTCAAGATTTGTAATCTTTTCGACCTCGTGTTAATGTGGTAGCTGAAATTGTTTTGAGCAAAGTGACGCCTCGAGAGGTTTTATTAGTTCCTAAGTGGTTTATGTGTTGTGGTCTTGAAATCTCTTCTTGTTGGAGTTGTCATGGTGATGTCAGAATCAACGGAAGTCATTTCCTTTGTTAAATGAAAGAGTGAAGTATAAGTATTTGAGATTGAAGTCAAGTTTTGTAACTTGCGCTTTATCGATTTTTGCCTAAACTTTCGCTTTGCCGTGAGTTTCGAATCCCAAAAGCAATGTTTTATGCTCGCTTGAGGTTTGATATTCTCTCGCTTGTGGGATGTGTGCCTCGTCTATGATCTCATCTTTGTTTTCCGGAATCAGTGCTATTTGATTAATTCTCTTGATCGGGTAACTACTGTAAGTAGTAATGTTTTCCGATGTGCTAAAATTTATTTCTATTTGCCACTTCTTCTAAGAAAGGAGTTAACCGAACTGTATTGCAAAGTCTTTTTGGATGTGTTTTGGCAACTAGATAGAGGTGGTCTAGTAGATAGTTTTGTGAACCTTTAGGTGTCAGGATGTTTGAGAGGCTTCAATTAATCAATCGATTTATTAGAATAATCCTTGGAGAGGATTTGATTTAAAAAGAATGTTTGTCTTGGAGCTATCAGATTTTGTTGTCGCAACTAGTAGGACCTATAGCGAGATGTGGTCCAAGATTGGGTTTGACAGACATTAGAATTAGCAAGTATGGAAATCTTGATCGCTTTTTTAGAGTATCGCAATTGGGTACTCGGAAGATTGTGTAGAAGAACTATGATGGTGTAGTTAATGAGAGTAGCAGGTAGTGAAATCTGATGGTCATGTTAAATGATGGGATAGCAGGGATTGTTGAGATATTGTCAAGTATGACTCGACCTCAGTGAGTAACCCTATAGGAGTTAGATTATCTCTAAAGATAATTTGGTCAAGAATATATTTAATTATTGATGTTAGTGATTGAGTATGTTTGAATTCTGGTCAATCAGTTAGCGTTTTGTGAATAGGTATATTGTGGTCGAGTAACTGCATTTGATTGGCGTGGGTTAGAGATGACCAAGATTGGTGTAATGAATCGCATGGGGCAGTTACTTGATTAGTGAGGAATGACGACATTAATAACTAAGGTTATTGATGAGCTGTGTGAAATTTTAGTCATCAGATCTGATGGTTACCCATCAAGTATACCGGAAATTCATTGTAGGAGTCCTAGAGATTGAATTTGGGCTTTGCATTTTTATGTTAGCATCTTGGTTCCCCATGATTAGGTTCCAAGAGTTATGGTGATCTTTAATATAATCTTTTGGATGCAGTAAATGAGTGTGAATGTGGTAAATTTCAAGTCGATTATCCCTAAAAGATTGAGGTGATGTGATTGTGGCGAAAGTCTATATTGAGTTGCGTTGGGAATTATTTTGTAAAGTAATTCATTCGGTAGAGAAGTTGGCTAGTGTCTCATATTGTGGATTAGAAGAGTCTGCCTGCAAAATTGTGGATTTTATATTTCGGTTGAACATAGCTTTGAGGTTGCCAATTTAAGAGAAATGAGTTAATGTATTATGCGATGATTTGGGATCCTATGGTTTAAGATAAAGTTAAACTCTTAAAAGGAAAATTTTGGAGAAAAGGGTGTGATCTTGGATAGTGAGATATTCTCTTAGCTCTTATTTGAACTATGAGTTTATGATGGGTGTCAATTACAAGTTAAGTTGGATGCGTTATAACTCATGTGTTTTCAGTTGAATTCTTCTGATAAGTGAGTTGGTAGGCGAGTTCTTTGTGCGTCCCTTGTTAAAGGAGATGCTGCTTGCAATGGTAAAGTGATCGACTAAGAGTTGGAACAAGAGTTCCGTGTGTTTTGTGCAGACGGTGTACTTCGGTACCAAAAGGAAGTTTAACCAAAGGTGTGTTGGATAGGTTCCGATAGTTACGGGGATTTGTAGATTGGCGCTAGGACCGTCTCGAGTGCATGCGTGGAGTATGCAATGTCTTGTATATTCTGGTGCTGAGAGAGTACATGAGAGGTCCGGGGCTTGAGATTTTGTTAGAGCTGTTGACCAACGAGTAAGATCGTGCCTTCGAGCCATGTCCGCTCAATTGACTCTTGAAAGGTAGGGACGAGTAATAAAGCGTAACACGTCAGTTACGTCAAGGTATGAAGGTCGCAGTAGACCGAGAGAGAGAGACCATCTGGGAATTGGAGTCTAGCAAGCGCGAGGAATATCCGAATTATTCACAGCAGATACATGGTTATGTTAGTAAGTTTCAAAAGTGCTTATTCTCTGGCGAAAGCGTGATTAGAATTGGGACGAATTCAGGTTTAAGGGGTAGAATGTAATACCCCAAATTTATTTAAGTGAGAAGAAATAATTTAGGAGAAGAACCAATTAGAAAATAGATTTAACAGAAGTTTAGAGGGGGGTGTAATACTCCGAAACGTGTTAGAGAGAAAAAAAAATAGTTAAAAGGATTTTTCTGAAATTTCTTCAAAACCTGGGTCATGGGCTTTTGGCCCACAACACCAAGGTCCAAAAGGGTGGAAACCCTAATTTTTGCTATAGTACCAACCCATGCTACAGTAGCCGCCACCGTGCTACGGTATACGTGGTGCTACAGTGCATCGCCCCCCTGCTGCTCCTCCTCTCCCAGGCGCCATCCTCCCACTGCCGGCGAAGAATGCCCGGGTTGCTGCCGGCCAAGGAAGAAGGGAAGAGAAAGGAACAGGAAGAAGGAGAGAAGGGAGAAGAGAGGGAAGGGGAGAGAATGCGGGCTCGGTACGTGTTCTTCAGTGGTTCTTCAAGGGTACCTTCTTTTCCCCTTTGATTAGATGCGAAATCGAATAGTTAATCAATGTCGGTATTATGGTCTGCTCAGGACAGATTGCGTTAGACAGACGTTTTGATGTAGTTAAGTACGGATTCAGTTCTGGACGTCTCCTAGAGTAACGTAGAGGACATCGCCATCTTTCCGTGAAGTGTTAGAACACATTATTTGGAATTCTGTAGCAGAAGTTATGATTTTATTAGTGGAACTATTCTGCAGATTAGTTGGTTTTCTGACAGGTTTTAGTAATCTGAGTTAATAGATTAGTTAAATGGAGAATTGGACAAGCTTAGTATAACAAAAAATGTAGGTAATTTCCATACCTTTCCAGAAAGCTAAAGAACGCAAGATTTGTTACTCGTAGCAGAAGTTATGGTATTTTTTAGTGTTCTGTTCAGAGAACCCGACGCGAATTCGATGTTTCGTTAACTAGCTCGGTAGGGGCAATAGATTGCAGATTCAGAACATCCCCTCAACTAGGTTTAGTTGGGGAATTTAATTAACTTTCCAGAAAGTCTAAGAACATCTTATTTGGACTCCTGTACCAATAGATATGGATTTTTGAAGTTGACTATCCACCGAGGGACAGATCGGCGTTTAGGAATTTGGGGACAGGATCGAGTTAGATGCTTTTTGAGTTTGTGGTTGTTGTTATATAGTTTGTTTTGGTCCGCTGCTGTGTCTTAGCGTGCATTATAATTATTATTCAGGTGGTAGACTAGTACCGGGGGCAACACCTTCTGCACATCCCTCGTTCTCTCGTGGTTAAGGCAAGTATAATGATGGATATAATATATATTGTTGAATGGCAATGTTTGATATATATTATGAGTACTTGTATGTTCATGATTGTGGTGATGGCACAATTGGTAATGTTCATGGTTGCTAGAGATATGAATTACGTGTTATTCAAGGTTGTTTGTCTATAGCTATCAGATTTTGGAGTATGAATAGGTTATTCATATGCAATGTTGTTGTGGATGCATGTTTGTATTACTTTGAGAATTCATACATATGCATCATGTTGGTTGTTGAAGTCTTGGTCATGTGATGACCAAGCAACTTGAGGTCCCCGTCATGTTAATGACGGGCTAAAGGTCCCCATACTTGAAGAGCATGGGCTTAGGTCCCCATACACGTGGAGTATAGGTAATGGTCCCTGCACTAAATGGTACAGCATGGGTGTGCATCGACGGATCGCACTTTGCATTACCGTAAAATGCAAAAGGGAAAGAGAAGGAAAAAGATCATGTTGAGCATATTGCATAGCATACATGTGTAAAGTGATTGATATGTGGTTTTGTGAAGTATATAGTTGATGGGTTACATGCTTGTATGCTGTTGATGCCATTTATTATATTTGTTGAGTCCTTGGACTCACCTCTTGTTTTTGTTGTGCTTTTAGGTACCACTTGCAAGAACAACATGCATGGGAGAGAGTAGGATTGCTTTGGATGCACTCACTACCACACATTATTTTAAAGATGATTATCATTTAGATCGTACCTTAATAATAAGCAAACCGCTTAGGATTAATTTTGGCTATGCTTGAATGCATTGGATTATTTGTAATAATGAGATTGGTAAATTTTGATTATGCTTGCTTATGCTTTAGCTGAATAGATTATTTATGAATGCTTTAATGAACTTTGGATGTTGAGATATTGATAATAATATATGCATCTGTTGAACCTCCAGTATACTTAGTTATACAAAGGAGGGTCTCGCCAAATTTAGAACTATGCCTTATGTTTAAATGGTTATCATGTTTATTTAGTAGCATTCCAGGCCCTAGTTGGGTTGGGGTGTTACAAATGTCCCAAAGCTTCAAGTACTATGCCAACGCCAGCAGCAACAGACCCCCCTCAAGTCCTTAGTCCAGGAATTGTTGGTGAAAGCCTCCGCAACAAACTTGTTCTTTTTTTCTAACAAAGGAGAATAGGGCCGACACGACATCCGCAACCGAGCGCCCACCTTCGATCCAGTGATCCTGCCAGAAGCGCACACGCGAGCCGTTACCCAACCGAATAGTCATGGCTACTCTAAACATGGGCAGGATGTCCACGTCTTCGCCGATCGTCACACCGTGCCATGGCTTTGGCTCGATCCCGCTTGTTCCAAAGGCGGCGGCGAGCGCGTTCATCGAACGACGCCAAATCATGGATACCAATTTCACATCGGAGCGGTCTGCAGACTTTCGACCAGGCAAGCAAGCAATGACCACCGCTGATGGACTCAGACCCCTTCCAAATGAAAGCACAACACTTACGGTTTATTAACTTGATCGCCCACTGAGGAAGCCTGAAGATGGTCATGAAGTGAATCGGCAGCGCCATCAAGACAGATCTGGTGAGTACGACGCGCCCACCCAGAGTTAGGAGGTTAGGTTTCCACTTAGCTAACTTTTTCGAGAACTTGTTGACGAGCGGCTGAATGTCGCTCTTCCTAAGAGAGCAAATTGAGAGCGGGAGTCCAAGGTACATGATCGGGAACAAAGCCGTCGACACTGCAACGCGGCTGCGACTGTCGTCTCAGTTTGTTCATCGCAGCGAATGGTCGTGATGGAGCTCTTGGCCAGGTTGGAGGTGAGACCAGATGCCCTGCCGAAGATGAACAACAACTCCCTCACCACCTCACAACCTTGGGATGAAGGGCTGAATAAGAGCACAGCATCGTCCGTGTAGATGGAGACATGCGGCTCCGTCACTAGGCTACCGAGGGGGCTTAGCAACCCCCAACACGTGGCCCATCTCGCCACAGCTTGCAGGACGTCCATAGCCATGATGAACAGGGCGGGGGAGAGCGGGTCCCCCTGCCGTACTCCTCGCGCGAAGGACAGGGGCGGGCCACAGCCGCCGTTCAGCAGGATCAACGTGGTTGCCGTACAAAGGATTGCGGCGATCCAACCGCGCCATCTGCTGCCAAAGCCAAGTTGCACCAAAACACTCAACAGGAACTCCCGAGATAAAGAATCGAAGGCCTTCGTCAGATCAATCTTGAGGAGGACGGTGGGAATTTTCTTCCGATGCAGCGTCACCGCGGTGTTATGAACTAGCTTGAAATTCTCGTGAATACAACGCTTTGAAATGTAGGCCGATTGCACTAGCGACACCAATTTTCCAATCACGGGGGAGAGCCGTAGCGACATTAATTTGGTTATGATCTTGGAGAAGCTGTGTATTAAACTGATTGGACGGAAGTCCTTGATAGCTTCTGGCTCGTCCTTCTTTGGAAGCAGTGTAAGGTTGGCGGAGTTGAGCTTGTGAAAGTTTTGAGCATTTTCACTGTGAAATTTGGCGATGGCGTTCAGTACATCTCCCTTGATGGTTGGCCAACAAAGCTTGTAAAATAACCCGGAGAATCCATCCGGCCCCAGTGCCTTCTCCGACGGCATTGCCATGATGGCAATTCTAACTTTCTGACGTCATCCTCCAGGAAGGGGGCTTCAAGAGCAGCAGATTCGGAGGGGAGGAGGGAGGGCAGACTGAGTGCATGCAGCCTCAACGGGTGTGCTGCCGGCGTTGGAGAGCCCATGATCTCCGTGAAGTAATCTCCCAACATCTCCAACTTGTCCTCTTGGCTCGTCCGACGCGCCGCCTGCGGAAAGTCTAGGGATAAGCTTCTTACGGCGCCACGCATTGGCCTTCATGTCGGTAGGTCGTTGTCCAAATTCGTCAATTTCAAAATTCAAGTGTTGCCAAGCGTCTGCCGAAAAGTTAATATCATGGCAAAACCGCTCATTCAAGAGTAATATTGTCCGTCCAGTATTACATTGCCGTTGGGAATTAAGTTGTTTGTCCCTAATAGTATTCCGGCCTTGATAATCTGGTCAATGTGTATGCATCGTCATTCGGTAAAGCCGATGTCCGCTAGTAAAGATCTTTACCGATGTGCGCTTAGCATCAAATTAATGCTATTTTTCCTGGCAGAACAAGTGCCCTCAACACTGTCATGGTGCAGTGATATGGGTACAAGATATCATAACTGGAAAGAAAAGTGTACACATCTGGGCCACTTCCTCTAATGGAGTACAAACATTCCTCATAGCCAAATATACTTTCGCATATGTCAGGCACACAATAAAATAGATAATTATATATATAGTAGTTTCACCAATACTTAATTATAAATAGACTAAATTTATCTATACTACAGACCACTAATCTGCAAATTGATTTATCCCTTTGTGTAACATGAACCATGAGCTCTTCATAGTTTTCACGAACCACCCTATTCCTCTATATGTTGCTACTAGTTCTTATGTGCTTGATTAATTGCTGAAGGAATTTACTTAAATAACAGTCACAAGAATTTTACTATGTATATGCTATATCCTAATGAAAAACTATGGATGCTCAACTCTTTACCTATATTTTTAGTAGATAAAACTAAATTAATATAGTATAACAAATACATCACGTGAGACAAGAAAATATGGTTATGTACACTTACATACTGCATGTGCTCTGAACCAATGTGTGCGAAAAATGGAGGTCAACATATGGATCATACGCAGACAATAAAGATCAGCATCTCGCAACTATAATGGATACTAGCATGCACACTTGTGAGTGAATAACAATTGTATAGCGCCAAGATCAAATATTTTTTTGACACGTCAAATGCACGATAAAGTGGATGACAATAATTTTACCGAAAATCCACTTTGGACAGAAAGAATAATGTGGAAATTATCTTATTTTCCATTATAAAGTACTGTCTTGTTGTTTTGTTGATAAAATTAATTGAAATAAAAAAGCTTGGTTGTTATTCTAAATATTCTGATTATATTATAGTTTTCTACAAAAGTATGAACAAATCATGATGTTTGCTCAAGCCTTTCTACATAAGCTATGCTGCTACTCAAAAGTAAGTACTTTCTTATATATTGGCCATTGGTTTGCGAAAGAAAAATCTTATGTTGTTTGTCTCCAGCTGCTCAGTTCAACATGATATTGTGATTTCCCAACATAGTCCACGAAGACAGACCCATTCAGAAACTGCACCTTTTGTCAACTTTAGTCATTACACCATTATGGTACTACCATCTAATAATAGGTTTCAACATTGTTACAACTAATACATCAAAAGTAATTTCTATGATGTGCTATCTCAAAATTGTAGCAAATGAAATTGTGTATGTCAACATAGTATTTAATTTGCTAGCTTATAAAGAAAAAAAACTCTCCATGGAGGACGTACCAAATCATCAACCAACTTCTTGGTGAGAACCTTGTCACAGTAAAATTTACAAAGTCTTCTCCGCTTGTCAAAACATCAGTAGAGATATTGAGAATGATATTACTCGACATCTAGTAGGAAGTACGACCTGGCATATGGGTGGCCTGCCAATACGGATGGCCCTTATGGACACCTAGTGGGTACTCCATGTCAAATGGATGAAGATTCGTGAAGGCTCAAGGGTGGAATTTGGCATGCTGGTTGTGCAAACCCCTCTACAGTGTAGAATATCTCAAAGACCAGTATTTAAAAGAGACAAATCCAATCTACACGAAGGAGAATGCCCAAGAACACCACCAACATCCCCATCTCGTCCAAAACACCATCTCCACCATCATCCAACACATTCAACCATAGTTTTCATCCATTTTTCCATCTCTTCACTGTAATCACGGATATCTTATTGATAATGAGTACCAACAATGTTGTGAATCAATATATATATATATATTGTATTATTGTATTATTTTATTGTTGTCTTCATGTTTTTCTCCATTATTTCCATGTTATTTATCACTATGATTACGTGTGAGTAGTCCCCATAGGGCTAAGAGTTATAGCCTTATAGGTAGCCATGTAGTGGTGGAAAAGAAGGGGGGATTGGGATTTCATGTTGCTTTTGTTTTAAACTTCGATACTAGGGCTCGAAGGGCCCCGATTTTCCATAGGTTAGTGTAAGGCAAATTAGTAACAATGCATGGAAGAATGAATCATAGAGTCTGTGAAAATTAAAGGGCTAGGTTTCGGCAAGCGAATCAAGATTCGCTTCTGAAGCCGAAACATACAACCACGGTCCAGCAAGGCATAAGACCTTAATAGGGCCCGTGATGTGCTATGACTTGCACTGAGTGTAGGACAATAAATTCTCCTTTACGTGTGTCACTGAGGGGGATGTATCAAAAGGGTGTGTCTCCTACATGAGCATGAGGATATAAATGCAATGTCTTTAATATTTTTAGAATATATATTTATTTTCCCGTAACGTTTTCTACCATTGCAGGTGATCTGAAACCGTAGGCCCCATCTCCATCCATTACATTACACACCGTCCTCTAATCTAGTCTTTTAATATTCTCTTTTTATGATGTTATTATTGTTGTTCATTTTGTCTTTAATTGTTGTCCTTTAAATTATAGAAAATAGATAAGTTGTTAGACGATAGGTAATTGTAGACCTTGGTGTCCTTTGAGTTCGATAACCATGGAATACTAGGAGGGAAAGTACGAGACAATCCTATGCACTTGTAGGCCATCATATACTCGCCGTGTTGGATCCCTGTTAGCAGAAATCAGTGATGTGGCTGCCAAGATGGAAAAAATCACTCTGAGTTGGATCCTCATCAGCAAAACCACCATCCCACCTCGGGGTGTAAATTGAATTAGTTTTGCAATTTTGGAGGTTTTGTTGACTTTTTGAAAAGTTCAGGTGGTAAGTTGGACTTATTCCTCAACAAAATATATGTGATTTCTGGTGTTGACATGTCTTCAGTATGTACCTTTCACCATATGTTTTTATTGCAGTATGTTAGAAAAACAATGGAATATACTATGTTATGAAACTAATTTTCAAGATGAACCTAATTGTATCATTTTCACATTATAAATTTAAATAGTTTTGTATATGTCAGTGGTCAAAGTCTTTTTAAACTTTGCTGCATGCTTTCTAAATCATTGTATATTTCTAAAGAAATGAATATTTTACTGTGTACAAAATGTTTAGATAAAACAAAGTCGATAACAGGTTGACCTAAAATATCTCATGAAATGTTTTTTATTGAGTGTCGGAGCTCTACCAATTCAATAAGAACGAAGAAGAAAGTCAGTTACAAGGCCGAAACCAAAAACAATCCGGGACAACCATACAAGGCCGAAACCAAAAACAAACCGCATCGACTATATGAAATGATTTTGTTAAGCATGCACTGCTGTTGACATTCAGTAAGAACAAATCTCTAGAAAACCGTACAATAAATTTGAGCGGTAAATTTCAGGAACCAACTGCAGAGCTGCAAGCCGTGACTTTCCGCTACATCGAACAACATTCGTCTGCTGAAACAACAACGTGATTGACTAGATGGGCTAGCGAGGGAAATGCATCTAGAACAGAAGCTTTATTCTTCAGACAACATTGGCAGACCTTTCAGTGTCTACCTCATTGAGTGTGCTGGATGTTTGGTGAAAAATAAATATTGAATCTTTGATATATCTCTGGCAGCTAATAATTAAGTTTCTGCAATAATGTCGATGTATCGACCGTACCCTAGGTTTACATACTGCACACCTGCTGGCCGGGTCTTTCGGCCACATCGATTGCTTGTCGTTGTAATGAAACAACATTCGTCTGCATCCTCTGCGGAAATTTGTTTGACATAAAGAGCTACGTATGAGCAATCATTGCTTGTACTGGACATTTGGGAAGAGAGAGAGAGAGATGAAAACCCGATGTATTCAAACTAAATTTATAACAAACTAGAAGATGGGATCAACTGTGATTCTAAAGTACATCTCCTATGCTAATTGGTTTAAAGGAATATATACCACTGGTAATGTTTTCTCTGGTTAGTTCCTGCTAAGGACTGACATCTGGGAATTCTTATATAATGATTTTGTTGATCAGGAAATGAAGTATAAGCAGATCAACGTGATACGTATAAGAAAACTTCGCATGCTTAGCTAGCTAGAAAGTACAGAGCGGATGGACAAAATCATCTCATTACAACTTGCCGATGTTGAATCGGACCCTGGCCGCATGCCTAGGTCTAACCAGGTTTACTCCTAAGCCACAGGTCCAACCAGGCTGAACACACTTAAGTCCACGGGCTGCTACATGCAAGCCCTATAGTAACAGCCTTATAAGTGGTATTGGGCCTCCCCCCCCCCCCCCAAAAAAAAAAATAGACTAGTCCGATGGGTGAGGTCAACCTCACACTTATAAGTTGTGTTTTTTTTCTTCCCCAACTAATGTGGTACTATTCCCAACAATCTCTTTCTCACACATCGGTTGTGTATTTTTGCAACCATCAAGTCCAAGGAGATGTTAGACGCATGGGCTTTGATACTGTAACATCCAATTTTTGAGACGACGATTAGTAAATTCCATTTGGTTTTCGGTCTTCTTTCGTAATTCAATTTGAGCAAGTATGTTCTAAAATCTTCTAGCTTCCATCTAGCTCAGGTTTGTGTTTCAAACCTTTTCGCAACTTTAGAATTCAAATTTGTATTTGAATTTCTCTTTTCAAGATTTTGGGCCACTTTCTTGCCTTGTCTTCCTTTCTTTCTTTGGGCTCAACCCTAAATTCTCAGGCCGGCCCGCTCTCATTTCTTTCTTTCCGTGCCCAGCCCTTTTACCCAACCCGATCTGCTTTTGCTCTCAAATTTCATTTTCCTTGGCCCTCAAATCACCAAACCACCTTGTCCAGCCCATTCATTTTGGCCTGCCCCGGCCCAACACCTCCCCTTGGCCTTCGGCCATTTCTTCTTGGCTAGCCCCACGCCCCGAGTCGTCTTCTCATCGGTCAAGCCGCTGCAACCGCTCCCTCTCTCTTTCTTCTCACGCGCATGCCACCGCACGAGGCCGCCTGCCACCGCTAGCTCTCTTAAGCTCGCACGCCACCTCCTCTAGCCGCCTCTGCCGCCACCAACCCCCTTTGTGCCCACGAGCTCCACCAACTCCCGCTGCCCTCGGTGACTTCCTGACCCTCCATTTGTCATGTCCCTTCAGCCGAGCGCCATGGCCGTATTTCTGTTCTCGACCGAGCTGCAGGCCTGACAACACACACGCTGCTGCAAGTAGCATGGACGCCCAAGTCGCCGCTCCTCGCTGCGCCTCACCCACTCCTGTGCAGTTTCACCTCCGCGGCGAGGGCCGCCACATCGTCCGTCAGATCGGGATGCGTGGACGCCAACGACCCTCCTCCCTCCAACGGCTACAAGACGCCCTCAACCGCCTATAAAGCCCCCAATGCACTCCCCTTGTCCCCCCTCCCCACCTCACCTTCTTCCTCGAAGCAGAACCGGAGCCGCGCCCCCATTGTAGGCCGCGCCGCCTCCTTGTCGTTCGTCCACTCCGGTGAGCCTCGCTCCCGGGAGACCCCGTCGCCACGAGCCCCCAGCGCCGAGGAAGCCGTCCCCCACCTCTATTCTCCTTCCCCGTCGCTGAGATGCGCCGCCACCGTGGCTCCTCCTCCACTGCTCCCGGCCACCACCGCCGGACCACTTCAGGCTACCCCGAGCTGCCCCGCTCGGCTCCGCGTCACCCCCTTGGCGGCGCGCAACTTGTACGCGTCCCACCTCCTTCGACGCACCACTCCGCCACAGACACCGCCGCATAGCGCGCATGCCATGGCACCCACCGCCGCCTTTAGCCACACCACCACCACGGCAGGCCCTCTCCGGCACCGCCGCCTCTGCCCACGAGGTCGCCGTCCTTGGGGGAACCGTTTTTTGACCAATCACCACCGCCTTGCGCCACCGCTCGCTGCTGCCGCTGCCCGCTCCCCTATGTTCTCCCCCTTTCTTTTTCTCTGTGAAACCGAAGGAATGGGGAAGGGCCAAAGGCCCACTGTCATTTGGCTTAACACCCCCTCTTCTTCTTATGGCCGCCAAGCCCCACGGGTTGCGCGCCTGGTTTCAGCCCAAAGGCTGGGCTGGGCCCAATGTTGCGACGCCATGGGCCGCCGTCAGCCTTTATCTAATTTCCCTTGTTTTTCTTCTTGTTTAATTCAAAAGAGAAACTTCAAAAATTCATTTCTCCCTCGTCGCAACTCCAAAAAATTATGAAATTTGTTTCTAAAAATTTGTTAATTCAAGATATTGCTAATGGCATAGGTCTTGTTTAATTTGGAGTTCATTTGTTTATTATTTTGTATTTATTTGCTCTCTTTACCTGTTTGTGCCTTTCTCCAATACCTTCGTCCGATTAGGGTTCGAAGACGCGGAGGATCTCCCGGTTGATCAAGCACAAGAATATCAAGATCCTCTTACCTATAACCAAGGTGAGTCAATACTTTGATCATGTTGATCCGATATTTTATGCATATTATATTCATTTAAATTAACCAAAAATTGCATGCTTTAATTCTTTAATCAAATGTATGTTAAAGCTTAAGGTAGTTAAACACCCATTTGATGATTAATTAATTAATATGCCATCCATTGATATTTGAATCCATTATTCCATGTCACCCTAGTAACTATATAGTAATTACTAGTTATATGTTGTACTTAAGCGACATGCTAGTCTTGCTTAAGTACCGGGACATTAAATGTCCCAATCATCATCCTTTAAACATAAAAGTGGATTTGGGCAGTCATTGTGGGGAAATGACTGAGATGTTTGAATTGATGTATTTTACTCCTCAAAAACCCTAATTGCTGTTCCTATCTAGGCAGATGATATGATGAATGGTATATGAGTGGGTGCTAATAAAGCCCAACAAGTTTGGTGTATGAAATAAACCGCCCAAATAATCCCTAAGGACTTAATCTTGTCATGACCTCCTGTGTAAAACAAGTACAACCACAAGTCTGCAAACTGCAACTTGGCTTAGTAAATTTATTCGAGCCTGAAAGTCATCTCACTAGTGAAGACGTGCAAGCATGAGTTGGGAAGGGACACTGATGGTGAAGTGCTTGCTATGACTCATCGTGGGCGTGACATCCTGCACAACTTATGGGATGCACTGCAAGCGCGGGCCATATGGGTGAGATGATGGAAGGGGCGAGGTAATTTGAAAGGTTATTGTGACTGTCACTCAACTACATGACTAAGGAATCGTGTAGGGTAATGAGTATGACTATCTCTTGTGGGTACAAAGGTACAACCTCTCAGAGAGTCTAAATTGTTTAAGCAATAGTGCCTACGGTCAAAGGCGGGCATGGGAACTTTACTTGAGTTAGTTCTATGTCAAAAACCTTGTGGGTGGATGAAAAATGTGATGGGCTCACCTAGCCCTGGGATTAGAATTTACCTGAGTCTTCCAGCTCAACGGTGTTAATAATGGAGGTAGCTCCAATCAAATGAAGCATAAGGTAGAGTTTCCGAGGGAGGGAAGATCTACTATAATAAATATTGCACAATTACTCTCTTTAATGAAATTCTAAGTGATAGGACTTTGTAATTATGATAATTGAAAATGTTGCTATAGCAAATAAAAGAACCTAAGCCATCTTTGTTAAGCCTTGCATGTATATTATTGCATTGTGTATTGGCTCGCGAGAACGGAAGTTGTGCTCATTCTCGCTCTTTCCCCCCAAAACCCTTAGAAGCAGAAACCTCAAGACTACGATACTATGAGGATCCGTGGTCGAGGCCTAGGAGATGATGAAGCGTAGTTAGTCTTAGTTGTTCGAGTCTCGCCCCAGTCTAGTTGACTCCGTTGGTGCTTGCATGCATCCTATATTATCTGAGTCTTTGGGTAATATCGGACGCACATGGGTTTCCCCAGCCGCTTGCTTGTGGAGAGATGTGCTCTACCCCTTTTGCTTCCATTTTCACTTTCTCTTTTGTAATGTAATCTTTGGCCTATTTGGCCATATTGTGAAACCCAACCCGATGCGGTCTATGTAAACTCTGTTGTGTTAATTAATGAATGGTATGGTTTTATCTATGCCATGTATGAATTGATTCATTGACGTATCTGTGAGTGCTATCTACTGATCCAGGGAATAGCATAGTGTTTTCACAGAGGATTTGGATTCTCAAAATCCAAGTTCGACAAATACCAATTATTAGATCAGACTCTGGCCGCATACCTAGGTCAAACCGGGTTTACTCCCTAGGCCACAGGTCCAAACAAGCTGAATACAACTAAGCCCACAGGCTGCCGCATTCAAGCCCTATAGCAACAGCCTTCTAAGTGGTATTGGGCCTTCTCCCCCCAAAAAGACTAGTCCAATGGGTGTGGCCTCCCTCACACTTTACAAGTTCTGCTTTTTTCCTTCCCACAACCAATGTGGCACTATTCCCAATAGCCGATTGCATTTCTTTTCTTTACATATACTACACTAGACCTTTATCTTTTTATCCTCTTTCCAAAGGACGATGCGAGTCATCTCATTGTGCAGATAGAATTTAACTTTCTCTTTCCATGTAAAATAGACTTTTTTTAAACGTACCATTCAAAGGTAATGAATTAGTGACAAAACATTTGTGGGCAATATCCAAGAGATTAAGGTCCCGTTATCTATCAAAAATAATTATTGTCTAGAACAACTTATCTACTGGGGAAAATAGAAATTTGCCTACAATACATCTGCCATGGAAAAAGTCCACCTGGTCAATGTATCTGCCGGGGATAATAGAACCCTTTGGGTGCGCAACTGAAAAAACTTGATGACCGAGGCGTGAAGACCTGCCCGACCGACCATCCTCCGAAACCTTATCCCCAAACACTACTACAAAAAGGCTAATATTGGACGTCTCATCACAAAAATACTACTACAAAAGGCTAATATCGAACGCTTCATCACAGACGGTTGACCAAAACCATCAGATTATATGCAATCATAGACGATTTTGGTTTAGAGACCGCTCACGGTTCTGGGTCGCGCTTAAAACCGTCTCGAAGAGTAATATCACAGACGGTTCATGTTGAAAACCGTCAGGAGTATCACGACGGTTCAACAAGAACCGCTCGTGATATTATTATATCATGCATTTGTTTCAACAAACAACCGCTCGTGATACTTCATGATGGTTTTAATAATGAACCGTCGTGATATGAGACCATATCACGGATGGTTCCATTATGGAACCGCCTTTGTGATAAGTATCACTAACGATTCCATAATAGAACCGATCGTGATAAGTCTCTTTATTAGTAGGAGCCCGCCAGGTTTGTGCTCTAACTCGTCACTCCCCAGCAGTGCCCTTACTCTTGTCTGTTCCCCTCCCCACCCGAGTGACCCCATCGCCGACGCCGCCATGCATTCTTCTCGTCATCGACGGTTGTGACACCACGGTTCACTGCACAAGACACTCGTACGATAAGAGTGTCTTTTGAAGTGTCACCGTTGTGCCACAACTACGGTGACGCTACGTGCCTTTCCCTCTTCATCCTCCCCCCCCAGCGTACGCGACCTCGGCTACCTCTCCATCGGCGATGTCGAGGTAAGACAGATCTATCACCTATTGGTTTGTGCTATTGGTATTCATGTGAACCGAGCTCCTCCTCCCTCGCCGCCAGCTCCCACACCTCCGGATCAAGTTCCCTCCTCCGTGCCACCGATCAAACTCCTGATCCCCCTCGCGCCTGGCCCTGCTCCTCCTCCCTACACCGCAGCTCCAGCTCCTCCTCCTCTCGCCACTGCTCGTTAGCTACCTCGGACCTCCATCGCGCCCACCTCTCCGCTCTCCCACTAACGTGTAAGTCCCCTTCTTGTCTTCTTGATGTTGTCCGTTGTTGGTTGATGTCGATGATGATGGCCATTGGCCAGAGCCTAGATGCTAAATGTGTAATACATACATACATGATGAGAAGTGCATCATTGCAGAGAAGTATAAATGTGTAATACATACATGTAGAGAGAAGTAGAGAAATCATAAATATAAATGAATGCAATGATCATGCAGAAGCTTGTTGGCTAGTGGAACCTTGCTAGCTGTTGAACTAGTCAATGATGTTAATAGTCTTATGCTGAAATTGAATTGATAATTAGTTCATATTAATAGTCCCATTGCTCTGTGATGTAAACTGAGGGCTATTGGTGTATGTGCATTAATTCTGTGCATCTTGCTTAGTTCATGCTGTGGGTTCAGATTGACAAAAATGAATGGGGCCAATTGGTGGGTTTGGTTAATGCTCTCTGATGGGTACTAAGGGTAATTGATGCCAGTTCTTTGTGCTTGGTTAGCTTACATGGGATCGATGTGGTTCGGATGGGGCTTGGCTGTAATTAACTTTTCATATTTGTGTCCCAGGTACAAATACGTCCTACCATTCTATTCCTCATCTCTTCTCTATAAAACCTCCAAGTAGTGGCTGCTTGTGCCTTTAAAATCGGCTTCATATATATATATATATTATATTATATATCGTTTGTAGTCCCAAGCCCTTTCGGTGGGTCGTGAGGATGATGAGACAGCTGCCACGGGCAATCTCATCGAGCCAGCAAGTTCAAGAAGTACGGCTGCCAGTGGCTTCATGTATCAGCAACCAACCTTCCTTGATGTCATGTCCAACTACCTATCGATGACATCCAGGTAATTGTATGTCCACGGGCTTTCCCTTGCAGCCTTACTTCTTGAATTTGGTGGGCTCGATAAGGTTGCTCGTGGTACCTGTGGTCATCCTCCCCACGACCCCTTGAAAGTGGTCAGACTACAAACTATATATATATATATATATATATATATATATATATATATATATATATATATATATATATATATATATATATGAAGCCATTGCTTGGAGGTTTTATTTATATATCACGCATTTATTCTAAACACGAACCATTTGTGATAGCTAGTTATCACGCAGGCGGTTCGTGTTTAGAACCGCTCGTGATAGATAGTTATCACAAATGGTTCGTGTTAGAACCGCTCGTGATAGATAATTATCGCGCATTTCTAGATACAAACCGCTCGTGATAGTCGATATCACGCATTCGGCTCGAAGTTAATAACCATCTGTGAAAGTATGCATCACGCATTTCGTTCAAAACCGCTCGTGATTACCTCATGTCATTATCGATCCATAGACTCGCATTTGCCACTAAAACTGCTCGTGATAGCGTTTTTGAACCGTCTGTGAAGACCTTTTTTGTAGTAGTGACAGTTGACCAAAACCGTTTGTATTAAATACAATCACAAACGGTTTTAGTTTAGCGACCGTCTGTGTTACTAGCTGCGCTAAAAACCTCATACGCCTTTGACTCCAGTTGCAGCTGCACCGAGCGGTGTCCAGTAGGCTATACCACCCACCGACACATCGCTCCACAAGGATGGTGCACCACAACGATATCGAACAATGTCAAATGTCTACGACACAACGTCAATCCACGACATCGAGTACAACAAGCTCTATCTACTGGCTACTGAGGAGCCCATTAGCAATGAACAGGCATTGGAGAGACATGTTGGAGGCAAGCCATGGAGGAAGAGATGTGATAAATCCACGGCAACAGATCCATCGGGCTCAAGTGGGTGTTCAAGGTTAAAAAGGACCAGGAAGGTAATTTCATGATGCACAAAGCTCGCTTTGGTAGCTAAGGGATGCGCTAAGAGATAGGAGTGGACTTCGACGAAGTTTTTGGCCCCGTGGCGAGGATGGAGATCAGCATCATTGATCACCTTAGCAATGCATGGAGGCTAGGAAGTTCACCATATGGATGTAAAATCGTCGTTCCCAAATGGTGACCTTGCCGAGGAAGTGTACGTACAACAGCAAGCACAAGCACCTTATACTTAAGCTACACAAGGCAATGTACATTTCGCAGCACACGCCGTAGGCCTCGAACTCCAAGCTAGAAAAATCACTAGTGTCTATCAGTTTTGAGCGTAGCCCCATGGAGCACGTGATGTACAAAAGGGCAAAGGGTGAATCATTTCCGCTAGTCGGGGTGTACGTAGACGACTTGATTTTCACTGGATCATGCATCGATGACATCATCGATTTCAAGACCCAGATGCAGAGGATGTTTAGCATGAGCAACCTTAGCCTCATGAGCTATTACTTGGGGATCGAGGTGAAGCAAGCCGCCGGCGTGATCACACTGTGCCAAAGCAGCTATGCGAGGAAGATTCTAGAGGAGTCAGACATGGTTGGGTGCAATTTGTACCTAACTCCTATGGAGAACCGGATGAAGCAAACGAAGTAGGATGGCAGTGTAACATCCCAATTTTCTGAGTTTTAAAAAAAATCTTTTGAATAGCTAGTAGGAGAAAATTCACCATTTGCTTTTATTTGATTTTAATTCAGAAGCTTAATATGGACCTTGTTCATCAAAACAATTTAATATGACTAAAGTCAACATGAATAGTGGCCAAAACTATTTTATTTGGGTTTTATGTGCTTCGATATATTTTCTAGATTTTTCTAGAATTTTTTCCAATTTCATTTTCTATTTTCTATTGCTTGTTAAAATGAAAAAGAATTAAAAATCTCGAAAATCCATTTGGGACGAATCTCTTCAGCCCAAACTTCCTTCCGCGCCGCAGCCAAACCAGCCCATCCATCCCCGCCGTCGGATCAAACGCCGACGATTGATCGTAATCATCCGCACGCCTGTTCTGCTTTACCGCCAGTGGACTACCTGATGCATCGTCGCCTCGAAGTCGCTTTCTTCTCGCTGCCATCCCGCCATTGAAACTCCTCGAGGTCTCGTCCAACAATGGGACTCTCCCAACTAAACCGCCCTGGATTTTGTTACGAAATTCTATCTCTAGCTATCCCGCGTCCGTATTTGCATTCAAATGTCACCAAATCGAATTCTATCTCTTGTGTGCAAGTATGAATAGCAAAGGCCCTTAGCCATTTGTTGTAGCCATGCTAAGACCATTAATAAAGTATTTCAGTTGGTTTTCTTGAAGCTGTGTTTGTTGGTTTAATCTACCCAGTTGATTAGTTCTTAACTCATCTTGTGCTTTCTACCTTACCTAACCCATGGAGTTTCATCAGATGGTTCAGACTCGTCATGCCGCTGCAAGTGGATCAGGAACTCAAGAGTCGGATCAAAATGAGCAGACCCCCGCAAGAGCAAATCTGCCACAAGCATCCCCTCTTGACTTGCAGAACTTTGGAGGTTTCATGGCAGCACAGACGCAGATGATATACACCATGATGAACCAGATGGAGGCTATGAGCAACCAAAACAACCACAACAACAATCATCACACTAGAGCCCCAGTCGCTCATGGTCACCATGGACCATCCAAGCTGGCTGAATTCATGAGAACTTGTCCAACAACTTTCTCTGGACATCTCTCACCAATAGAAGCTGATGATTGGCTTCGTGTAATCGAGCAGAAGCTGCTGATCACTCAATGCAGTGACCATGAGAAAGTCATGTATGCCACTCATAAGATGGAGGCCATAGCTACCAAGTGGTGGGAGAATTTTTGCGTAGCGCATGAAGCACCACAAAATATCACTTGGGAAGAATTCTCCGCAGCCTTTCGTTAGTACCATGTACCTGAAGGCATAATGGATTTAAAGAAGGATGAGTTCCGCGCTCTCAAACAAGGAGCTATGTCGGTAACTGACTACCTGAATAAGTTTTCTCAGCTAGCTCGCTATGCTGCAGAGGACGTCGCTACTAACAAGGCTCATCAGAGTTGCTTCTTGAATGGATTGAACTCAGGATTACAAGTCAGTCTACTTGCTCATACGTTCCCAGACTTTTAAGAATTGGTTAACAAGGCATTGGTCATGGAGGACAAACGCAAGGAACTAGAGGACAATCGCAAACGCAGGATGGCTCAGCAAGGAAGTCAACAGTCCCAACAAAGAGCAAGAGTGGTACCACAACAGAGTAATCAGTTTCAATCAGAGAATTCTTTCAGATGCCTCGCACCAATGTCAAGATTCTCGGGCTTGCTCAGAACTTTCACAACCCCACACCAACCAACCCCAATCTAGGGAACAATCAGCAGAATGCTCAGAGAGTTTGTTATTCTTGCCGTCAGCCAGGTCACCTCGCCAACCAGTGTCCGTAGAAGGGAACAATCACTCCAGTCCGTTTTACTCTTGGAGCTACGCCCGCCAAGGCACCAGCACAGAGTAGTCAAGGAGTTTCCCAAGGTAACACCAACCAGAGGAGCGCCCATCAGGGTCGAGCTCGTGTCAACCACATCACTCTAGAAGGAGCTCAAGAAGCACCGGACATCGTACTGGGTAAGTTTCTAGTAAACTCAGTACTTGCATCAGTTTTGTTTGATTCTGGAGCTTCGCATTCCTTTCTTTTTGGAGTTTTTGCAACTAAGAATAACTTGGAAGTTATGCGCTTTAAGCATACTCGTTAGTCCAAATACCAGAGTAGAGCTAAGTTCTAAAGTGGATGTTTAGCTGCTAAGTTACTCACAACCGAGTTGAGTTTCTAGCCAACCACATTGTTCTAGACACCTGCACCTTAGATGTCATCCTTGGCATGGATTGGTTAACCAAGCACAAAGTCAGTATAGATTGCGTCAAGAGTCATATAATCAAGATACTAAAGGAAACAAGGTAGAGTTTCAAGCTACCTCAATGCGTGAAGGACATCTGGTAGTCAATAGTTTGAAGGCAGTTGCTTTGGAAGTTGTGCCTATTGTCAGAGATTATCCGATGTATTTTCCAGAGGAATTATTCGAATGCCACCGCATCGTGACATCAAGTTTGTCATCGATCTAGTGCCCTAAACAGCACCTATTTCTAAGAGACCCTATCGGATGCCACCGATGAGTTAGTGGAAATGAAGAAGCAAATAGAAGAACTTCTAGAGAAAGATTTTGTGAGACCTAGTTTGTCACCATCGGGAGCACCAGTTTTGTTCGTTAGGAAGAAATATGGAAGCATGAGGATGTGCATCGATTATCAATCTCTCGATGAAGACACCATCACGAAAAAGTACCCATTACCTCGGATTGATGATCTGTTCGATCAGATGAAGGGAGCCAGAGTGTTCTCAAACATCGATCTGCGATCTGGTTACCATCAATTGAAGATTTTCCCTAAGGATATACCTAAGACCGCTTTCTTAACGCGGTACAGACATTATGAGTTCTTGGTCATGTCCTTTGGTCTGACTAATGCCCCTGCCTATTTCATGAACATGATGAATAAAGTATTCATGGAATATTTGGATAAGTTTGTAGTTGTGTTCATCGATGACATTTTGGTCTACTCCAAGTCAGAAGAAGAGCATGTTGAACATTTGAGATTAATTCTAGAGAAGCTCAAAGAGCATCGGTTGTATGCCAAGTTTAGCAAGTGTGATTTTTGGAAGAAAGAGGTGGATTTTCTTGGGCATGTGATGACAGCCGAGGGGATAGCAGTTGACCTCGGTAAAGTTAAGGCAGTATTACATCAGGAACAGCCCAAGACTGTTACCGAGATTCGCAATTTCTTGGGAATGGCAGGATATTATCATCGTTTCATTGAAGGATTGTCAATGATTGCTAAGCCTCTTATGCAATTGCGGAAGAAGGAGAAAAAGTTCACTTGGGCCCCACCATGTGAAGAAAGTTTCCAAGAGTTGAAGAAGCGTTTGACTTCAGTCCTAGTGCTAATTTTGCCAAATATTCGCAAAGATTTTGATATCTATTGTGATGCTTCACGTCAAGGATTAGGATGTGTCCTGATTCAAGAAGAGATGTCGCTTATGCGTCAAGGCAATTAAGGCCTCATGAAGAAAATTACCCTACCCATGATTTAGAATTAGCTGTCGTAGTGCATGCTTTAAAGATTTACGCCATTACCTTATCGGAAGCGCTTATGAGGTATATCTGATCATAAGAGCTCTAGTATATTTTCACTCACCGATTTGAACTTGAGACAGAGAAGATGGTTAGAGTTGATAAAGGATTATAATCTTGGAATCCATTACTGCCTTGGTAAAGCTAATGTAGTTGCAGATGCTTTAAGCCATAAGAGCTATTGCAATGTTGTGGAAGTAAAAAAAGTTTGTTCAGAACTTTAGGAGGAATTTCAAAAGCTGAAGCTAGAGGTTGTGTCTGAAGGATTTGTAGCCAATCTAGAGGTGCAGTCTACTTTGGAAAAGCAGATCCGAGAAGCTCAACCAAAGGATCCCGTATTCTCAGACATCAAGCTTAAAATGGTAGAAGGAAAATGTAAAGACTTCACCTTAGATGATCAAAGTGTACTGTGGATCAATGGACCTATTTGCGTACCAGATGTCGATGGGTTAAGACAGCTAAATTTGAATGAGGCCCATGACTCCAAGTATTCGATTCACCCTGGTAGTACTAAGATGTATCAGGATGTTAAGAATAAATTTTGGTGGCCAAACTTGAAGCGAGAAGTTGCAAAGTTCGTTGCCTTATGCGACGTGTGTCAGAAGGTAAAAGCAGAGTATCAAAGACCAGTAGGTCTGCTACAACCTTTGAAGATTCCAGAGTGGAAGTGGGAAGAGATCGGAATGGATTTCATTACCGGTTTACCCAAGACTCAATCGGGTTACGATTCGATTTGGGTAATAATGGATCGTTTGACTAAAGTTGCCCATTTCTTGCGAGTCAAAACTACATATTCAGGAGATCATCTTGCAGAGCTGTATATGTCAAGGATTGTCAGTCTACATGGTGTGCCCAAGAAGATAGTGCTAGATTGAGGATCTCAGTTCACCACTCATTTTTGGCAGAGTTTGCATAAAGCCTTAGGGACTCATCTGAATTTCAAGATCTGCAGATCATCCTCGCACGTGATGGGCGATCGAAAGAGTTAATCAGATATTGGAAGATATGTTGAGAGCTTGTGCCCTAGCCAATGCTACCCGTTGGGATAAGAGTTTGCCATATGCAGAATTTTCATACAACAACAGTTATTAAGCCAGTCTACAAATGTCACCGTTTGAAGTTTTGTATGGTCGTGCCTGCAGAACCCCTTTGAATTGGTCAGAAATAGCTGAACATTTAGTTTTTGGGCCAGACATTATTCGAGAAGCAGAAGAACAAGTGGCTATGATCCGAGAAAGGCTAAAGATAGCCCAATCGAGGCAGAAGAGCTATGCTGATAATCGTCGTCGTGACCACAGCTTTGAGCCAGAGGAGTTTGTCTATCTTCGAGTTACTCCCCTCAGAGGTGTAAAAATATTTCATGCCAAAAAGAAGCTTGCCCCTAGGTATGTTGGTCCGTTCAAGATTTTGGCTCATCGTGGGAAAGTAGCTTATCAGTTGGAGCTGCCGCAGTCTTTACTAGGGGTACATGATGTTTTTCATGTCTCTCAATTGAAGAAGTGTTTCCGTGTGCCAGAAGATCAGGCCCCGTTGGAGTCAATTGAGTTGAAAGAAGATCTCACTTATAGAGAGCAGCCAGTCAAGATTTTGGATGTCGCAGAGCGTCGTACCAGAAATAAGACTATCTATTTTGCAAAGTTCAGTGGAGCAACCACTTAGAAGGAGAAGCAACATGGGAGCGTAAAGAAGAGCTGAAATCCGAGTTTCCTAGCCTTTTCCCTAGCTAGCCTGAATCTCGGGGTAGAGATTCCTTTAAGGGTGAGGTTTGTAACATCCCAATTTTCTGAGTTTTAAAAAAAATCTTTGAATAGTTAGTAGGAGAAAATTCACCATTTGCTTTTATTTGATTTTAATTCCAAAGCTTAATATGGACCTTGTTCATCAAAACAATTTAACATGACTAAAGTCAACATGAATAGTGGCCAAAACTATTTTATTTGTGTTCTATGTTCTTGGATATATTTTCTAGATTTTTTTCCAATTTCATTTGCTATTTTCTATTGCTTATTTGAATTTTTGGTATTTTATTAAAAAGAAAAATAATTAAAAATCTTGAAAATCCGTTTGGGCCTAATCTCTTCATTTCAAACTTCCTTCCGCCACATACCAAATCGCCCAACCGCCCCTCGCCGTCGGATCAACGCAGACGATCGGATTAGAATCATCCGCTGCGCACTCCACGCTCCCGCTTTTGTCGCCATCGACCTCACGATGCGTCGTCGTCCCCGAGTCAACTTCTTCCTCACGCGCGCTTGCGGCTGTCCGCCATTGAAACTCCTCGAGGTCTCGTCCGACAACGGGACTCTCCCAACTAAACCGCCCCGGATTTTGTTACCAAATTCTATCTCTGGTTATCCCGCCATTCAGACAAGATTCAAACGTCACCAAATCAGATTCTATCTCTAAGAATCCCGGTTTTCTCTTTCATGTTCCTCACGGACTTGATTTGGGTTCTTTCTATCTCGTGCCGCCCCGGCCCTATAAATAGAACCCCTGGGATCGCAATCGCCCCCGAAACCTCAAGCCCCAGCCCTCTCCCTCTCCCGAGCCTTATCGCCAGAATCCGTGATTTAGGCTTTCGCCAAGCTTCTTCATCTTCGACCACCACGCTGTTGCCGCTGTCGTTGTAAAGCACGCCATTGGGACCGCCACATCAGAAGCTACCTCTAGAGACCTTCTCGACGCCAAAAGCTCATCGAGCAATCATCCGACAAAATCAAACCTACTCACGCCAACGCCGCCGCCAACTCGACACCCTCTTGTGCCCAAACCAGATCGGAAGCGCAATAGCGAGAGCTCTCTGCTGGTACCATTCACTCTCGTCGGCGAGCCGTCGTTCGCCGGACACCTTCGGGCCCTATGTCAGTTGCCGTGGATCTGATGTGGTGAGCCCGCGTCAGCATCCACCTCAGCCTCCTTGCGTGTGTGTCTGCCTAGGTGGCACCTACGTGTGTGCCTCGTGTGTGCACGTGTGGTAGCCAAGCCAGCTCTGGATCCCGTGGCTCGGTAGACATAGCCTACTGTGAGCCATGAGTTTGACGTGTGGGTCCCACGTGTCAGAAATTCTTTCTAATTTCTTTTATTTCTAGAAAATCTAATCGGTGACGCCACCGATGTCATTATTCCGATTTTCCTTTGAAAGATAATTCGGATAATCCAAAATTAGGTTTTTCTTCAAATTCAAACTTCCCAAGCTCATTTCTTTTGCATTCGAACTCCGATTGAGCCCATTCAAATTTCTAAATTCATCTAAATTCGAGATCTATTTATTTGATATTTTTATTTAATTTTTTGTAGTGTGTTTTGCCTCTATTTTTATTTGTTTTGTTTGTTTATTTTATTTGCGAGTAGACGTTGATACCTCGGGAAGATTAGAAGAAGAAGGAGCACCTCAAGACCAAGACCTTTTCCAAGGCAAGTTATACCTTTGATCATATTAAACTCAATTTTCAAAGTACTTTGATTCAAATTATTGCATTTACTTTAAGTATGTATTTGAATGCTTTTGGGTATAGCTATTGTCCAATTTGTTACACCCACCAGGATTCATTGTTATGTCATAATCTTTTGTTACCCTAGATTGGTTCATATTTAGTTGGTGCTATGGTATTACCAATGTGGGATGGTTAGATACGATTAGATTGCTTAGCCATGCTACGAGTCATCATCTCATGTAAGTTGCAAATATAAACTTGACTAAGTGACTATGGAACTATGTGATAAAAACTGTGTGTACTATGTGCTATTACTCGTTGATGGCATATGTTGCACTTAACCAACAGGGTGGGAAAGGATTTAGGTCAGCAAGTGGTGGATACTGTGCTACTTTTGGTGAAGCTGTGCATGGGCTTAATAACATGTGTGCGAGGGATTCAGAGTACATTGGAAGTCTTATGCTGGTCAATTAAGGACTTAACTTTGTGCGCCATTGAACTCGAGCCTCTCGTACAACCACATGCCCGATGGGACGGGCCTAACTTAGTAAGTTATGGATTCTTGACATTGGTACTGTGAAGTAGGTTAGGTGTGTTGCAAGGGTGGAGGTGTGCTACAGTAGTCGCATCACGGGCGGTTCAATCGTGTCCCTATCCAACAATGTGTGTCGGACTTACTTCCTGTGTAGGGTAGTCTGGCGTAAAGCACATCGGGAGTATAAATGCTTGAGATGAAGTTTCTGAAATATTTTGTTACGATTAGTGCTAGCTACACTAGTTGTATCATGTGGATAAAGTGTACAAACTCTGCAGAGTGTTAAATCAATCTATTCGAATAGCCGCGTCCGCAGTCATGGACATGCTCGGGGATTTCACAAGAGGGGTAGATTTTCATGAAAACCTTGGGAAGGGAGTTGTGTGACTTAAGTCATATGGCTATGTGAATAACTTGATTAGGCTATGTGTCTTTGTGAAATAAAACTGTTAAATTTTTATTGTCTATTTGTTTTGAGTTATGCTTTCAATCTATTACTTGTATTCAAACTGCAAATGCTGCATTTCTGCAAAAGAGCCACAGAAGCCATTCCTTTGGAATAAGCCATCATCTATAATTGCATTTTTGTGGTATGACTTGCAAGTACAGTTGTGTACTCATGCTTGTAGTAAAACATGCAACAGAAGAGGAGGAGTCATCGCCGCCGAGGAGGAGTTCATCGAAGGTGCTTGATCGTAGGTCTTGATCCTAGTCGGCCTCGTGGTGAATTGATGGGATGCCACTACCGCTTTATTTCCGCTGCTATTTATTTTCTTTGTTAGCCCTGCATGGCTTAATAATTGTAAAATCGACCATAAGGTCAAAACCCTTATTTTTTAATCAAATTACACGTTTATGTTATTACTGCTTGTGTGGATCGATATTCACCTGTGTTGACACTGTGTGCGCTAGCGTGATCCTAGACTAGTGCATTATACACAAAGGGTCCAGAATTGTACTTTTGGGTCCCAACAGAGGTGGTATCGAGCCATACCGATCGTGGGTCTTGACTTTGGTTAGATCGGCCGCCTTAGAGAGTCTAAATTATTTTCTAAAGAAAAATTAACTTGCAAGATTAAATGAACTACTTAACTCCTCTCATGTCTCTCTCGACTCAACTATTGCTAGAATCTTTTCCTCTCCCCACTGTTTTAACTCGGTTCCCATCCTCTTGTCTGTCTTGACAGATGCTTCATACCTACGGTGAGCGCAAAGGTTGACTTTCCACAGAGCTGTGGAAGCTGTTGTAGGTACTTGGAGGCTTTGATCGTCCCATGTATCGTGGCAACGAATGGGTGGTAAACGGCCGAGATCGTGGAGTGATCCGCCGTCTAATAGTCTATGCTAGGAAGAACACTAAAGCCAGCCAGCCGTTAAATATCTCTGTCAAAAGGATCACCTTCGCGCAAGGAATTTAAGAGTCGTCACGCCTGGCCATCCTCAGAATTTGCCACATCTACGCGCAAGGGCTGCAAAATACTATCTTCTGTTACCATCCCAGAGCTACAGCTGTGGACCGACCAGCATGCTACCTGTCCACAAGTGAAGAAGGCAACGCCACAGTGGTGCACCTTGCCCAGTTCGCAGCTGCTCAGGAGGAGTCACTGGAGTTGGTCGCCACCGAGCTGAGAGAGGATCTCCATTCTAGAGGAAGCCCTCTATGATCAACACGAGCCTAAGGAGGAAGATCCTAAAGAGCCGAAAGAACCAGAGGAGGATCCCGAAGAAGATCCAGACGAAAATCCAGAGGAGGATCCCGCAGAAGATCCAGAGGAGGTTCTAGAGGAGCCAGTAGAAGCTGCAATGTCGGAGGAGCCAGCTGAGCCCACACCCAACACACCTGCTCCTACTGCAGCAGTCCTGGGGCATCAAGACTAGTTCATGAGGATGCCAGCTCACTTCCAGGTCTACAGCAGGCGGGAGCACTGTCGTGGTTGTGGAGGCTACCTTAGCGGCTGAGTTCGCTAGAGTTTTAGTTTATCAGGCTTAGCTAGTTTCTTTTTGCAGAGTCACCCTTTAGGCAGTAGTTTGTGTGCTTAGGTTCATCATTTTTCTTGTGTGCAAGTATGAGCTGCAAAGGCCCTTAGGCATTTGTCGCAGCCATGCTAAGACCATTAATAAAGTATTTAGTTGGTTTTTCTTGAAGCTGTGTTTGTTGGGTTTAATCTACCCCCCTTGATTAGTTCTTAACTCATCTTGTGCTTTCTACCTTACCTAACCCATGGAGCTTCATCAGATGGTTCAGACTCGTCATGCCACTGCAAGTGGATCAGGAACTCAAGAGTCAGATCAGAATGAGTAGATCCCCGCAGGAGCAAATCTGCCACAAGCACCCCCTCTTGACTTGCAGAACTTTGGAGCTTTCATGGCAGCACAGATGCAAATGATGTATGCCATGATGAACCAGATGCAGGCCAGGAGCAACCGAAACAACCACAACAACAATCATCACACCGAGCCCTCCGCCATGGTCACCATGGACCATCCAAGCTGGCTGAATTCATGAGAACTCGTCCACCAACTTTCTCTGGACATGTCTCACCAATAGAAGCTGATGATTGGCTTCGTGTAATCGAGAGGAAGCTGCTGATCACTCAATGTAGCAACCACGAGAAAGTCCTGTATGCCACTCATCAGATGGAGGCCATAACTGCCGAGTGGTGGGAGAATTTTTGCGCAGCGCATGAGGCGCTGCAAAACATCACTTGGGAAAATGCTCCGCAGCCTTTCGTCAGTAGCATGTACCTGAAAGCATAATGGATTTAAAGAAGGATGAGTTCCGCGCTCTCAAGCAAGGAGCTATGTCGGTAACTAACTACCTGAATAATTTTTTTCAGCTAGCTCACTATGCTGTAGAGGACGTCGCTACTGACAAGGCTCATCAGAGTCGCTCCTTGAAGGGATTGAACTCAGGATTACAAGTCACTCTGCTTGCTCACACTTTCCCAGACTCTCAAGAATTGGTTAATAAGGCATTGGTCAAGGAAGACAAATGCAATGAACTGGAGGACAATCGCAAACGCAAGATGGCTCGGCAAGGAAGTCACCAGCCCTAGCAAAGAGCAAGAGTGGTACCGCAGCAGAGTAATCGATTTCTACCGTAGAATTCTTTCAGGACGCCTACACCAACGTCAGCACCTCGTCCAGTTATTCAAAACTTTCGCAACCCCGCGCTAACCAACCCCAATCCAGGGAACAATCAGCAGAATGCTTAGAGAGTTTGTTATTCTTGCCGTCAGCCAGGTCACCTCGCCAACCAGTGTCCGCAGAAGGGAACAATCACTCCAGTCCATTTTAATCCTGGAGCTACGCCCGCCAAGACACCAGCACAAAGCAGTCAAGGAGTTTTCCAAGGTACTAGTCAACCAGGAGGAGCGCCTCAGTCTGTGGTCAGAGGTCGTGTCAACCACATCACTCTGTTAGGAAGCACCGGATGTCGTACTGGGTAACTTTCTAGTAAACTCAATACCTGCATCGATTTTGTTTGATTCTGTAGCTTCACATTCCTTTGTTTCTGGAGTTTTTGCAACGAAGAATAACTTGGAAGTTATGTGCCTTAAGCATACTCTGTTAGTCCAATACCGAGCAGAGCTAAGTTCTAAATCGATGTTTAGGGCTAAGTTACTCATAGCCGGAGTTGAGTTTCTACCCAACCTCATTGTTCTAGACACCTGCACCTTAGATGTCATCCTTGGCATGGATTGTTAACCAAGCACAAAGTCGTGCTAGATTGTGGCCAAAGACCCTTTACAATCGAAGATACTAAAGGAAACAAGGTATAGTTTCAAGCTACCTCAGTGCGCGAAGGACATCTGGTAGTCAATAGTTTGAAGGTAGTTGCTTTGGAAGATGTGCCTATTGTCAGAGATTATCCAGATGTATTTCCAGAGGAATTACCCGGAATGCCACCAGACTGTGACATCTAGTTTGTCATTGATCTAGTGCTCGAAACAGCACCTATTTCTAAGAGACCCTATCGGATGTCAGTCGATGAGTTAGTGGAAATGAAGAAGCAAATAGAAGAACTTCTTGAGAAAGGTTTTGTGAGACCTAGTTCGTCGCCATGGGGAGCACCAGTTTTGTTCGTCAGGAAGAAAGATGGAAGCATGAGGATGTGCATCGATTATCGACCTCTCAATGAAGTCACCATCAAGAACAAGTTCCCATTACCTCGGATTGATGATCTGTTCGATCAGATGAAGGGAGTTGGAGTGTTCTCAAAGATCGATCTGCGATCTGGTTACCATCAGTTGAAGATTTGTCCTAAGGATATACCTAAGACCGTTTTCTCAATGTGGTACGGACATTATGAGTTCTTGGTCATGTCCTTTGGTCTGACTAATGCCCCTGCCGATTTCATGAACATGATGAATAAAGTATTCATGGAATATTTGGATAATTTTGTAGTTGTGTTCACCGATGACATTTTGGTCTACTCCAAGTCGGAAGAAGTGCATGCTGAACATTTGAGATTAATTCTAGAGAAGCTCAGAGAGCATCGGTTGTATACCAAGTTTAGCAAGTGTGATTTTTGGAAGAAAGAGGTGGATTTTCTTGGGCAAGTGATGACAGCCGAGGGGATAGCAGTTGACCTCGGTAAAGTTAAGGAAGTATTACATCAGGAACAACCCAAGACTGTTACCCAGATTCGCAGTTTCTTGGGAATGGCAGGATATTATCGCCGTTTCATTAAAGGATTCTCAATGATTGCTAAGCCTCTTACGCAATTGTTGAAGAAGGAGAAAAATTTTACTTGGGCCCCAGCCTATGAAGAAAGTTTCCAAGAGTGGAAGAAGCGTTTGACTTCAGTCCCAGTGCTAATTTTGCCAGATATTCGCAAAGATTTTGATATCTATTGTGATGCTTCACGTCAAGGATTAGGATGTGTCCTGATTCAAGAAGGAAGAGATGTCGCTTATGCGTCAAGGCAATTAAGGCCTCATGAAGAGAATTACCCTACCCATGATCTGGAATTAGCTGCCGTAGTGCATGCTTTAAAGATTTGGCGTCATTACCTTATCGGTAACCGCTGTGAGGTATATACAGATCATAAGAGCCTGAAGTATATTTTCACTCAGTCTGATTTGAACATGAGACAGAGAAGATGGTTAGAGTTGATTACAACCCTGGTAAAGCTAATGTATTTGCAGATGCTTTAAGCCGTAAGAGCTATTGCAATGCTGTGGAAGTAAAAAAGGTTTATTTAGAACTTCAGGAGGAATTTCAGAAGCTGAAGCTAGAGGTTGTGTCTAAAGGATTTGTAGCCAGTCTAGAGGTGCAGTCTACTTTGGAAAAGCAGATCCGAGAAGCTCAACCAAAGGATCCCGTATTCTCAGACATCAAGCTTAAATTGGCTGAAGGAAAATGTAAAGACTTCACCTTAGATGATCAAGGTGTACTGTGGATCAATGGACCTATTTGCGTACCAGATGTCGATGGGTTAAGATAGATAATTTTGAATGAGGCCCATGACTCCAAGTATTCGATTCACCCTGGTAGTACTAAGATGTATCAGGATGTTAAGAATAAATTTTGGTGGCCAAACTTGAAGTGAGAAGTTGCAGAGTTCGTTGCCTTGTGCGACGTGTGTCAAAAGGTAAAAGTAGAGTATCAAAGACTAGCAGGTCTGCTACAACCTTTGAAGATTCCTGTAGCATCCAAAACAATGGTGTGTGTTTCAATTGTAATAAAATGAGGATAAATTAAAACTTTTGATGCCTCATGATGTCATTTGAAATTTTCTAGAAATTTTCCCCTAGTAATTCCTATTTTCAAAGATCAATGTTTCTATTGATGGAAGTTGTTGCCCTTAAAAACTCCATGATCAAGTCTTGTGATAATCCTCTGGGAATATTTTTCCTATCATCTAGATCATCCGAGTAACCTCTCTGAAAAATCTCATAATTTTTAGATTTTATTTGCTATTTCAAAAGAGCAAGTCAAACCAGTTTGAATTCTGGTCAAACCCCTAGGGCAGCAGCTTGTGAATTTTCTAGAAAGAAATTCATTTCATAAAAATTTCTGAAAAAATTACACAAGGTTTCTCCCTGATCCAGCAAGCTTACATAAAAATTTCGGAATTTTTGGAGCTTCGAGCTACCTCCAAACATTCCCTATCTTCTCAGCCTTTTTAAATCAAAACCAGAAAGCACTATACATCGGGCTCGGACCAGACACTAGCTTAGGCTCCGACCCGCACCTTTGGACTAGGCCAAACCAAGTCACTTATCGCGCATCACATGCAGCCGTCCGATGGGCAATCAATGGCCATGATCGCGCATCGCCGCCGCTTATAACTCTTTCGCAGAACGCCGACCGCTGGATTCGATCCAACGCCCGCCGATTCCTTCCACTCGATCACTCGCTCGTCAGGTTGTGTCTCGCGTCAGGCCCGGCTGTCAGCACATCATCAACCTCGTGATCTGGCGCCGCGCAGAACAAGCGCGTATACGTCGCCAAGGCCGCTAACTCATATCACGGCAACGCCCAATCCACCGCCTCTTGGCCAATCTCAGCTTCACCGGTTGACGCCGCTTCCATTTCCGTCTTCGCCCAGGGATAATACCCCCTCTCCTGCCCGTTGGAAGCCATTCCTCCTCTTGGTGGCTGAGGAGGAAGGCGCTGGTTTGAGCTCAGCTCGAAGGTGAGCTCCCTCCGCGTGGTCCCCCTTTCTTCCTCTTCCTTCATCGCTCCTATGAGCGCTAGTTTGAGCCTTTGTCTCTTTGTGTAGCTCACGGTTGAGAGGCGCGCTCCCCGCTGCTCTAGAGCTCGCACCCGAGGCCGCCGCCATGCCATCTTGGTCCCCGGTGAGTCTCTTGCTCGCTTGAGTGCGTCACCATGCGCCTTGAAGCCTATGGAGGAGAACCCCTCAACCAATTTTGTATTTCAGTCGCAGGAGCTCTCGAAATTTGGTTTTTCTCCTTTCACGGCCGTGAGCACCCTCTTCTTCTCCTACGACGGCACGGTGAGCCATCCTTCAATCCCTCACTCATGCACCATCTTGAGGCACCTATGATGCGTCCTCCATCACCCATTCTCTCCCTCTGTCCTTAGGTTGAGCTTTCCTCGGTGAGGTGCCGCCGCCACCTCGGTTTCTCGTCACTGACCCAACTCCGGCAGCTCCTCCACCTCCGGGTCATCCCAGTGAGTTCACTGAGCCTTCCTTTTACTCTTGCGCATGCTAGTTTGCCGCGGGTGTCTCGTTTCCGCGATGTGCCATGTTCCCGTAGCACCGCCGCCGCCTTAGCACGCCACGTCGCCTTGTCGGGCCACCACTGGTCTCGCCGCCGATGCCATCGGGTCCGCAAGGTCGCGGGCGTTCCATTTTGACCACTCACCCACGCCGCCGCGCCGCCGCCAATGAGCCGTCGGAAACTTCATGTCTGGCCCGTCAAAGTCGCGTGGCACGCTCGAACAAGTACTATAGCGGCATTGTTAACGGTTAATGATGATGATTAGAGTAAATGATGTATCTTTGTCGGAAAGCATATGATTAGCTGATTCTTTGTATGAATTACATGTAGGCCCAAGGCCATTAGTGTATAGTAATCCTGTGGTGCACCCGTGAACCCAACTCATGGCTTTCGGTCCATGCACTATGCATATGGACCAAGTCTATGATCGGGTCCCACTCACGGTTTTACCAAAATTCAAATGGAAAATAGAAAATGGCATTGTTCTGGTGACCCCACTGGTCAGTCACTTTGGCTAGGGTAGGCTGGGTATAAAAAGTATGTTATGTTTATATAATTCCCGAAATGCTTTATTTGTGAACTGAAAATGGGTTAAACTTCAAACTTGCATAAGTAATTCATTTTAGCTCCAAAATTGATTATTCGAATTTTGTTAGTTTCCTTTTTTAAATGTACTTTAATATAAAAATGATTTGAATCATGTTACTATTCCAGAAGTGACATTTCAAAAATTACTTTAGGTTTAGTATTATTGTTGCACTAAAAATTGCTTTAACTTTAAAAATGCATAAGTATTTCTCTGTAACTCCAAATAGAGTAAACTCAATTTCATTAGAATCCTCTGTTAGTGTAGTTTATTGTAAAATAGGTTGTGAGCATGATACTGTTGCTAAAAATCTTATTTTGCATGTAACTTGTGTACTACTTTCATAACTTTGAAAAATCATAGAAAATTCATCTTAGCTCCAAATGAGGTGAATCAAATTCCATTGTTCATCTCATGAGGTGCTATGCCTACCATAAAAATTTCAAGTGCACCACTATTCTGAAGATTTTCACCAAAATAATTAATTAGGATAAACAGTAACCGGTAGCAATTAAATTGGAATTTCTGAAAAACTGACATTCAAACCGTCATAACTTTTGCATAGAACATCCAAATGAATTGATTATTGTTGATAAATTCATCTAAAATCATGCTATACCTTCTTTGAATTTTTCATAATTTTTCGATGATGTGGAATTTTTGGGTCTTTTCGGTGTTATTCGTTCTTATTGTGCTTTCGACTTCTTTCGCTAGGTTCTAGCGAATTTATTGATTGCGCAAGTGACCCTCTGCAGCAAGATAATCATCCTTAGCAAGGCAAGCAGTTTGATCATAAATGTCCTATTACTTTCAAGTCTAATACTTTGTTTACAAATTGTATGTATGCATGCTTTTGTGTCAAAGTAATTTTCCCGGTTAGAGGTAGCTATTCCTATTGCATGGTTGCCCTTAAATTGTTATCCCCTGCCACAAACATAAGTTATTAATATCGCTGGTGAATTAGAGCCCGGGGATTTAATTATGCTCTTTAATTGTCTTTGCGGTGTCATGCTTAGAATTGCTTAGCTACCGGTAGAATTGGGCGGTTATCGACTTAGTCGATAGCCTTGATCACACAAAAATTATTATTATCATTATGCTCAGCACCTTGTGCTTTGTTACTTTATAAAGTCAAAAACTAAAAAATAAAAATGAAATGTTTTAGACTTGGGCACAATGGTTGATGGTGTGATTTCATGGTGTGACTGGAATGGTGCCCGGGTCAACAAGGACCGAACATCTTGGACACTAAGCCAAGCGCTTATTGCATGCTAACCACATGAGAGGGATATGGGACCTCTCTTGACTTAGTACTTTGGCGTGTGTTAGCTCCGGGTTGCATGGTGGTTGTGTGCGTTGTGTTGAAAAAGAAACTTGTGTGTGTTTGGGTGAGCAGTAGTGGTGGTTACCCACTGCAAGGAGCATCATCCTTTATAAGGAGGTGAGCATCTTTGATGACTCCGCATCAACATATGGGGCTTCCTCCCATATGGGTGACTTGTAGTTAATGCACAATATTGGAAACGTCTCGTAGGACTTAGCTCTACCGGCATACCAAAGGAAGTGTGCTTTATCGCGTGGCATTAAGGAGCGGTTTGACATGTGGGTACATTGGTACACCCCTTGTAACACCCCAGCCAAACAGAGGCCTGAAATGCTACTAAATTAAATAAACTAAACAAGATTAAACTAAAACACCTTACAAAATTTCGGCAGAACCTCCTTTGTATAACTAAGTATACCGGAGGTTCCAACGGATGCATATATTATTAGCAATAACTCAAAATCCAAAATTCATCAAAGCATTGCATAATCAAAATTTACCGCTCTCCTTATTACAAATAACCAAATGCATTCAAGCATAGCCAAGATAAATCCTTAAACAATTTGCTTATTATTAAGGTATGAACTATCGAAGTCATCTTTAAAATAATGTGAGGTAGTGTGTGCGCCTTAGCAATTCTACTCCCTCCCATGCATGCCGTTTTGCCGCTTGTACCTAAAACATAACAAAGCAAGTGTGAGCCCAAAGACTCGCAAGTATCAACAAGGTTAAAGCCAAAATCACAGTCATAGCATCAATATTCCAAATAAAATATTTCACTAATCATAAACTTCATGCTTATGTAATGCGTCCATGCAATGCACCTTTTAATCTTTGTCTCTTTTCACATTTTACAGAATGCGAGGTATACATCCGTCGATGTATACCCTTGCCTATGCACCCCGCATAGGGACCAAGAGCCTATACTCCACAAGTATAGGGATCTATGCCCATCATCATCATGATGGGGACCTCTTTTTCATTGCCCACATTCTGCTAATGTGGGATTTCAAGCCCGCCATTTACATGACGGGACCTCAATATTCATACTTGGTCACCAAGTGACCAAGACTCAATCATGCTTTGACATGCATATGCACAATGACAACATCTTCCAAATATATGAGCTCAACATGTACATAATATCATGAAGCATTAACCACATACACAAGAAGCTTTAACCATAACTTGCATTTACCAAGATATATTGTAATTCATCACATTAACATCCACGCATGCCTATTAAGAACAAGATGCAATCAGTCTCAAAGAAACAAACTTAATTATTCTACAACCCGAATACTTGCCTCAACCTGCAAGACCGGTGGACGCTAAGAGGGTGCTGCCCTAGGTCACGCTCCCACCTGAACATAATGATAACCAAGCTAAGACAAGCTTACTGGACCAAAAGCATAAATAAGCACACAATAGAACTCACTAAACTCCCAAGCGCTTCCAATCTTCCAATTTCTACCGATCGATTTGGTGTTCACTGCAGACAGTCAACTTCTAAAATACATAACTTTCTGCTCAGGAGTCCAAATAAGATGTTCTAATACTTTTGGAAATATAATTAAATTACCTAAATAAACTTAGTTGGGGAGCCCTTCTGATTCTGCCATCTACTGCCCCTACCAAACCAATCTACAGAACATAAATTATCACGCCGGGTTCTCTGGACAGTACACTAAAATTATCATAACTTTTCTACGAAAGTCCAATTCTTACGTTCTTTAGCTTTCTGGAAAGGTGAGGAAATTACCCATCTTTTAATTCTAACGAGATCCTCTAATTTCGTTTTTAAATAATAGATTAACTCAAATTTCTACAGACTGTCAGAATGCTGACAGATTATCAGGACAGCGACACTAGAAAATTCATAACTCGCTAATCGTTAATCGGATTTGGGCGTTCTTGGTGGCCACAGAAAGCTAAGGACACGACCCAACTTTTTCTAAGAGATGGGATCCACGGATTCTGCCTCTAAGGACCTCAAAACCGCCGTTCAAACAACTGGCCAGAAAGGGATCTAATCAGCCGACATTGCTAAACATCCAATTAATCAACTAATCCATGGGGAACGATGGTTACCTACGACGAGTTGCTGAAGATCACGAACACTTGCTGGAGACCTCCTCCTTTGCCTTTCTCCTTCTTCCCTTCCTCTTCTTCTTCTTCTTGGCGGGGCAATCACCCGGGTGACCTTCCTTCTTCCTCCACTTGGCCGGTAGCAACAAGGATCGTCTTCACCGGCAGCGAGGGGGAGGAGGTGCACTGTAGCAACGCACTGCAGTGGCGGCGGTACTGTAGCTACAGTACGGATTAGGGTTTCCCCCTCTTTTTATTGGTGGCCGGCCCCTCATGGGCCTCTCGGCCAAGGCCCGAGGCCCAAGTTGTCAAGAACCGCAGAAACCCCTTTTTCTTATGTCTAATTTCTGTTATGAACGCTTTTTTGCTTAGAATAAATCGTAGTATTACATTCTACCCCTTAACAGGATTCAATTCTAATCTATGCGAAAGAAAAATTGCGATTATAATCTAACAACGGTAGAACACGCACTACACGGTGAACAAACTCGGATACTTGCCGCAAGATGCGAGACTCCAGCCTTTGTCGATTCTTGCTCATAGTGATGCGACCATGGCACCTTCACGGATACCAATGTCTTATGCCTCAATGCTCGCTCCGACCTCTCTAGTATACGCATCAGACGAGACTCGGACGTGAGGTCTTACTCATTGTTCAACGGCTCTAACGAAACCTCAAAACTCCGAATCACCTGTACTCATTCAAGACTGAACATACCGGACATTGCAGATTCAGATATGGACCCCAAGGCGGTCCTAGCGATACGCCATCTTCCAAAATCCCCGCAACTATCGAAAACAACCAATGTATACTTTGGGCTATCTTTCTCTTCGGGACCAAACCACATAACTTGCACGTAACATATGGAACTCTTGTTCCATCTCTCAGTCGACCTCTTCATCATAATAAGGAGAACCCCCTGTTAAGCAGGGACGTGCAACACAACTTATTTTAATCAAACTTTAATAATCAGATTCAATTGAAAACAAAGGATTTACAATGCAGATACCAAATGCAGATACCAACTTTCCTCCAAAACCCTCAAATCCAAAATCGAAGATTCCTCATGAAAACCTTCCCGCACTCCAACAAGGTAGTTTTCAAATAAACTCCACATAATCCAAAAACAAATTGCTCAAATGCTCAAATCAAACACTTCATTTATTTTCCCGAACCGATGTAACCACCTTGTCAACATAAGTCAACTCAAATTGTACATGATTTCCATCATAAAAATCCAACTCAAACAAGAACCAATAGAGCACTTCTCTACTCGAGAAAATATTCTTTTCTCATATGTTCTTTTAAGAAATAAAACCCTTTCCCAAATCATGGGTGTCCAGAATTATCACACTAACTCCTTCCTCTTAATCGGCAATCCCAAAATGATCCTCAAACTGAAAGATCAACCATACTTATTTAGAGGGACTCTACTAATCCACAAAACGATTCTCTAGTCCACTCCTATACTAAAGGAATTATTTTGACAAATGGTTTCCATCACCTCAATAGAGATTTTTCACCCACAACCACATCATCTCATTCTATTAAAGATAGTCTACTTCAAATTCTCAGCACACATTCTCATTTACTTTACCCAAAGTATACTATCCAAGATCAACACACTATTCAAAATTCGCTTGCTCATCTACCTCTACACATAATATTTGGGTCTCCAATGTGCTACCATAACAATGCAAAGCCCAAATTCAACCTTCAAGTCTTCTGCCATGAATTTCTGCTATAATTGATAGGAAAACCTCATATTCCTTTACTAAAATTTCACACAGCTCAATAATAACCTCAGTTATTATTATCAACATTCCTCACTAATCAAGTAACCGCCCTAAGGCGATTTATTTCACCAATCTTAGATCTCCTCTAATCCACACCAATCCAATTCAGATACACAACCAAAGTATACCCATTCGCAATACTCTAACTGGTTGACCAAGATTCAAACATACTCAATCACTAACATCGATAAATAAATAAATTCTTGACCAAGTTATCCTTAGAGATAATCTAACCCCATAGGGTTACCCATCGAGGCGAATCATACTTGACAATATCTCAACAATTCCTCGCTATCCCATTAATTAGCACAACGCTTAGGTTTCTCCACACCGCTACTCTTATTAAACTTCACCATCATAACTCTTCTACACATTATTACTTAGTATCCAATTGCGATACTCTAATACATTTATCAAGAGTCCATACTTTCGATAATCCTAACATGGGCAAAGGTTATTGGTTCATAATTCGCCATAGGTTCCACTAGTTGTAACACTAATCAATTTTATTTCATCGACAAACATTCCTTTTAAATAGAACTCCTCCGGTGTTATAGGTCAAAACCAATTCATCGTTATCTCAGATTTCAAATAGGTTGGTTCCCAAAATCTCACTACTACTAAATACTTGTCCACCAACAACCAAATCGCTATATTACACTTTATAAGACTTATAACATAAGTTTGTTAATTCCTTTCTCAAAAGGAAGAAACAAACCAAAAACAGTTCCAACGACAAGAAAACGTTGTTCTCGGAGTGAGCACGAGACCGAGAAGAACAATCAAATAGCAATGATCTCGAAAAGTAAAATACGAGTCCACAGTTGAGGGCACATGTCCACAAGAAGGAATATCAAACCTCCATAAATCAAGATAAAACATTGCTATTGAAACTCAAGAAACTCTTAAGTCAGAATAACGAAAAGTTACAGACATAATTCTTAACTCCAACCTCAAATGCTTATGGTACACATCTTCCGTTAACAAAGAAAGCAATTTTCTTTGATTACAACATTACTTGCCAATCCAAACAAGAAATGCCTATAAAACCAAATAACATTAATCACTTAGGTACCAAACGGAACCTTTCCATACGCCACATTGCTCAATTAATTCCATCTACTATGTAAATCATGAACTCCCAAAAGACCACGAATGCAAACTCCAAACATTTCCTTTAACTTATATTACGCAAGGCAATTAATTTCTTTTCTCTAGAAGAATCATCACCACTACAACGAGTCGAATCCTTGTGGACAATCTTGCTAACATCAAGAATAATCTACTCTTAACAAGATTCGTTATCGTCAACTCTTCCTTTATAAAGCCCCCAAAGGCTCACCAAAATGTTACATACCCTTTGTCACCTCATCCTCAATTGAGTGTATACCAAATTCTTTCACTCACTACAACAACCACTTTATTTTAGAGAGAAACTACTACACAATTTAAAAGGTTATTCCAAAACCCCTCATCAAAGACAAACTATTATTCGATAGTTCTACCATCATGTAAACATTGTTCATCCCTTAAATCCCATCACTTATCTCTTAGTGATGCTCGACACCAAACTTTAATAGACAATAATTGCACCTAGCAATTACATATAATCACTAAGTATCCACCAAAGGTTACTCTAAGATTAATATCCACTAAGACAATAATCTAACTCCTTTTGAACCTAACCATCCTAAACGGTTAGATTAATCCATTGAGACCTATTAATCCAATTTACCAAAGAAATTTACCAAATGTATCACTACTAATGATCAACTCAATTCATCAATGTTCCACACCTCTTATTAACTCTATTAATTACAATTAGGTATAGCCATACTATTAATCACGGCTCGTCAAGAACTACTACAAGTCACTTTCAAATTTATCAACTTTCCTTTCAAGGATCTTAGTTAAGATCGATCATGCACCTGCTCGCAGTCCTAACTCGATGATCCATATCATATCCATTAATTGCTTTGATTATAACCTCTCATTTAACCAAGACAAAACATCGCTAAAGGGTTTAACATCTTCTTTCATAAAAGAGAACCATCAATCTTCAACACTCAAAATACCTAAGAGAGATACATTGAGTCAAAGCTTCCACGCATTAGAGGACTTGCAAAAGGAAACTTTCATTATCCAAATCATCAAGCTTAAATAAATGGATCAAAATTTTCCAATAAGGAAGACAAACTCCAATACGAAGGTCAAACTTGACAATTAACCAAGTTTACCACCGCAAGAATAACTCATCGGTTGGGAAAACATTGATTGCTTTACAGGCAACTTAAACCAATGGGAGCACAACAACGCTCTCAAAGAATCCTATCAACCTGCAATGGACTACTAATCCAAGAGAAGTTCATCACCACAACTAGATAAGAGTTGACCAAATTCAAATTTCAAGGAAGAGAACAACTCTTCTAAATATACTCGCTATCAACTCAGACTACAATATCCAAAGTGGACACTTCGCTATTCCTATACCACTTAACGGTGGTGTAACTCGCATGACCCAGACCACAACCACGACCTCCACCTCTCAACGTGGGTTATCCCCACACATATAACCATAGTATTATAATATAGATATATCATATCATCTCATAACAGGAATCATCAATACAACTCAACGTAAGCGTAAATGCAATGCACACCCAAAACCCACCTCCATCAGGCTTAGTGTGTCAAAATTAATGTTTCATTAACCACGGACCTACGGCCCGCTCGATACCAAACTGTAACACCCCAGCCAAACAGAGGCCTGGAATGCTACTAAATTAAATAAACTAAACAAGATTAAACTAAAACACCTTACAAAATTTCAGCAGAACCTCCTTTGTATAACTAAGTATACCGGAGGTTCCAACGGATGCATATATTATTAGCAATAACTCAAAATCCAAAATTCATCAAAGCATTGCATAATCAAAATTTACCGCTCTCCTTATTACAAATAACCAAATGCATTCAAGCATAGCCAAGATAAATCCTTAAACAATTTGCTTATTATTAAGGTATGAACTATCGAAGTCATCTTTAAAAGAATGTGAGGTAGTGTGTGCGCCTTAGCAATTCTACTCCCTCCCATGCATGCCGTTCTTGCCATTGTACCTAAAACATAACAAAGCAAGTGTGTGCCCAAAGACTCAAAGCAAGTATCAACAAGGTTAAAGCCAAAATCACAGTCATAGCATCAATATTCCAAATAAAATATTTCACTAATCATAAACTTCATGCTTATGTAATGCGTCCATGCAATGCACCTTTTAATCTTTGTCTCTTTTCAGATTTATCGGTAATGCGAGGTATACATCCGTCGATGTATACCCTTGCCTATGCACCCCGGCATAGGGACCAAGAGCCTATACTCCACAAGTATAGGACCTATGCCCATCATCATCATGATGGGGACCTCTTTTTCATTGCCCACATTCTGCGAATGTGGGATTTCAAGCCCGCCATTTACATGACGGGACCTCAACAGTTCATACTTGGTCACCAAGTGACCAAGACTCAATCATGCTTTGACATGCATATGCACAATGACAACATCTTCCAAATATATGAGCTCAACATGTACATAATATCATGAAGCATTAACCACATACACAAGAAGCTTTAACCATAACTTGCATTTACCAAGATATATTGTAATTCATCACATTAACATCCACGCATGGCTATTAAGAACAAGATGCAATCAGTCTCAGCAAACAAACTTAATTATTCTACAACCCGAATACTTGCCTCAACCGTGCGAGACCGGTGGACGCGAAGAGGGTGCTGCCCCTAGGGTCACGCTCCCACCTGAACATAATGATAACCCAAGCTAAGACAAGCTTACTGGACCAAAAGCATAAATAAGCACACAATAGAACTCACTAAACTCCCAAGCGTTTCCAATCTTCCAATTTCTACCGATCGATTTGGTGTTCACTGCGGACAGTCAACTTCTAAAATACATAACTTTCTGCTCAGGAGTCCAAATAAGATGTTCTAATACTTTCTGGAAATATAATTAAATCACCTAAATAAACTTAGTTGGGGAGCCCTTCTGATTCTACCATCTACTGCCCCTACCAAACCAATCTACAGAACATAAATTATCACGTCGGGTTCTCTGGACAGTACACTAAAATTATCATAACTTTTGCTACGAAAGTCCAATTCTTACGTTCTTTAGCTTTCTGGAAAGGTGAGGAAATTACCCATCTTTTTAATTCTAACGAGATCCTCTAATTTCGTTTTTAAATAATAGATTAACTCAAATTTCTACAGACTATCAGAATGCTGACAGATTATCAGGACAGCGACACTAGAAAATTCATAACTCGCTAATCGTTAATCGGATTTGGGCGTTCTTGGCGGCCACAGAAAGCTAAGGACACGACCCAACTTTTTATAAGAGATGGGATCCACGGATTCTGCCTCTAAGGACCTCAAAACCGCCGTTCAAACGACTGGCCAGAAAGGGATCTAATCAGCCGACATTGCTAAACATCCAATTAATCAACTAATCCATGGGGAACGATGGTTACCTACGACGAGTTGCTGAAGATCACGAACACTTGCTGGAGACCTCCCCTCCTTTGCCTTTCTCCCTTCTTCCCCTTCCTCTTCTTCTTCTTCTTGGCGGGGCAATCACCCGGGTGACCTTCCTTCTTCCTCCACTTGGCCGGTAGCAACAAGGATCATCTTCACCGGCAGCGAGGGGGAGGAGGTGCACTGTAGCAACGCACTGTAGTGGCGGCGGTACTGTAGCTACAGTACGGATTAGGGTTTCCCCCTCCTTTTATTGGTGGCCGGCCCCTCATGGGCCTCCTGGGCCAAGGCCTGAGGCCCAAGTTGCCGAAGAACTGCAGAAACCCCCTTTTTCTTATGTCTAATTTCTGTTATGAACGCTTTCTTGCTTAGAATAAATCGTAGTATTACACCCCTGCAGGGTTCAAACTATTCGAATAGCCTCGTCCTAGGTTATGGACATGCTTGGTAAGGTCTCTACAAGAGTTAGACTACAACATTTAATTAAAACTTGATGTGGGTGGTATGAATGGGGAATTCATGCTATTGTTTTGGTGGCTATTGGGTTAGCCACTTCCAGGATGTCTTGTTATTATTATTACTTAGTATCTCGCTATTTTTATCAAATAAAATCAGATTGTAAAACTGCTTTCAATCTATTACATTATTGCAAATGAAAACTTGCTTTATGCTGAAAATGAGTCTAGAGCCTGCTCCACTTAAATAAGCTTGCATGTAGCTATTTATATAGGCCTGTTACCCTACACGTAAGTCTTAAGTAGTACATTTTGTACTCATTTGCTTTGCTTAATAAATTGTTGCAGAGGAGGAAGTTGAACCCCAAGGGTTCCACTTTTATGAAGTTGTCTTGGTGGCTTCGACGACTAGGTTGGTGGCCCGGTTGGTTGCCTTGTGGGTTAAGGCACGCTACTTGGCTTTTGTTTATCGCCATCTTATGGCACCTTGCTTCCGCTGTTATTTAAGACTCTTTAGTTGCTATTTGGCCGGTCGGCCCTTTTGTAATAACTCTATATTGTATGTCCTTTGTATTGCTTAGTTGTGCTTTGGATTCTATGTGTTGAATGGAATTGATGCATAATTTTTGTATGGGGTATATGTGATGCACTTCTGGGAAGTACAAATACGGCGAGAGTCGTGATATTTGGTTTGTAATGCTTGAATCATCTTAATTGTTAAGTATTACAAGTTAAATACCCCGGGTTCTCACAATTCCAAAGTGGAAGTGGGAAGAGATCGGAATGGATTTCATTACCGGTTTACCCAAGACTCAATCTGGTTACGATTCGATTTGGGTAATAATGGATCGTTTGACTAAAGTTGCCCATTTCTTGCGAGTCAAAACCACATATTCGGGAGATCGTCTTGCAGAGCTGTATATGTCAAGGATTGTCAGTCTACATGGTGTGCCTAAGAAGATAGTGTCAGATCAAGGATCTCAGTTCACCTCTTGTTTTTGGCAGAGTTTGCTTGAGGCCATAGGGACTCATCAGAATTTTAGTACTGCGTATCATCCTCAGACAGATGGGCAGACTAAAAGAGTTAATCAGATATTGGAAGATATGTTGAGAGCTTGTGCCCTAGCCAATGCTACCTGTTGGGATAAGAGTTTGCTATATGCAGAATTTTCATACAACAACAGTTATCAAGTCAGTCTGCAAATGTCACCATTTGAAGCTTTGTATGGTCGTGCCTACAGAACCCCTTTGAATTGGCCAGAAACAGCTAAACGTTTAGTTTTTGGGCCAAACATTATTCGAGAAGCAAAAGAACAAGTGGCTATGATCCGAGAAAGGCTAAAGATAGCCCAATCGAGGCAGAAGAGCTATACTGATAATCGTCGTCATGACCTTAGCTTTGAGCCAGAAGAGTTTGACTATCTTTGAGTTACTCCCCCTAGAGGTGTAAAAAGATTTCATGCTAAAGGGAAGCTTGCCCCTAGGTATGTTGGTTCGTTCAAGATTTTGGCTCATCGTGGGGAAGTAGCTTATCAGTTGAAGCTGCCACAGTCTTTAGCAGGGGTACATGATGATTTTCATGTCTCTCAATTGAAGAAGTGACTCCGTGTGCCAGAAGATCAGGCCCCGTTGGAGTCAATTGAGTTGAAAGAAGATCTCACTTATAGAGAGCAGCCAGTGAAGATTTTGGATGTCGCAGAGCGTCGCACCAGAAGCAAGACTATCTATTTTTGCAAAGTTCAGTGGAGCAACCACTCAGAAGGAGAAGCAACGTGGGAGCGTGAAGAAGAGCCGAAACCGAGTTTCCTAGCCTTTTCCCTAGCTAGCCTAAATGTGGGGGTAGAGATACCTTTATGGGGGGAGGTTTGTAACATCCCAATTTTCTCGAGTTTTAAAAAATCTTTTGAATATTTAGTAGGAGAAAATTCACCCTTTGCTTTTATTTGATTTTAATTCAAAATCTTAATATGGACCTTGTTCATCAAAACAATTTAATATGACTAAAGTCAACATGAATAGTGGCCAAAACTATTTTATTTGGGTTCTATGTGCTTGGATATATTTTCTAGAATTTTCTAGAATTTTTTCCAATTTCATTTGTTATTTTCTATTGCTTATTTGAATTTCTGGGATTTTATTAACAAGAAAAAGAATTAAAAATCTAAAAAATCCGTTTGGGCCGAATCTCTTATTTAAACTTCCTTCCGTACATGTACAAATCGCCCATCCGTCCCTACCGTCGGATCAACGTTGGACAATCGGATTAGAATCATCCACGCCGCTTTCCGAGTTCCGTTTATACCGCTAGTGGACCTGCTGATGCGTCGTTGTCCCCGAGTCGACTTCTTCCTCGCGCGCGCTCGCGGCCTTCTGTCATTGAAACTCCTTGAGGTCTCGTCCGACAACGGGACTCTCCCAACTAAACCGCCTCGGATTTTGTTACCAAATTCTATCTCTAGCTATCCCGCATCCGTATCTGCATTCAAACGTCACCAAATCAGATTCTATCTCTAAGAATCCTGGTTTTCTCTTTCGTGTTCCTCACGGACTCGATTTGGGATCTTTCTATATCATGCCGCCCCAGCCCTATAAATAGAACCCCCGGGATCGCAATCGCCCCCGAAACCTCAAGCCCTAGCCCTCTCCCTCTCCCGAGCCCTAGCACTGTTGTAATCCGTGATTTAGGGCATTTCGACTAAGCTTCTTCATCTGCGAATTGCACCACCGCCGTTGCCGCCGTGTCGCCGTGGAGCACGCCATCGGGACCGCCGTCACCGTAGCTACCTCTAGAGACCTTCCTCGACGCCAATAGCTCACCAGAGCAGTCATCCGACAATATCAAATCTGCTCCACCGCTCAAAGCTCGCCACCTGCCAACTCCAACGCCCTCTTGTGCCCAAACCAGTACCAGAAGGTGCGCAATAGCGAGAGCTCTCCGCTGCAACCATTCACTCTCGTCGGCGAGCTGCAGTTCACTAGAGACCTTCGGGCCCTGTGCCGGTTGATTTTGATCTGACATGGTGAGCCCACGTCAGTGTCCACCTCAGCCTCTTGCGTGCGTGTCTGCCTGGCTGGCACCCGCGTGTGTGCACGTGTGGCAGCCAAGCCAACTCTAGATCCCGTGGCTCGGTAGACATAGTCTACCGTCAGCCATGAGTCTGACGTGTGGGTCCCACGTGTCGGAAATTCTTTTTAATTTCTTTTATTTCTGGAAAATCTCTTCGCTGACGTCAGTCGACGTCATTATTCCGATTTTCTTTTGAAAGATAATTCGGATAATCCAAAATTAGGTTTTTCTTCAAATTCAAACTTCCCAAGCTCATATCTTTTGCATCTGAACTCCGATTGAGCCCATTCAAATTTCTAAATTCATCTAAATTCGAGATCTATTTATCTGAGATTTTTATTTAATTTTCATTTGTTTGTTTCGTTTGTTAGTAGACGTTGATACCTCGGGAAGATTTGAAGAAGAATGAGCACCTCAAGACCAAGATCAATACCAAGACCTTTTCCAAGGCAAGTTATACCTTTGATCCTATTGCACCCAGTTTTCAATGTGCTTTGATTTAAATTATTGCATTTACTTTAAGTATGTATTTGAATGCTTTTGAGTATAGCTATTGTCCAATTTGTTACACCCACCTTGATTCATTGTTATGTCATAATCTTTTGTCACCCTACATTGCTGCATATTTAGTTGGTGCTATGATATTACCAACATGGGATGGTTAGATACTATTAGATTGCTTAGCCATGCTACGAGTCATCATCTCATGTAAGTTGCAAATATAAACTTGACTAAGTGACTATGGAACTATGTCATAAAAACTATGTGTATTATGTGCTATTACTCGTTGATGGCATATGTTGCACTTAACCAACAGGGTGGGAAAGGATTTAGACTGGAGCAAGTGGTGGATACTGTGTGCTAATTTTGGTGGAGCTGTGTGCATGGGCTTAATAACCTGTGTGCGTAGGGATTCGTAGTACATTGAAAGTCTTGCCTTGGTCAATTAAGGACTTAACTTTGTGCGCCATCGAACTGAGCCTCTCGTACAACCACATGCCTGATGGGACGAGCCTAACTTAGTAAGGTATGTATTCTTGACATTGGTACTTAGGAAGTAGGTTAGGCTGTGTTGCTTGGGTGGAGGTGTGCTACCAAGTAGTCACATCACGGGGCGGTTCGCCGTGTCCCTATCCAACGATGTGTGTCGGACTTACTTCCTATGTGGGGTAGTCTGGCGTAAAGCATATCAGGAGTATCAATGCTTGAGATGAAGTTTCTGAAACATTTTGTTATGATTATTGCTAGCTACACTAGTTGTATCGTGGGTAAAGTGTACAAACTCGCAGAGTGTTAAATCAATCTATTCAATAGCCACGTCGCGGTCATGGATATGCTCGGGATTTCACACGAGTGGTAGATTTTCATGAAAACCTTGGGAAGGAGTGTGTGACTTAAGTCATATGGCTATGTGAATAACTTGATTAGGCTATGTGTCTTTGTGAAATAAAACTGTTAAATTGTTATTGTCTATTTGTTTTGAATTATGCTTTCAATCTATTACTTGTATTCAAACTGCAAATGCTGCATTTCTGCCAAAGAGCCACATAAGCCATTCCTTTGGAATAAGCCATCATCTATAATTGCATTTCTGTGGTATGACTTGCGAGTACGGTTGTGTACTCATGCTTGTTGTAAAACATGCAATAGAAGAGGAGTGATCGCCTGCTTTCGAGAAGGAGTTCATCGAAGGTGCTTGATCCTAGGGTCTTGATCCCAGTCGGTTGCCTGTGGTGAATTGATGGGACGCCGCTACCGTTTGTGTTTCCGCTGTTATTTATTTTTTTTGTCAGCCCTGCGTAGCTTAATAATTGTAAACTCGACCATAAGGTCAAAACCCTTATTTGTTAATCAAATTACACGTTTATGTTATTAACCGCTTATGTGGATCGATATTCACCTGTGTTGACACTGTGTGAACTAGCGTGATCCTAGACAAGTGCATTATACACAGAGGGTCCAGAATTGTATTTTTGGGTCCCGACAGGCAGAGCTACGGTTGATGCCACCGAGTACTGCAGCGTTGTTGGGTGCTTGTGCTACCTGGTGAACACGAGGCCAGACATTGCCTATGTGGTGGGCAGCATGAGTTGGTACATGGAGACACCCACTTCCCAGCACATGGTAGCCATGAAGCACATCCTGAGGTACGTAAGCGGCACGGTTGGCTTTGGATGCTGTTACAAGAAGTATGACGAGTTGGAGCCTGAGCTAGTAGGTTTCAGCGATAGTGACTTAGCAAGCGACGTGGATGACTGCAAGAGCACCACGGGGATGGACTTCTTCCTTGGCGCAAGCCTGATCACATGGGCGTCATAGAAGGAGAAGATTGTCGTGCTTTCATCCTGTGTGGCAGAGTATATTGCAGTGGTGACGACAACGTGCCAAGGCGTCTGGTTGAGCTAGCTGCTAGGAGATTTGAAGGGGCAATAACAAAAGAAGATAAAGTTGTAGGTGGACAACAAATCAGCGATTGCGTTGTGTAAGAACCCTGCCCATCATGATCGAAGTAAGCACATCGACACTAGATTTCATTTTATTCATGAATGTGTCGAAGATGGCAAGGTGGATGTGGAGCACATGAGCACTGAAGGGCAGCTTGCTGACATATTGACGAAGGTGCTCAGTTGTGTGATGTTCATCGAGATGCAATAGAAACTGGGGGTCAAGGAGGTGAAGTCAAGGCAACAAGATTAAGGGGGTGATTGCTAGAAATTAATCTTGTTGTCTAAGCGGGTGATTGTTAGAAATTAATGCATTAGTGGCGCGTATTAGTTAATAGAGTAATTAGCCAGTGCATGTAGTGGAGCTAGTGGCCTACTTAAATGTGTTAGTGGAGAGGTTACATGTCATATTGTAGCTATAAAAAGCATTCTAACCAATTTGTTTCAACACAAGAAAAGCATGAGAAAAGGCACTAGTTGTGTTGTACTGAAAAGACTATGTGACTGTTCTTCTTCGTGGTGTGTCACGTGAAAGTGAGTTTTCTTAGTGTGGCCTTCACCGAGCCGTCTTTCCCTTCCAACATCTCTAGAAGCACGTTACATGGAAATACTTGTTTCAACCGCTACCAAGATCCAGATTATCCCAAATGGCCAAAAACCGTCAATATACTTGTAATACATGATTTCATCACTAATGTTTCGGTATTGAAATATTCTATTACAAGCATTGAAATCACTTAAATAAGTTTTCAAATCATTCAAATAAGGACAAAAGAAAATGAAATATTGATATTGAGTTGATTACCTTTATAAGTTATCCAAATAAAGTGCTGGTTACTACGATATCCAAGGAAACTAGTCCCTAATAAGAGAAAAACTGGCAAAGAACTAGCTATATATGGTGACCAAGGGATAAGATAGCAGCCCAACATTTTCGTATTAACTCCTTTAATTATTCCAATTTACAGCCAGCCCTTTCCACTTTCTAGTGAGATCAGAATTTTTTATTAATCTACCACTACCAGAATCTAGTACTTTCCCGAGTGCCCGAAACACTCAGGAAAGTCCTGAAAACACTCGGGAAATTAGTTCTCGAAGGTCAGCCGTCGGGAAAAACCACTCAGGACAGTTTAGTCGGGATTCAAACTGGTTTCCCGAGTGTTTCAGAGATTACACTCGGGAAAATGATATTTCTCGAGTATTTTGGGTTACACTCGGGAAATATAAAACACTCGGGAAACTAGCTCACACGACGTGTTTCCCCATCGTAACGGAATACTTTCCCGAGTATATATCGACCATTGACACTCGGGAAAACTATGTTGTTCCCGAGTGTTTTAGTCCTAAAACTCGGGAAATTTGAGTGACAGCGTCAGAAATGATGGCCACATGGCTATATTTCCTGAGTGTTTTCGTCCTGAACACTCGGGAAACAATATACTTTTCCACAGGTATATATGATCCAATTTAGTTTTGCACCGATTTTGCAATCAAATAAACTATCATTCCATAGCAAGATAAATACCACAAATAATTACATATATAGATTGAACAACATTGACATAATTCCCAAGCTCACAATATCCTCTGCAATAAGCCAATAAATGAACAAGGATAGCTACCAGGTAAATTAATTCCATTTTCAACAGAATCTAGGTATTTCTAATGGAAAAAGGTTTTGATACACATTCTCAAATTCTTGATGTATCGTTGTAAATCCGAAGGTGACAGTCATAACAAAATCAAATAATGACAGTAATCAAAATTCAGTGCTCTATGTATAAACCACACTTCCAACCTAAATGAACAGCACCTGATATCTACACATATTGAAGGACCTACAGGCAATATTTCTATATATCGACAATGTTCATTACATCAACACTGAATGTTATCTTGTTTGTCTTTAGGGGCAACACACTGCCATAGAGCTCTGTAGGATTCCATTTCTCTTGCATCTATCCCTAGCACACGAAGATTTCATGCATATTCCTGCAAAACAATACATGCAAAATAAGAAGTCGGTGGTAGTGCAGTGCATCCAATATAACTTGATACATCTTTAGCTCTATACCATGTTTAATCACATAAGTTATCTCAACACTTTGCCTGATATCTTTTCAATTCTTCTAAACAAGACATGTGGAAACATTTGTATGTGTAGAATGTAGCACGAATGTACCAAGTGTTTAAACTTTAAACTTGTTGCATAAAAAAATGAAAATCAGCTTAGAAGAAGCTAGTAAAAAAAATAAAAGCTTGGGCATTGGAAGAAACCAAAAAGTGAAGAGTAAAGGATAGCTATATCCTTTACAATCAATGCAAAAGAGAATTTCTTACAAATAATACATGGCATCCATATCATTTGTGAGCATGACGGAAAAAGGACAGCTAGCAAACATGAATAGTTATTCCACCTTTATTAGTGTTAGTCTATAACTTGATCATTGCATCAAATCTTCAATTATGCACATATATAAGAAAATGATGCTAACAGGGAAGTCTGACAATATGAAAATAATAACTAGAAGAGGATATGGAAAGACATATTTAATACAATCTTCTGCAAGGACAAATACCTGGAAAGGGACATTGAGTCTTTGCTACATTCTTTTCGGCATGACAATAGATACCGGAAAATTATAAAATAAAGCATTCAAAAACTATAATTCAATGGTCAAAACAAGTATGACAACAGAAAACTAGCCCTCTAGCATGTATGCGAAGAACAACTATGTGGGAGCCCCCAGGTTATTTCCGTAAGACCGAGGCATACCCGACCTTAAGGAAATAACTCAGAGCTTCTAAGTTAATGAATTCTAAATTAACTCCATCAAATGAGGGTTCTTCGTTGAACTAGAGCCCCGGTGATCATGCGCACTGCTCCTCTACAAGTACTACATGATTAACGGTTCGCTAAACAATTGAAGACCACACTTGATGAGTTAATATGGAATCCATAAACAACAAGCATGAGATCATGTTGGCTCCCAAGATTAGCGACCAACATGTCCCAAACTCACATAAAGCATTGATCACATCCATACACAAACATACATTCATAGTTCCAAAAGACATACAACATAATAGTTCAAGTCCATGACTATTACAAATGGCTCGGTCGGCCATAACCAAAAGAGAACATTAAGTGACAGTGGAAGCAAGTAAATAAACCAAAATGTCCAGCATGGTATGCCCAATACCCATCGGCAACCGACTGGGGTTAAAGAACAACACTACTCGTTAGCGTTGCCTAAATCGGCGCTTACGAGCTCATCGGTCTCACAAACTTCCTCACCTGAAATTGCAGCAACCGGATTGAGTACAAAGTTGTACTCGCAAGTCTTACACAAATAAAAATTAGTTATGCATAGAGGTTGTTCCAAAGGATAGCTCATATTGGCTTAGTTTTGCGAAAAGATGCAACAATTTTAACAACCTACACATAATAGTTTTTCAATTGCCATTTTGTAAACAGATTTGAAGTAGAAGTAAAGCATGTGAATAATAATAAGTTGAACAACAAGGTAAACAAACAACAACAAAGTGGCTGCCCACTTTGGTGCAACAAAATGCATGAACATCCATTCATGCTGAACCATAAGTACCCACATTTTAAATGCATAGTCTAACAATAGTAACTCTCGATCTCAAGTGGTTGTCCATAACCGTGGACACAGCTATTCAAATAGATTTATCTCTACAGAGGTGTACTACTTTACCCACATGACTCGATTAGCCCATAAGCCACCGGATGAAACACACTTCCTTTGGTGTGTCGGCCAGGGAGAATCGAGATATGGTCATTTTTAGCAAGATGACCCTATTGAGCTAAGTCCCCCTTGTGAGATGGTTCCTTTCCTAGTACAAGCACCTGATAGCACTTGCTAGGGTGCTCACAAGTTGTATTGGAAATACCGATGCAATGTCCTTACACCACCATGAGACTTAACATAATAAAACCTTCCCCCTACTTAACTGTACAACACCCACATCCCGCATGTGGTAGTACAAATGTACTTGAATCAACGACGTTACCAAAGTTCGGTCCTTAATGGTCCGGACAAGACATCCACATACCCAAATCTCGTGCACGACGGCACCATCACTAACCAACACTTGTCCAGACCCAAAACTCATTTAAAATGATAAAATTTATCTCATAAAACATATACGAAGATCTGGAATAAAAAAATGAATATAAGAAGGTGTATGTTTTTTTCCAAAATTGTCGAGTTAATCCCGACAATCAAACTACCATTCTAGACTTGCATGGCTAAGCAAACTCGAACAATATATTTCACACATCCTAATATAAGCCTGTGGTACTGGAATAATTTAAGGATAACCTCAATGAATTAGGACATACTATTCTACACATCACAAAAATAGCGATATTATCAAAAAAGCATGCAAGCAATTATCGTTGCACTAACCTAACCAAAACTGGGAGCAATTATGGTGCAAAAGAAAGTTCAAATGATGCTTGCCTTGCTGGTAGCTTAGCTGCTCACTCTCAGTAGCGTAGGAGTCAATATCGATTTCTCCGGAATCTAGAGAAATAACGATATCGATAAACACCGAGAAATACTTCAAAAATCAAGAAGCTCAAAAATGCATGATTTTTCTGCAGTGGCTAATGCATGATTTTAGATGAAAATAGGTGAAGGAATTATTTCATTTGAAGTTAGTGTGTGAGAGTTATGTCTGTTTGAAAAATAGATTTTAATATGTTTAAGTTCATGCAATGTAATTATTTAGCCAAAATTTGCAGAATAGTAGGGAATACTAGGGTTATACAGATAAATAGGGAATATTTTTATCAGTTCAAAATAGTTGGATTTAACTTACTTGGAGTTTTCAAGGATTAGTTATGCATGTTCCAAGTTAACAGCCTTTTCCTATTGTAAAAATAATAGGTTTATGGATCACTCTCCAAAATAATAATTTCTGCTACAGAGTTGTGGATATCATGGGGATATGAAGTTTTGTCGAAATTGTTGTTCTCAGCAAAGTATCAGGATAATCGGTCGTACCAGCATTGAAGGTGCGGTAGTACCGCAGTGTGGTAGTACCGCAAGTTGTGTGGCGGTAGTACCGCAAGGTGGTAATACCGCTTGATTCATTGCGGTTTGTATTTTCTAGAGAATATGTTTTGTGGAGTTCTGGTCTTCATTGGAAAGTGGTACGATCGCAGTGCGGTAGTACCGCTGGTAACATGGCGGTAATACTGTTTGTGTTGTGATTGTCAACCTATTTGGAGAATTGGCTTAGGGTTAGGTCAAGGTCATGGGTTTCAGTGAATATGTGTTGCATGATGCATGTTTTGACTAACGTCGGTCAAGTTGCGAAGAACTTATTCCCGGAAACGATTTCTTGGTCTATTGTTGTGCAGGTTCCTTGGAGGTCAACGACGGTCAATGGTGAGGATGATCAGGACTAGGCTTGGAGAGCTGAGGTCTAGAACGATCAGGGATGCCGGGTGAAGTCAATGGATTCAAGCATGGCGCAAAATGGACAAGGATGATCGAACGGGTAGTTCGGTGCGACCGGTTGGATTAAGCGGCGTGGGAGTTGGTGTAAGCGCCATGGTGGTTTCCTCGGGAGCTGGATGGGAGAGACTTGCCGACATGATGAGAGCCGTTAATCAACCTGAACGTGGCGAAGCATGGAGGTGCTTCACGAAGATTGGACTCGGTCTTTGGAAAAAAGATCGAGAAGGGTATTTTGGTAATTTTACCTAAATCGGCCTTGGTCACCTTTCGCCAACTTGCGACACAAGACGGCCCAAGGTGAAGCGGATTAGGTCAAGAGGAGATGAAGACGGCGCTTTAAAATGCGTGTGTAAGTGAACTCGTTTGTGTGTGAGCTTAACGGGTGCCCATTAGGGTTTACTCTTCTAGAAGGTTTAGCCTCCACTATAAATAGGAGAGGGGCGGCCAAAGACCTCTCAACGCTTCAGTTGGAAACCCTAGCTTTTGTTGTTAGGGCTTGGAGAGATTAGTGGGAGGTTAGGGTTCTAGAGAGATAGATTGATTTGAGTGCTCAAGTGTTGAGCTTTGTCCTCCATGGTAGAGTGGCTATAAACCAACACCAATCACAAATCAATCTATGCAAGATTTCTCTAAGATGTGTCTCTTTGTGTTCTTTCTCTCTATTTCGTCATTTTGAGTCTTTCTTTGATCTGTGAGTTTTTCTTTGGTTTCTTGTTGTGATCTAGCTTGATGTGACATGTGGGAATACATCTAGGATCATCTTGATTATCAATCACCCACGAGCAAGTGTTTGGATCATATTTTGGTTTTGACTCGGTTTTTGGATCAACCTTCGTTCGAATGGAAAAAGGTCAGAACTTTGGCAAGGGCCTTTACGATCGTTGTATGGAATAGGTTTTTGATATCCTTAGGAAGGTGTGTTTCAAGTTTCGTGAAGTTTGGAGTTGCAGATCAAAAGTTACGTCAATTTTTGATTTCATTTTCAGGCTGTTTACTATTCATTCACATGGTTTTACTGTTCACTACGGTACGACTGGCACTGTTCACAAGGTACAACCAGTACTGTTCATCAGCGCGTTTTTTTGTCGTTTCTGTTGGGGGTTTGAAGGGGATTTAGTACAAGTCTTCCGCTATATATATATATATATATATATATATATTGATTTTCGTAGTTCTCATAGCTTAGAGTATGAAAAATTGCAGAAGGATGTTTTAGTCTCTTGCAAGAATTGTGCTAGTTTAGAAAACGAAATTGATGCTTTGAATTGCATGCTTAATACGAAAGCATCATTAAATTCTTACACATCTTGCATTTCCTTGAAAACCGAGGTTGAGTCTTTGAAGAAATTGCGCGATGATATGAGCGCCAAGTCTTGTGACTCTTGTATTTGCCTCCATTTCGAGATTGACGTTTCCAAGATTTCTCTTGCTTCTTTGCATTCGGAGATGGAGTCTTCTCGTGCTAAACGTAAGTCATTTGATGTAGGTTTTTGTGCCATCGCTTTGAGTAGCTCTTCTTTGGCAAGTACGACTCTTTCTAACTCTTCTTGTGTTGTCCAAGGGATTTCTAAAGACAAGGGTACTTCTTCTTGAAATGGTACATCTTCAAAAGAGAAGTATCATTGCACCTTTTGTAAGAAAGATGAACACATTGTTGAGTTTTGCTTCCACCGTGTCAAACACCAGCGTCGAATGTGTCGTCGAGCTTTTAGGGACACACATTTCCCATCTCATGGCATGTGTGAGCCTAGTGCCAACACGAGGGAAAGTTATGATGTTGGTTCTTCCAGCTTGTCCCAAGGTACTTCACTTTTGAGCGATAATGGTACTTCGTCCTCTCGGACTGTGTCTCCTAGTAGACCTTTACACCATTGCTCATTTTATGAGAAGGATGGACATCAAGTGGATTTCTGTTTTCGGCGTGCAAAACAGATGCGTCGAGCTCATGCTTCTAAGTCTCCTAGTGGGCATAGTCTTTCTCATGACATGCACACTAAAGAGGCTAGCACGAGGACTCGCTCTGTTGATAGCTTCTTTGACACCTTTTCTATTGGTGTTGGATAGCATCGTAGACTCGATTTCCGTGATTTTGGTTTTGGTCCACGAGCTGCCCCGAGATAGGTTTTTCGCCATTTCCCGAGAGGTGGACCTCGTTTTGTTCATCGAGGTACACACCCATGGTGAGGATGTGTGAGTTCCTTTGGCGCTTCTGTTGGTTCTCATCATGATGCTTTCAAGCAAGGTCATCGCCACTTTTCTAGAGATGGACCTCGTTTTCCTCATTGAGGTGTCCACTCGCGGCGTGCCTCCAAGGATGGAGTTGGATCTTCTTGCATGGACCATCATTTGCATCATGCTAACTCACATAATGGTTCAATTGCTTCTAGTGGATGTGTGTGCAAGGTTTGGGTTCCCAAGTATTTGCTCTCTAACCCTTTGGGATCCAAGACTTGGACATCTTGCCTTTTCTCATGTGTAGGTACCAGGGACACAGGTTGGAAAACATGAACTTAAAAGGTTCTAGTATTTTGGTTCATCACGTGATCGGGACACTTGATGGTTCTCCATCCCCACGATGGCTTCCAAGAGGCATGTGCTTTCATGATCAGCGTCTTCACCTATTTTTTTTGAGCTATCTTACATCTTCATGCATTTATCTTCATGATTATTAATTCTTAGCATGTTGTGCTTTTCTTTGTGCTCACTTGTATCATATCGGCATGTCTTACTCTTATGATATCTTTCATCATGCCTTTGCTAGTACCTTGCTTATGTATCCATGTTTTAGACTGTTCTTTATTAGTTCCATGGTAGTACGAGCTTGGTTTTGTCATCAAGAGCTTGTGCTGTTTTGTACCTTTGTTATCTTGCTCTTGTTAATTCTTGCTTTATGTATCCACATGCTTACTTGATATCCATGTTAGCATACATTATCTATGATTTGTTCTATAACATATTTTATGCTTACATGGTATTGTGCTTTATTGTTAATCGTGGATACATGAGCTTTGCCATAGCTTCGCTAGCATGCTTTACCCTTGACTAGTTGTATGTTGTGTGATATGCTATGTGTTTGCTTGCTCCTATGCCTTATTATGGATTAAGGATATTTTGACCTTTATCATATCTTGGATAGCATGTGTTGCGATTGATATGTCTATCTTCATGCTCATGCCCTGAATTGTTGATTATATGCTTTCATGAGCTTTGGATAATCTACTGCTATTCTTGCTAGTCGTGTGTCTCGGTACTGTTTTCCTAGATAATGTCTCACTAACCCAGTACCAAGGCATAGACTTCTTTTGTCTCTTTGGTGTAGTCTTTTCAGCTGAGAAGGAGAACATGTGGCTCATGACTCCAGTTGTTGGTTCTCCTTCTTCATATGTGTATTCGATGCTGGATATCACTTCTTGGAGATGCAATATGATCCAGCTTCTATTCATTCGACTACATCTCATTGCCAAGCGGTGCGACTCAGGTTCGAGCCCCTATACCTTACATTTGTGTATGGTACCCCCTTTCTACTTGGCATAGCATCTGGTTCTTGTCAGGGGTTAGGCTTGTTGAGTCCAGGGTAGATAGAAGGTTCAGCTCTAGCACATGTCCTCTCTAGACACTCTTCTTGTCTCATGGTTTGCTAGGATGCACTCTTCTCACAGCTTAGGTTGAGCTTGTCTCCCAGTCACTAGTCCTTATCAGGTTTTGAGCAGCCTATAAGCTTTTTAGTGTTGGTGTTTCGCTCCTTAGCTAGTCGAGTCTTTTCCCCTAGAGATATTGTGGAGTAGGAAGTCTTTGTGCTAGTGTGAAGTCCAAGGCACAATTGGCAGGCATCCTCACCAAACCTTTAGACCCAACAAGGTTTGCCACCTTGAGAAGTGTGTTAGGGGTAATTTATCCCTATGGGCTGGTTTGAGGGGGAGTTGGTTCTTTTCTCAACCTTCCTTGTTCATCTGAACTTTTCTTGTTCATCTGATCTTTTCTTGATCTGTTTTGAGCTTTTTGATCTTTTTGATCTTTTAAGGCTTTTTGATCTTTTTAGGCTTTTTGAGCTTTTTGATCTTTTTGATCCTTTTGACCCTTGTTGATCTTCTCGTCAAGTGTGTTCTACAACTTTCACTTAGTGGTATCAACAAGTGTCTTCTTTGACTTTTGATGCTTTTCCTTGCATCTCATTGTATCTAATTGTATTCATATGAAAATCATAAAAAGATGCATTGTAATATAAGCTTTACTGCTTGTCTTTTAAATTGATGAAGCTTTGCTTATTACCCTCTTGAGCTTTAGTATTTCAATTCTTGCTCAATGTCATGTCTAGTTCTTTGACTTGCTAGAATTATCATGATTTCATATGTGTAGCTAAGTCTTTGCTGATTGAGCTAGAACTTTAAGATAACTTGAACTAAAAATTGTAATTTATGGATTGTTTAGCCAGTTGCGCAATTAGTGCTTCTTTTGTGACATTGGCCCTGTCAAAATTGCTTTGTTAGCTCTTGAATCTAGAATTGATTATTACTTGAGCTTCTTGTTCTTTTGAGAATCTAAAACTACTCTTGTACAAAATGAAAAATCAAATTTAAAGATTGTCTTGTGTTTAAAATGTGCCAAACTACTCTAATGAGACTGCATGTCACAGACATGAACTTGGAGATAGTTTGATGATCCAAACGATCTCATGGGGACTGCTTGTCAAAATTGACATGAACCTCAAGATTTGTCGCCCTGGTTAAAGCTTAGGAAGAGTTTGTGAATGGCTCCTAGTCAAGGATGTTCTTCACTAAGATAGACCTTTAATCATCTTTTGGCTGAGGCTTAGGAAGTGTTTGTGGATGGCTCCTAGTCCAAGATCTTCTTCACTAAGATAGGCCTTTTATCAACTTCAATATTCATTGCAAATGAAAAGCTGTTGAAAAATGGGCGTTTGAGAAAAATTGAGCAAAATGATTCAATTCAGGACATGTTTGTCTCTTAAGTGGTCATTGTTAGCTTTTTTTTATCTCACATTGACATTTTGATATGGCCATTATCATTTTAGGATCCCTGTTGATGAACTTTCTAGATTTGAAGCTTTGCTTAAAATTTTAAAATTCATTACTTTATATTGAGCCTTCTAGCTTAGTTTTGATATATATGTCTTAACATGATCTTGCTATCGCCTTTAGGCTTGGTATGTATTGAGTAATATTAGAAATGCTAGCTTGTTCTTTTGGGTAATCTCCAAAGCTTCTTGTACTCAAACATTAAAAAATACAAAAAATGAAGCCACTCCATTGCATTTCATGCATGCTCCTTTTTATGTTTTTTCCTTATTTCTGCATTTTTCTTCTCTGGACGAGAGGAAGGCGTGATTCCTTGATGACTCCATTGTCAAAGGGGGAGAAGAATTAACAAAAATGTTAAAATGGGAGCTATTTGGAGAAAAACGTTTCTTGAAAAAATGATGATCATAGTGAGGGGGAGCTTTTTATTTGCATTCTTATGATCTTATTGCCATTTCTAAACTTGAATTGCAATTCTTGGAACCTCATAATGATCAAAGGTCAATTTGAACAATTGTTCTTTCATATGGACCTTAAGTGAGATTTTTGACTTTTCTCTAGAAATTGAAGCTTTCTTGCTTTCTTCTACCTTATATCACTTGCCGATACTATTCTGAAGCCAACTTGGTCACTTCCATTGCTTTCTCTTGCATTTGGACCAAGTTGCGTCTTTGCGCGAAAACATTGAGTTTTTCTTTCTCAAACCACAAAACTTACATTCTTGGGAAATTGCAAATGTGTTCATCAAGGGGGAGATTGTGGATATCATGGGGTATACACATGATCTTAGGATGATGAGACAATTGGCAATAGCTTTGAAGTTTTGTCGAAATTATTGTTTTCAGCAAAGTGTTAGGATAATTGGTCGTCTCCAGGCATTGCGGTCTAGTAATATCAGTAGTCTTAATACCGTTAAGTTGTGTGGTGGTAGTACCGCAGGGCGGCAATACCGTTTGATTCATGGCGGTTTGTATTTTCCAGAGAAGATGTTTTGTGGAGTTCTGGTCTTCATTGGAAAACGGTACAACTACAATGCGGTCGTATCGCTGGTAACATGGCAGTAATACCGTTTGTGTTCTGATTGTCGACCTATTTGGAGAATTGGCTTAGGGTTAGGTCAAGTTCATGGGTTTCAGTGCATATGTGTTACATGATGCATGTTTTGACTAACGTCGGTCAAGTTGCAAAGAACTTGTTCCCGGAAACGATTTCTTGGTCTATTGTTGTGCAGGTTGCTTGGAGGTCGACGACGGTCAACGGCGAGGATGATCAGGACTAGGCTTAGAGAGCTGAGGTCTAGAACGATCGAGGATGCCGGGTGAAGTCAATGGATTCAAGCATGGCGCAAAATAGACAAGGATGACCGAACGGGCAGTTCGATGCGACGGGTTGGATCAAGTGGCGCGGGGGTTGGTGCAAGTGCCATGGTGGTTTTTGCGGGAGCCAGATAGGAGAGACTTGCCGACATGATGAGAGCCGTTGATCAACCTACACGTGGCGAAGCATGGAGGTGCTTCATGAAGATTGGACTCGGTCTTTGGAAAAAGATTGAGAAGGGGTATTTTGGTAATTTTACCTAAATACCGCCTTGGTGACCTTTTGCCAACCCGCGGCGCAAGACGGCGCAAGGTGAAGCGGATTAGGTCAAGAGGAAATGAAGACGATGCTTTAAAATACGTGCGTAAGTGAACCCGTTTGTGTGTGGGCTTAACGGGTGCCCATTAGGGTTTACTCTTCTAGAAGGTTTAGCCTCCACTATAAATAGGAGAGGGTGCTGGCCAACACCTCTGAACCCTTCATTTGGAAACCCTAGCTTTTGTTGTTAGGGCTTGGAGAGATTAGTGGGATGTTAGGCTTCTAGAGAGATGGATTGATTTGAGTGCTCAAGTGTTGAGCTTTGTCCTCCATGGTGGAGTGGGCGTAAACCAACAGCAATCACAAATCAATCTATGCAAGATTTCTCAAAGATGTGTCTCTTTGTGTTCTTTCTCTCTATTTCGTGATTTTGAGTCTTTCTTTGATCTGTGAGTTTTTCTTTAGTTTCTTGCCGTGATCTAGCTTGCTATGATATGTGGGAATACATCTAGGATCATCTTGATCATCAATCACCCACGAGAAAGTGTTTAGATCATATTTTGGTTTTGACTCGATTTTTGGAGCAACCTTCGTTCGAACGGAAAAAAGGTCAGAACTTTTCGCAAGGATCTTTACGATCATTGTGTGGAATAGGTTCTGACATACTTAGGGAGGTGTGTTTCAAGTTTCGTGAACTTTGGAGTTGCAGATCACAAGTTACGTCAATTTTGATTTCGTTTTCAGGCTATTTACTATTCATTCAATTGTTTTCTTGTTCACTACTGATGCAGTGGCCGCATTATTCATCTGGTTGTTCCGATTTGTGATACGACTAGCATTGTTCATCCGGTACAACGGTCAGATTGTTCATCAACAAGATTTTTTGGTCGTTTCTCTTGGGGTTTGAAGGATTCAATACAAGTCTTCCGCTATGCTTATATATATTGATCTTCGTAGTTCTCATAGCTATTGCAGTCAATATCATGTTTGAATCCGATCAAAGCGAAAAATAGATAGTGCTCGTATTCATCCCCTCTCTAGTCACCATTCCGGTCCAACAAGAGAAAAGTTCTAAACCCATTTCATAATAAAGTTTATTAAAAATGAAAATTTTCAGAATTAGTTTCATCCATTTTGGAGTTGAGGAGGATTAGTTATGTATTTTCAAAGTTATTCAAATTTGAAGTGTGCAGATTAATACGTTTTGGATTTTATAAAGCATTTACCCATTTTCTTACCAAGGGTTACACTAGCTTCAACCACTAAATCGTGGGACCCTACACGGCAACACGTCCTAACATGTTTACTGAGTCAAAGTGTGTTGACAAGTGGGCCTGCCTTGTTAGTGAACAAAGTGGCGCGGGCGTGCGAGAGTGACGATCGGACCATGCTTGTGAGCCGTTGGATTAAGATCCAACGATCCACAATCGTGGCGCGTTCGGATGGTCCGAACGGCCCAATTGATCCTGATCGTCCATTTCGCATCGGATGGTCCAGATTCGTGGCGCGTTTGGATGGTCCGAACGACCCCAATGAATCTGGATCGTTGGTTTCATATCGGAAGGTCCAAAATGGTTCTAGTGTGTTTGGGTTGGCTACGCGCAAAGGCATGAGGCTCAAATGGTTTGGGCCTACATGTAAGTGACGGCTTAACACGCTAAGACAGCGTTAGAAAGCTAATCATTGAAATTAATTTCTAATGATGAGCTATAGTGGCTATCCGAGAACGACAACGGGATTTCCTTGTCCCGCGCACTTCAACGGCAGCTCGCTGGCGCGGTGCGCCATGGCGGTGTGAGCTAAGGGCATGAATAGATGCACAATAGCACTGCGCACCAAGCGAGAATAGTTACAGCACTCGAGATGGCCTTCACTGGCGGCTAACCGGAGTTGAGCAACAAGAGAACTCCGGCCAAAATGCATGCAACATGTAAACCTCCGCAGCGGTTCAGATAAGTGGGTGCCCAGCATCTAAGGACTAATAAGAGGTTACCTAAGCTAGGAATAGTGCTAGAGGAACCTTGGAGCAACAGGAGCAGTGTCGGCACCAGAGAAGATAATGACGACGATGCGGCTCAAAGTGAAGAGAACATCCTGAGCAAAATGAGACACAGTGAATGCTCCACAGTGGTTTAGATAAGTGGGTGCCCAGCATCTAAGGACTAATAAGAGGTTACCTAAGCTAGGAATAGTGCTCGAGGAAGCTTGGAGCAACAAGAGCAGTGCCGACACCGGAGAAGATAATGATGACGATGCGGCTCAAAGTGAAGAGAACGTCCTGAGCAAAATGAGACACAGTGAATGCTCAAGGATCCTAGTAGGATGCTCCATGAGCAAGGAATTGACAAAAGTCTTACCGAGCAAGGTGCGAGATGAAAAGATGGTTCTTCGGTTGATAAAGTCCAATCCTTTAATTCACGAAATCCTGCCATGCATTGTCCCAATAAGTTTAGGGGTTTTCAATGCCAAGTTAAATGGCACAAAATGACACGAAAGATTTATGAAGAACCTTACCAGAGATGAAAATGGCAAGGTGATGCTCTCGGGTGCGCGCTCTAGAGCTCCAGAGAGCACAAGGATGGTCTAGAAGCTACAAGCAACAATGGAAGTTTGCATTAGCAAAAATGGACAAGGGATTGAACATAGAATCCAATGGTACCACCCGGTGGAAGCTTACCGTAGCGATGCAAACGAGAGAGCTTCCTTTTCCTCAGCCACTAAGAGGAAAAGTGAGGAAAATGCTAGGGTTTGGATCTTACATAAGCTCAGAGAATAGACGGAATGGAGGCGGCGTTAACCAACAGAGCTCCACGATTGGTTTTCAAGGGTGGTGACTCATGGTGGTGATGGAGCTGGGCAGAGCATGACCGCGACGTGGCGAAGAAGCACTACGTGAGCGCCAGCGTGAGGAGGTTGAAAGAGTTGACAGGTGGGGCTACCTTGCTAGTGAAGAAAGTGGCGCAGGTGCGCGCATGTAACACTCCACTCACATCTCCGCCGTTAGATTCAAATCCAATAGTCCAAAATCGTGGCGCATTCAGACGGTCCGAACGGCCCACTAGATCTGAGACGTTGATTTTGAATCGGACAGCCCAACAGCACAAAGGTGGCACGGTGCAACTAGTTGGCTCAGCCAAGTCAAATGGCTCGGTCCGGTGCAAGCCCAAGGAACAATGCTGGCCAGGGTTGAGTTGAGGTTTGACTGAGATTTCAAACTATACCCTCAACTTTGACCAGAGGTTTAGAAATAGAAATAAAATTCCTAAAAATATGAAATAAATTGGAGGTGTTCCTGGGATGACCTAGTACCCAGATAAAATTTTAAACCCCTCTATTCATGTCATATTTTGCGCAGTTTAAATCCACAACCAAAATAGGATATTGGATTGAGTTTGAATTTTCTAGGGTTTGAAACCTTTCCCAAAAATTTGGGAAAAATTATTTTAATTCTTGATAATTAATGTAGTATTTGTATAAATTACTTCCAAAGGAACTTTTGTAGCATTTCTTTCAGTTTTCGTTTGAAGTTCATTTCTTTTAGTGTAGGTTCAAGACATGCACAAGATTTTCCAAGTGCAATAATTTATGCAACTTCTTGAAAACAATGATGCATGCTCATGAGATGCACAGTAAACCTCTTTATTAAATTAAGGATGTGACAAACTAGCTCATGTGTGGCCAAAAACCTATATGACTTGTGATTAAAAAAATTAAACTATGCAATCCATTTATAGCAAAGATATATAAGTTAAAAAAAGGAAAAGAAAGAAAGAATCACAAGCACATAAACTAGCCGACCATCTACACGATGAGCAAAACTAGCCTAAGGTAAGAGCATTACTAAGAGCTATGTACATACATAGGTGGCACTACAGCATGTCGCTAGCACTCTACACTCAGCACGCTGTGATACTCTAGAGTCACTAGAACTTCCAATGCCTTGAGTGTTGTACCGACAGTAGTATTCTACTCACATTTGCTTGTTACCCTACTGTAACATCCCAATTTTCTGAGCTTTAAAAATCCTTTGAATAGTTAGTAGGGTAAAATTCACCATTTGGATTTTATTTGTTTTTAATTCAAAAGCTTAATATGGACTTTGTACATCAAAATAATTTAATATGATTAAAGTCAACATCAACAATGGTCAAAACTATTTTATTTGGATCCTTAGGGCTTGGATATATTTTCTAGATTTTTCTGGAATTTTTCCAAGTTCATTTGCTATTTTCTATTGCTTATTTGAATTTCTGGTATTTTCTAAAAAGGAAAAGGTGTTTAAAATCTCAGATAAATCCTTGGGCCAAAACCCAATCCCTTTCCTGTTCCAGCCCAGTCACTATGCGGCCCATTCTTTCCCCACCGTTGGATCATCGCGGGACGGTTAGATCGATCTCCCCGCGCTCTCCCGCGCGCGCCCCTGCTCCGCGTCATTGGCGGGTGGGCCCGCCGAGGTCGTCGTCTCCGTTTCGGTTTTGTCTCATGGCTTGCGCTCGCCGTCCGCCATTGAAGCTCTCCGAGCTCGATACGGTAATGGAGAATTCCAAGCTGAATCTCTTCTAGAAAACGTACAAATCTCATCCCTTATCTCACCGCGTTCGTATCTGCTCTCAATTGGAATGGAATCGAACTCTATCTCTTAAACCGAAACGAACTCAAGAAATCCCGATTTGGGGATTCCTTATCCCAAGCCGCCCGGACCCTATAAATAGGACCCCTGGGTTCGCAATCATGTCCTCAACCCAAAGCCGCCACCCATTGAGCCTCAATCGCCCTAGCGCCGCCGCAATTCGAGGTTTAGGGTTTTTACCGCCGCCAGTGAAAACTCGAATTTCGCCGCCGTCTTCGCCGCCACGTCGTCCCCGAGGGCACCATCGTGATCAGCGTCGCGTGGGCTACCTCCAGGGACCATCCTTTTCGCCCGAGCTTCACCAGAGAGCTCGTTCGACAACAACCGTACCTCACCGCCGCTTGAACCTCGCCGCTGGCCACCACCGTCTACCTCGACCACCGGTTACTCCGAGGTTCATAGCAATGAAACTACTGTACTGGTACCGACCACACTCGCGGGAGCGCCGTCGTTCACCGTGCCGTTGGTTCCCGAGCCTCCGTCGCCGTCCAGCTGACGTGGCAGCCCGTGTCAGCGTTCACATCAGCTGCCACCTCAGCACCGTGCGTGTGTGTCGTCCTATGTGGCGCCACATCAGCCACCGTGCATCGCGTGTGTGCGACCTCTTGAGCCAAACCGGATCGGTTGATCGACCAAGTTCATCGTGGATCGTCTCAGCGGCGTGTGGGTCCCACATGTCAGATTTTCTTTTTAATTCATTAATTCCGAGCGCTGACGTCATCATTGCGCAATAATCCGATTTTTCTTTTAAGAAATAATTCGGAAATTCAGAATAATCAGTTTTTAGGGTTTTCTTTAGATTTTCAACTTCCCAAGCTCATATCTTTTGCATCCGAACTCCAAATCAGTCCATTCAAATTTCTAAATTCATCTAAAATCGAGATCTATCTATCTAAGATTTTTATTTAATTTTTGGAGTTTGTTTTGCCTCTGTTTTTATTTATTTTGTTTGTTTGTTTCGTTTGCGAGTAGACGTCGATACTTCGGGAAGCTTTGAAGAAGAAGGAGCACCTCTAGAGCAACATCAGTACTTAGACCTATTCCAAGGCAAGTTATACCTTTGATCATATTGAACCCAGTTTTAAAAAATTATATTGATTCAAAGTATTGCATTTACTTCAATTATTTATTTCAATGCTTTTGGGATTAGTTAATGTCCAATCTGTTATGACCTCCTTGTCTAATTGTATGCCATAATCTTTTGTCACCCTAATTTGGTTAATTTAGTTGGTGCTATGGTATTACCAACGTGGGTTGGTTAGATGCGATTAGTTTGCTTAGCCATGCTACGAGTCACCATCGATGTAGTTGCAAATATAAACTTGACTAAGTGGCTATGGAACTATGTGATAGAAACTGTGTGCTCTATGTGCTATTACTCGTTGATGGCATATGTTGCACTTAACCAACAGGTGGGAAAGGATTTAGGCGGAGGCAAGTGGTGTGTGATATTTTGGTGGAGCTATGTGTGGGCTTAATAACTTTGTGTGCATAGGGATTTGTAGTTTAATTGGAAGTCTTGCCTTGGTCAATTAAGGACTTAACTTTGTGCGCCATTGAACTGAGCCTGTCGGACTAACTTCCTATGTGTGGTTGTCTAACGGTTTGTAAGCACACTGGAGGTGTTAATGTTAAGATGAAGTTTCTGAAATATTTTGTTACGGCTAGTGCTAGCTACACTAGTTGTATCTTGTGGGTAAAGTGTACAACCTCTGCAGAGTGTTAAACAATCTATTCGAATAGCTGGCGTCATGATCATGGACATGCTCGGGGATTTCACACAAGGGGTAGATTTTCATAAAACCTTGGGAAGGGAGCTGTGTGACACAGAAGCCATTCCTTTGGAATAAGCCTGCATCTATAATTGCATTTCTGTGGTATGACTTGCGAGTACGGTGTGTAGTCATTCTTGTTGTAAAACATGCAACAGAAGAGGAGGAGTCTTCGCCTGCTTTCGAGGAGGAGTTTATCGAAGGTGCTTGATCGTAGGGTCTTGATCCCAGTCAGTTGCTTGTGGTGAATTGATGGGATTCCGCTGAAGTTTCTTCGTTCCGCTGCTATTTTATTTCCTTGCTAGCCCTGCGTGGCTTAATAAATGTAAACTCGACCATAAGGTCAAAACAACTATTTGTTATCAAATTACTCGTTTATGTTATGAATCGCTTGTGTGGATCGATATTCACCTGTGTTGATACTATGTGCACTAGCGTGATCCTGGACTAGTGCATTATCACAGAGGGTCCAGAATTGCATATTTTGGTCCCGACACCTGCGGAGAAATTCATACACTTAGCGACCTAGAGGAAGAAGCAATATTGCAGGTCAGGAACAACACTAGGAAAGAGAATGACTAGAATTACATGAACGGGAGATGAAGAGTGTGAGTAGATCCCAGATCTCCTATGCTGTCATGCTTAACTTAGTCCATGCTAGAACCATGTGACGAGAGCAATCTCCTCTGCAACAGCTAGGACTTTCATCAGTTACAATCCAAGTATGACAATGCATTAGAACAAATTAGGCTACATAACACATAACAAGATATCGCCATATTGGCAGTGTACATATGCTTAATTCCCAACATAGTCAAAACACTAGCAACATAATGTTTAGGCTTTGTAAAAAATAGTAAATGGTCTTCAGATGAAAGAATCGTGACAATATATGCAAAATACACACAGGAACAGAAGGCAATACTGAAACATTAACATACAAGTGTGAAGGATGCTGAGTCACAAAATGTAATGGAGATATTATAATTCTTATGTACTACCGCATATCCAAGCTAAATTTCGACAAACCACATGACTATATAATAGTAGGTCAAATAAAATATGTAGCTACAAAAAAAATGGTTTGGTATGTCAATAGAAAATTGTATTACTTAGATAGTGAAATGATACACTTGAACATTTGTTGTGTCACATAATACTACTACCACATGTTTCTATTATTTTTTATAATGCTAGATTTATTAAATGTTGTAAATTTTTCCTACAAATACTACAACATTTTGTTAGAAAGAATGCAACCTCATCCTAAAATATACTAATCTTATGACAGCAAGCAATTTAATGTTGTATGAGATAATCATGAACGCATATTAAGAATCTCATCTTTTGCTCACCTTGGGCTTTTTAGGATCTTTTTCAACGTCATCCTCGACCTTTGGCTTTGGCAGCTTTGGTCCTTTGGAACCAAAACCATGCTTGTTGTTCTTAACACGAGTCTCTATTGGTTCCAACCTCCCCTATTCCACTAGCAATTGGGACTAGTGAGTACACAGACAAGAATAGTACAAAGAGCAACTAGGCAATTGTAAGCCATAAGTCGGCTTTATCCAAGTGCAGTGTAATCACAATTTGTACATATATAGGGCTGCCAAACAACAACTCTTAATTAACACCAATGAATGTGCACTTCCAGTTAAAAGTTAAAACCATACAAATTGTTTAGCTAACTTCACATCCTCTTGAACTTTTGGAGCCAACAGCTAACTTTGGAAAGATACATGGTTATAAAATCCACGTAACTAGCTATAATATCACGTTTAACTAAATAAGAGATTGAGGAAACAGAAGTTGTAATTAAGGTTGAATTTCAGGATTTAGAAGGGGAATTAGAATCTGGGCCGAAGGCCCAAGTGGAGCTAGGGGGCGGTATTCCCCCAAACCCTAGACTTTTTTCCCTACCATCCTGCGGTGTTGCCACTCACTTTCTCGCCGCCGCTCGACCTTCTTTGCATGTGTTTTGTTTGTCGATCGCTGTTTGCATGCGTGTGTTTTTGGCTGCTACTGCAATTAGATAAGGTGTCGTTTGCATGCGTGTGTTTTTGGCTGCTGCTACAATTAGATAAGGTGTTGTTTGCATGCGGGTGTTTTTGGCTGTTGCTGTAATTAGATAAGCATAGGCTGCTACTGCAATTAGATATTGTGCTTTATCTTTTGCACTTATCCATGAGCTGTGCAATAGTAATGAGAGAGAGAAGAAGACAAAGAAAGATCACCTGTGCAACCATGTGTTGCTATTATCTATGATGCCAAGCCAAGGAAGCCAGTAAGGAGAAGGGGAGGAGAGAGATCGTGTGGTATTACTCGTGTTCATCAGCGGTTCTACAAGGGTAAACCCTGATTCCATTTACTTAGTAGTGTAATTTGGTTATTAGGCGATGTCGGTAATAGATCGGTATTAGGGCAGTTTTTAGTGTTCATCTGATTTAGGGCTGTTAGTCACGAAATCAGGTCTGGCCATCTCACAAAATCAGGTCTAGCCATCTCCTAGAAAGTTGTATTTTATGTTAGTAGCTTTCCGTAGAGTATTGGATCACATCGTTTGGACGAACGAAATTAGGAGTTATGAATTTCATAGCGCTGTTGTTCAATAGTTCTGTTATAATTCTGACAGTTGTTGTTAATCAGTCATAAGAAGATAGTTAAATGATCATTTAGAATATCTCACTGTAACGAAAGTTGTAGATATTTTGATAATCTTTCTAGAAAGCTAAAGAACTTAATATTTGGCCTTGTGTATTGAAAGTTATGTTAGCTTTAGTACCGCTGTCTAGAAACCCTGACGAGAATTAGTTGTTCTATTAATCAGTCTGGTAAGGGTAGAAGGTGGCCGAATCTGGAAAGCTCAGAATTTGAAAATATTTCCGTAAAGTCTAAGAATGCCACATTTGGATCTCTAGTCAAAAAGTTATGGATTTTAGAAGGGGGCTGTCCGTTGAGGGGACAGACTGATGTTTAGGATTTTGGAGTTGGGTTTGTGCTAGTGAGTGTAGCGAATTTGTATTTGCTTCTAGCTTTGTTTTTGTCCAGAATTGTCATCTTAGAGTGCTTGTTAAATTAATTCAGGTGGGGGATTGGTCCCAGGGGCAGCGTCCTCTTCGCATCCTCCATTCTCGCACGGTTGAGGCAAGTACATTGATTGATAGTTTACCTTTGAGTGTTTGATCATGTTTACTAGTATTATGAATATATGCGCTATTCATGGATGCTATAATGTTATGAATGTCAATGATCATGAATGCTAGAAGTATGAGTAAGTTCTATTCATGTATGATGTTGCTGCGAATACATGTTTACGATGGTTTAAAGTTTTGTTCATGTGCATCATGCTATCATATTGGAGGCTTGGTCATGTGGTGATCAAGCATTGATTGAGGTCCCCGTCATGAATATGACGGGCTTGTGGTCCCCACACTCATGAAGTGTAGACTTTTGGTCCCCATACTTGTGGAGTATGGGCTATGGTCCGTGTGCTAGAAGGCACAGGCAAGGGTATGCATCGATGGATGCATACTCCACATTACCGGCATATGCAAAAGAGAAAGAGAAAGAGAAAGTGCATTTGTGCATCTTGCATAGCCTGAAAATTTGAAATGTTTATTATATGGATGATGATGATTACAGTTGTTTATGTTATTGTCTCATTAATTGTTCTTGTTGAGTCTCGGACTCATTCTTCTTTGTTGTTGTGTTTTCAGTACCCGTGACGTGAACGGCATGCATGGGAGGGAATAGATTTAAGTTTGGTTGCACTTTCGCATGAACCATTCACAGATGAATAAATTGAAGGATGGTTTAGTATTTGATTAAACTACTTAAAGGATTATTTATGATTATGCCCTATGCTTGGAATAATTTGTAATAGGGTTGATTAGTAGGTCATAGATGCCCTTATGATTATGTTTCAGTTGATTAGCATATTTGGGATGTTCTTTTATGATTCATTTAAATTGGATGTTTGGATTATTGAACAATGCCATATTAATCTGTTAGAACCTCCGGTATAGCCATCTATACAAAGGAGGTTCTGCCGAAGTTTAGTAAAAAGACTTAGTTTTTATTTGTTACTCTATTAGATTAGTGACATTCCAGGCTCATGCTAGGCTGGGTGTTACAGTTGGTATCAGAGCAGGCATTAGATCCGTGGTAATTGATATATTAAATTGACACATTGTGCACTGTAAGATGAGAATGGGTAAAGCATTGTATTTACGTTGCTGTTATGTCATAATGATGATTGCTGATATGAATTTAGTATGATTGCTAGTTAATTGATTATTTTGGGTTATGTGTGACAATGGTTGACGTTGAGAGGCTGAGGTCGTGGTTGTGGCCCTAGGCTTTACTAGGTTACACCACCGTTCGTAGTAAGAGAATAGTGAGGTGGTTACCTCGTATACCTTAGTATAGGCATTGATAGTGAGTATCTTTAGAAAAGTTGTTCTCTTCCTTGAATTTGAATTTGGTCAACTCTTGTCCAGTTGTGATTGATGAATTTCTCTTGGGTTATTAGTTCATTGTGATTGATGGGTTGCTTTGAGACAGGTTGATGTGTTTCCATTGGCTTAAATTGTCCCTTAAAGCAATTATTGTTTTCCCAACTGTTGAGTTATTTTTACGACTGGTGAACTTGGTTAACTGTCAAGATTGACCTTTGTATTGGAGTTCTGTCTTTCTTATTGGAAAACATGACCCATTGATTTCACTTGATGATTTGGATAATAAAAGTTTCCTTTTGCAAGTCTTTTAATATGTGGAAGTTTTGGCTCAATGTAACTCTTTTGGGTATTTTGAGTGTTGAAGTTGAATGGCTTTTTTTATGAAAGAAAATGTTAAACCCTTTAGCGATGTCTTCTCGGTGTTAAGTGAGAGGTTATAATCGAATAAATTAATGGATATGATATGGGTTATCAAGTTGGGTCTATAGTGTGGTGCATAATAAATCCTAACAAGTATCCTTGGGAGTGAAATTGAATAAGTTGATGTTGTCCTCTAGTAGTTATTGATGAGCTGTGATTAGGAGTATGACCACACTTAATTGGAATCAATGGAGTTATTAAGAATTGTGGAACATTAACGAAATGGTTGATCATTAGAATTGTTTAGATTGTTAAACTTGTTAGAGTATCTGGTCTCAATGCATTAATCTAAGCTGTAGAAAGAGAAATATAAGGTTGTGTTCGACTGTTGTTTTAGCAGATAATAATATGGAATTTTCTTTAATTGGCTATTTGATGATCTTATTTATGCTCGTGGGAATACAAATAGAGAAAGGACCATCAATTCGTCCATGATTGAATAATCATCAATGGTTTATGATAACCTCTAGATTGGAATTAGCGTGTACTAAATTATTGTGAGCATTCGTAATAGGTGAAGGGTTGAAATTTAAAAGTGATTTATTCATGTGTGTTTCATGAGGATGAATTGTGGCTGCATGCCCTTGTTAAAAGAGATTTGCTCCGATAGTGCGGTTGGTGTATTAGATATACTCTAGAACAAGTTGACTGCTGCAATCTTATTGAGATAACAAAAAATATTATGAAATAATCTACTGTGTTTCTTTTGGAATGGTTTATGATGGGATTTAATAGGTGACTTGTGTTTGTATGATGGTGAAATTGTCAGATAATAGTATGTCTTTGATGAAAGAGTTTTGGTATAACCTTTTAAATTATGTAGTAGGTTCCCTCTAAAATAAAGTGGTTGTTGTAGTGAGGGTGTAAGAATTTGGTATACACTCAATTGAGGATGAGATGATAAAGGGGTATGTAACATTTTGGTGAGCCTTTGGGGGCTTTATAAAGGAATAGTTGACGATAATGAATCTTGTTAATAGTGAATTATTCTTGATGTTAGTAAGATTGTCCACAAGATATTCTGACTCGTTGGAGTGGTGATGATTCTTCTAGAGAGAAAGTAAGTTAATTGCCTTTCGTAATATCGGTTAAATGAAATGTTTGGAGTTTTGCATTCATGGTCTTTTTGGAGTTCATGATCTATGTAGTAGATGAAATTAGTTTGAGCAATGTGACGTATTGGAAGGTTCTATTTGGTTCTTAAGTGATTAATGTGATTTGGTTTGAAAAGGCATTTCTTGTTTGGGTTGGCAAGTAATGTTGTAATCAAAGAAAATTGCTTTCTTTTGTTAACGGAAAATGTGTATCATAAGTATTTGAGGTTGGAGTTAAGAATTGTAATCTGCAACTTTTCTGTCGTTACCACTTAAGAGTTTTTTGAGTTTCAATAGCAATATTTTATTATGATTTATGGAGGTTTGAGATTTCCTTCTTGTGGGACATGTTCCCTCAACTGTGATATCATCTTTTGTTTTCTAAGATCATCGCTATTGGATTAATTCTTTTGGTCTTGTGCTCACTATGAGGAGTAATGCTTTCTTGTGTGCCGAAACTTGTCCTTGTTCATCTCTTCCTTTTGAGGAAGGATCAACGGATTTGTGTTGCAAAGTATTATAAAACATAATCTGGCAACTATTCGATCGTGGTCAAGTAAATGTAGTGGTGAGATTTTGGTACCAAGCTATTGGAGGAGTACTAGAAGGTGAATTGGTTTTGATCTATAACTCTTAGAGAAAATTTGATTCAAATGGAATGATTGTTGTTGAAATAAAACTGATAAGTGTTACAACTAAGTAGAACATATGGTAAAGTGTAATCCCAGAACCTTAGATCATGTTGAAATGTTGGGAATTATCGAAAGTATGGAAATCTTGTTCAATTTTATAGAGTAACGCAATTGGGTATTATTGCGAGGTTGCGTGGGTGATTCATGATGATGTTAATAAATGAGTATGTTGGAACTATGGGAATTTTAGAGATTTAATCTGAGGATTTCCCTATCTGTTATATGAGAAGTTCGTTGTAGAGGTCTTGGAGGTTAAATTTGGGCTCTGCATTTTTATGATATAACTTTGGTCGCCCAATGACTGTGTGTAGAGGAAATAGAATAAGGGCAGATTCTGAACAGTGGGATGATCATTGATAGATCCCTTTTGAGGTAGTACAAGAGGGTGTGTTGAGAATTCTAAGTTGTTTATTCTTAAAAGTTTGAGGTGATGTGATTGCGTGAGATCTATTTTGGGGTGCTTTGGGTGCTATCTGTCAAATTAATTTCGTCACTAGAAGGAGTTGTCTAGAGTGTTTGATTGGGGTTAATAGAGTCTCTCTACAAAGGTGTGGATGATGTATTTCGGTTTGAGCATAATTTTGAGGATGCCAATTTAAGAGATTTGAGCTATGTGTGCTTGATGGATGTTTTTCGCAATTTGATCTTGGCTTTATGACTGCATATGTGGTCCTTCTCAGTTCAGAAAGAATAAATGAAGTATTTGATCGGTATTTGAGCGGTTGCTCTTCGGCTTATGTGGTGTTTAAGCGTAAAGTGTCTACCGAAAGCGAAAGGGAATTCATGATGAATCTTAAGCTTTGAATTTGACCCTTTTAGTGTGAAGTTGCCATTTCGTGGTTGCGATGAGAACCCATTATTTTCAATTGGGTTATGGCTATAAAAGAGTTGTTTAAAGTGAGTTCTGTTGTGTGTTCTTGGTTAAAGGAGGTGCTCCTTGTTAAGATGAAGAAATAGATTGAGAAGTGGGACAAGAGTTCCATGTGTGTGGTGCATGTTTGTGCGTTAGTACCAAAGGGGAATTTAGCCCAAGGTATATTGATTTATTTTTTGACAGTTGCCGGAATTAGGAAGTGGGCGTATCGCCATGACCGTCTCGGGTCCATATGTGAGGTACGCAATGACTGGTATGTTCTGGTGTCGAGTGAGTACCTGAGCAGTCCGAAGCTTGGGATTTCGTTAAGTCGTTGACCAACGAGTAGGACATTATCCTTGAGTCCTGTGTGTTGAGAGAACCTGTAAAGGTCGAGACGAGTGTTGAGGTGTAAGCCGTTGGTATCCATCAATTATGATGTGGTTCCATAGGTCTGAGAGGAAAGCGACTTGGAAGCTAGAGTCTCGCATGCGTGAGCAATATCCGGATTTGTTTCCGACTGGTACGTGTTAATTGTTGTTTCGTTTCAGAGGTAGTTGTTCTTTTGTTAAAACGACGTTTAGAATTCGGGGTCGAATTCTGTTAAGGGGGATAGAATATAATATCCCTTTTAACTAAATAAGAGATTGAGGAAACAGAAGTTGTAATTAAGGTTGAATTTTAGGATTTAGAAGGGGAATTAGAATCTAGGCCGAAGGCCACATCGTGCTTTGGTCCAAGGGGGGGGGGGGGGTCAGCCGGCCCTTAAGTGGAGCCAGGAGGCGGCATTCCCCCAAACCCTAGCCTTTTTTTCCCTGCCATCCCCTGTGCAGCCGCCTCTCACTTTCCCTGCCTCTGCCGCCGCTCTTCGACCTTCTTTGCGTGCATTTTCTTCGCTTCTTTCGACTCTTGTTTGCATGCGTGTGTTTTTGGCTACTGCTGCAATTAGATAAGGTGCTGTTTGCATGTGGGTGTTTTTGACTGCTACTGCAATTAGATAAGCATAGGCTGCTGCTGCAATTAGATATTGTGCTTTATCTTTTGCACTTATCCATGAGCTGTGCAATAGTAATGAGAGAGAGAAGAAGACAAAGAAAGATCACCTGTGCAACTGTGTGTTGCTATTATCTGAGATGCCAAGCCAAGGAAGCTAGCAAGGAGAAGGAAAGGGGAGAGATCGCGTGGTATTCCTCGTGTTCATCAGTGGTTCTACAAGGGTAAACCCTGATTCCATTTGCTTAGTAGTGTAATTTGGTTATTAGGCGATGTCGGTAATAGATCGGTATTAGGGTAGTTTTTAGTGTTCATCTGATTTAAGGCTGTTAGTCACGAAATTAGGTCTGGCCATCTCCTAGAAAGTTGTAGTTTACGTCAGTAGCTTTCCGTAGAGTATTGGATCACATCGTTTGGACGAGCGAAATTAGGAGCTATGAATTTCATAGCGCTGTTGTTCGGTAGTTCTATTATAATTCTGATAGTTGTTATTAATCAGTCATAAGCAGATAGTTAAATGATTATTTAGAAGATCTCACTATAACGAAAGTTCTAGATATTTTGTTAAGATTTCCAAAAAGCTAAAGAACTTAATATTTGGCCTTGTGTACTGAAAGTTATGTTAGATTTAGTGCCGCTGTCCAGAAACCCTAACGAGAATTAGCTGTTCTGCTAATCAGCTTGGTAAGGGTAGAAGGTGGCCGAATATGGAAAGCTCATCAACTAGGCTTAGGTGAGGAATTTGAAAAAATTTCCAGAAAGTCTAAGAACGCCACATTTGGATCTATAGTCAAAAAGTTATGGATTTTAGAAGGGGACTGTCCGTTGAGGGGACAGACTGATGTTTAGGATTTTGGAGTTGGGTTTGCGCTCGAGAGTGTAGCGAATTTGTATTTGCTTCTAGCTTTGTTTTTGTCCAGAATTGCTATCTTAGAGTGGTTGTTAAATTAATTCAGGTAGGGGATTGGTCCAGGGGGTAGCGCCCTCTTCGCATCCTCCATTCTCGCACGGTTGAGGCAAGTACATTGATTAATAGTTTACCTTTGAGTGTTTGATCATGTTTGCTAGTATTATGAATATATGCGCTATTCATGGATGCTAGAATGTTATGAATGTCAATGATCATGAATGCTAGAAGTATGAGTAAGTTTTATTCATGTATGATGTTGCTGCGAATACATGTTTATGATGGTTTAAAGTTTTGTTCATGTGCATCAAGCTATCATATTGCGAAAATTTGCTTTCTCCTCTTAGCTCAGGTTTGTGTTTCAAATATTTTCACAACTTCGGAATTCAAAATTCGATTTGAATTTCCTCTTTTGCAAAATGGGCCCCTTCTTATTTTGCTTCTCTTCTTTTTTTAGCTCGGGTTTGGGCCTCTGAAATTCAAATTCCAGTTTGGAGTTTCTCCTCTCTTTTGAATTTTCAGGCCATCTCGAGTTGGGCCTCCTTTTTCTTTCGGGCTCAGCCCATTTCTCCTCTTGGGCCAAGCCCATCTCCACCCGGCCCTCCTTCTCCCTCTCGGCCCAGCCACCTTGCCTGGCCCCTTCCTACTTTCCGGCCTGGCCCGGCCCGATACCACCCCTAGGCCTTCGGCCTTTCTTCTTGCCCAGCCCCGCCCGGGGTCATCTTCCTCCTGCGGTCAAAGCCGCCCAGGCGCCCTCTCTCTCCTGTGACGCACCGCCTACGCCGAGCCCACTAGCTCCCGCCTGCTCCCTGCGATGCCCATGAGATCCTCTGTGCGCCGCACCCACTCCCTGACTAGCTGCGACTTACTCGCCCTCCCTTATTCTTGCCTTGACCTGGCCGCTCCCTCTTGTCTTCTTCCTTAGACGCCACCGAGCCACCCTCTCTTTCTTCTCGGTGTGCACGCCACCTCCACCAGCTCTCTGCCATAGCCACGAGCTCCCACTGGCACGCCTGTAGCGCTTGGTCGCCACCCTCATGTGTAGCCACCTGCTCCCCCTCACCCGTCTTGACTCCTGTGCGCACCGAGGGAGCCAGTGCCGGCTGCACCGCCAGCTCTCTCCAACGCGCACGCCTCCCTAACACCGCCACCCACCCCTCGCTATGCCTCCCTAACGCCCCCGCCCTATCCCTTCTGCGCGCAAAGCTCACCGACACTCCTCGGCAGCGTGAGCCGCCCAGCCTCTCCAACGGCTCCATTGCCTCCTTGCTCAGCTATAAGGCCCCCCTTACCTTCCCTTGTGTCTCCCCTCGTCATCCCCTTGTTGCTCCTCCCAAAGCTCTTCGCTGAGCAGAGCCGAAGCCACGCTCCCGCCTTGGCCGTGTCGCCTCCCTATTGACTAGCCGCTCCAGCGCCATCTCCGGTGTGCCTCCGCTATCACCTCACGCCTCGCGACACGAGGAAGCCATTCCCCGCCTCCAAGCTCCCTCCCCACCACCAAGGAGCTCCACCACCGTCGCCCCTCTTCCTCTGCCCTGGACTGCTGCCGCTAGACCACCTTGGGTCGCCTCGAGCTTCCCCGACTCCACCATTGGTTTCCTCTCCCTCGGGCGCATCCAAGCCTGGGAGCCCGCCGTCGCCTCCTTGTCCTGCCGCCGCCGCTTGCTTTTCGCCACGCCACTGATCCACTGGGTTGCTAGCCCCGCCGCTAGTTCCCTTGAGGCCGCCACTCTCCGGTGACCCCATTCCCCCACTTCGCTAGCCATCGATCGCCTCAAATCGCTGACGCCGCCACCGCCCATGACCGCCCGAGCGCCCCCTCCGCTCCCTTCTCTGTGAACCAAAGCAAAGGAATGGGGATTAGTTTTGAGGGCCCCACCTGTCAATGGCATTAAGCACTCTCCCCCCCCTTCCCTTCCAAGTGGGCCCAGCCACTGTAGCCCCTCCGGTGCACCCGTGGGCACTGTGCATATGGAATTGGTCCTGGCACTATGCTTTGCACCCCCCTGTCTCTCTTTATTTTCTTTTCAATCTTCGTAAATTCCATTCTCCTCTGTTATAGCTCCAAAAATTATGAAGTTTATTTCTAAAAATTTGAAAATTCAAGATTTTGCTAATGGCATAGGTCTTGTTCAATTTGGAGTTCGTTTGTTTATTCGCGTGTATTTATTTGTTTCCTTTTTCTTGTTGTGTCTTTTTCCGCTGCGTCTGTCCGATTAGGATTCGAAGACGCGGAGGATCTCCACTTCGATCAAGCACAAGATTGTCAAGATCCTCTTACCTATGTCCAAGGCGAGTCAATGCTTTGATTATTTTGAGCCTACATTTTATGGAAATTATATTCATTTAAATTAGCAAAAAGTGCATGTCTTAATTCTTTAATCAAATGTATGTTAAATCTTAAGGTAGTTAAACACCCATTTGTTGATTAATTAATTAATATGCCATCCTTGACAAATTGAATCCCTTATTCCTTGTCACCTTAGTAAGTATATGGTAATATTAGTTATTGGTTGTACTTAAGCGACATGCTAGACTTGGTTAAGTACCGGGGTATTAAAATACCCCAAACATCATTCTTCAAACATGAAATCATTTGGGTAATCATTGGTGGTCCATTGACTAAAAGGAATATAATAATTTGGTTTTACTCCTCAAAACCCCAATAGTTGCTAATACTATCTGGGCGGATGGAGAGGCGGTGGTTGCTAACGAAGCACATGGTATGTGGAATGAACCACCCAGATAACCCTAAGGACTTAATCTTGTCACGACCTTCCGTGTTAAACAAGTACAACCACCAGTCTGCAAAGTGCAACTTGGCTTATTAAAATTATTAAACCCTGAATGTCTCTCACACGGTGGAGAAAGGGAAACACACAAGCTTGGGTACATCCAGCTTGAATGGGTGAAGTTGCTAGTGATTGTGGGTAGTCCAAAACTACACCCAACGCTAGGGTCACAACGACCCCGCACAACGTATGGGCGCAACCCCATATGAGTGAGATGACGGAAAGGGCAAGGTAGTTTGAAAGGTTACTGTGACGGTCACCCTACTACATGACTACGAAATCATGTGGGGTAACGGGTATAACTATCTCTTGTGGGTACAGTGTACAACCTCTGTAGAGTCTAAACTGTTTAAACAGCTGTGCCTACGGTCAAAGGCGGACACGGGAATCTTAACTTGAGTTAGTTCTATTTTAAAACTTTGTGGGTGGTATGAAAATGTGGAGGCCTCACCTAGCCCTGTGTTGGATTTTACCTGAGTCTTCGAGCTCGGCGGTGGTAGTAATTGGAGGTAGCTCTAATTAAAAGATGCATGGTGTAGAGTTTAGACGGATGGAACATCTACTAAAAATAAATATTGCCCAATACTCTCTTTAATAAAATGCAATTTGTTAAAATGCTAAGTGATAAGAATTTGTAATTTTTATAATTAGAAATGTTGCTTTAGCAAATAAAATAACCCGAGCCATCCTTGTTTAGCCTTGCATGTATATTATTACATTGTGTGTTGGCTCGCACTACTATAGAAAAGGTCTTCACAGATGGTTCAAAAACGTCATCATAGACGGTTTCGTGAGCCGTCTGAGTTTATGGGTCAGTAATGATATGAGGTCATCACAGATGGTTTTTGAACCGTCTGTGAAAAAGCTATCACACACGGTTCTAAACAAGAACCATCTGTGATAATTACTTATCACAAATGATTCTTGTTCAGAACCGTATGTGATAGTCTATTTTTACAGACAGTTCTGAACAAGAACCGTCTCTGATAAGTAATTATCATAGACGGTTCTTGTTCAGAACCGTCTATGATTGTTTTTTCTATTGCAAAAACAAAATCGGATTTTGAGCCAAACCAATCAATTGCTAGACAGAAGTTTCCATATGCAACCTCTAGCAAGGCAACTAAAATCTAATTAAAATTATGATGGCAAACACATTATAGGAAAGGGAAACCAAAAGGTTTCACAATGTCCCCTCCGAATGGGAAAAAAGGAATAAAGTTACAAAGTTAAACTAGCTAGAAACCATCTATACCTCCAAGCTCCTGAAGAACTCATCGGCTTCTTGGATTGGTCTTGTGAGCTCCTATCTATACCTCACCAGCATATCACAAGATATTCTTGCATGTCGTCGAGTTCGACTCAAGCTCGTCGGCAAGGAGAGACGACCGAAAACCTCTAGTGGCACTCCGACCTTAGGTAACACAAAATTAAAATAATTTTTATTACAACAAACAGCCAACAAATTGTGTATATTATGGGGATGTACATGTACCTTCCAGCAGTCTACCTCCTACAGCAGACAAGGATCTCCTCCGCATCCCTCCTCATCATCGTCGTCGGCTGTGTCTTCTAGCTGAACCACAACGGGGAATTGAGGGTGGTCATCGGAGCTCGGTGTGGGGAGGGAGAGGAGAGCGATGGAAAACAAGGCTGAGGTGGCTATAATATATAAGGACAGTGCAAAACATTTTGCCTCCAGCGTGTTCAAAATTTTTGAACTCCCTATTGCGAATCACAAAGCGGTTTCATACAAAAACTGTTTGTGACGATCATATAGCTGAGCAGTTCTTATCTGAGCTGTCTATGATAATATCTTATCACGAGCATTCAGTATTAAAAATGCTCGTGATATATATCTTATCGCAGCGGTTTGTATTAAAACCGTCTCGTGACTTGGAATTTTCTTACTCTCTGATTTTACCATGGCTTGGAATTTTCTTACTTTCTGATTTTACCATGGCTTGAATTTTCCTTACTCTACAATTTTACCAAGAAGGAGGAAGGGAAGGGAGAAGCCTCCTCGGGTGCTGCCGGCCAAGGAAGAGAATGGAAGAAGAGGAAGGGGAGAGATCGTAGGCGCGTGATTGTTGTGCTCAGCAGGTTCTTCATCGTTTCGTCAAGGGTAACCCCTGTTTTCCCCTGATTAGATGCGTATTTAATTAATTTAGCAATGTCGGTATTTACGTCTGCTCAGGACAGATTGGATTAGACCGGTGTTTTGATGTGCTTAAAGGCAGAATCAGTCCTGGACATCTCTTATAGTAGTGTAGAGGACGTCGTCATCTTTCCATGAAGTGCTAGATCGCATTATTTGGACCTCTGTAGCAGAAGTTATGAATTTATTAGTGTGACTATTCTGCAAATCTGTCGGTATTCTGACAGGTTTTAGTAATCTGGTTTCACTGATCAGTTAAGGGGAAAATTAGAGGAGCTCAATATAATTAAAGTTGTAGACTATTGTCACAGATTTCCAGAAAGCTCAAGAACGTGAGATTTGGACAATCTTACTGAAAGTTATGGTAGTTTTAATATACTATCCAGAGAACCCGACGTGAATTCGATGTTTTGTTAATTAGCTTAGTAGGGGTAGTGGATGGCCGATTCAGGACGGCTCACCAGCTAGACTTAGATGGACAATTTGTCATACTTTCCAGGAAGTCCAAGAACACCTCATTTGAACTCATGTACAAAAAGATATGGATTTTAGATTATAGCTGTCCACAGGGGGGACATATTGATCTTTAGGAGTTGGTATTAGGAATGCGCTAGAGAGTATAGCGAGTTCGGTTGTGCTACTAGTTGTGTTTTTGGTCTAGTATGATTGTCTTAGCGTGTTTTATAATTATATTCAGGTGGGGGATTGGTCCCAGGGGCAGCTCCATCTTCACGTCCTCCGTCCCCGCACGGTTGAGGCAAGTATTCTGGTTGTTAGTATAATTATGAATATTTGATAGTGATTGCTTATGTTTTATACATATTAGCTATGCAATGATGATAGTGTGATATGTATGAATAAGAATGGTGAATTCTTGGGTTATGGCTAAAGGTTATTCATGTATGTTGTTGTTGCCATACATGTTATTTAAAATTTGAGATTCTGAAATGTAGTTATTGATATACATGTTATTGAAAGATAGAGTACTGGTACATGTGCATGTTAAGAGCATCCTTGAGACTTGGTCACGTGGTGACTAAGTATGCACATTGGAGGTCCCCGTCATGTAGATGATGGGCTTGTGGTCCCCACGTTCGTAGAATGTGGGCATTGAGTAGAGGTCCCCATCATGAAGATGATGGGTTGTGGTCCCTATACTTGTGGAGTATAGGCTCTTGGTCCCTGTGCTAGAGGGCATAGGTAAGGGTATACATCGATGATTGTATACTCCGCATTACCGGTAAAATGCGAAAAGAGTAAAAAAGAAAAAGATGCATTGCTCATTTGCATTACACAAGCACGTGAGTTGTTTTAGTGTAATGTTTTCTTATGGGATGTTGATGCTATAACTGCGAGTTAATGTTTATTTATTGGTACTTGCTGAGTCTTTGAACTCACTGTTGCTTTTGTTGTGCTTTCAGGTACAACTTGCAAGAACGGCATGCATGTGAGGAAGTAGGCTTGCATTGTGCTTTTACTGTTATGTCTTTTGGGATGACCAATGCCCCGCTTATTTCATGAATTTGATGAATAAAGTGTTTATGGAGTATCTTGACAAGTTTGTCATTATCTTTATTGATGATATCCTTGTGTATTCCCGAAGTGAAGAAGAGCATGCAAAGCACCTCCTTTCGGTTTTGGAGAAGCTTAGAGCTCACCAACTCTTTGCAAAGTTTAGTAAATGTGAAATTTGGTTCAAGGAAGTGGTCTTTTTAGGACATGTGCTGTCCGAAAATGGAGTCTCTGTCAACCCCAGCAAGGTCCAAGACGTGCTCAATTGGGAACCTCCAAAGTTAGTGCCTTAGGTCCAGAGTTTTCTTGGTATGGCAGGGTATTATAGAAGGTTTATTAAAGGTTTTTCTCGAATAGCAAGACCTCTCACTCAGCTATTGAAGAAGGAAAAGAAGTTCTTATGGACATCTGATTGTGAACACAGCTTTCAAGAGCTTAAGAGAAGGTTGACCTCTGCACCAGTTTTGATATTGCCAGATGTCCGAAAAGACTTTGAAGTCTATTGTGATGCATCAAAGCAAGGACTCGGCTGTGTCTTGATGCAAGAAAGAAGAGTGGTAGCCTATGCCTCCCAACAATTGAAGCCTCATGAAGCCAACTACCCAACTCATGACCTAGAGCTAGCTGCTGTGGTGCATACCTTGAAGATTTGGCACCACTATCTCATTGGAAACCGATGTGAAGTCTACACAGACCACAAGAGCTTAAAATATATTTTTACCCAAGCTGATTTGAATATGAGGCAGAGAGGTGGTTAGAGCTGATTAAAGACTACAATCTTGGAATTCATTATCACCCCGGCAAGGCCAACGTGGTAGCTGATGCTCTAAGTAGAAAGGTTTATAGCAGTACCTTGATGGTAAAAGAAAGTCAGCCTATTTTGTTTGAGGAATTCCAGAAACTCAGACTTGAGATAGTTGAAGAAGGGTTTTTGGCAACTTTGGAAGTGCAGCCCAACCTACAAAGACAGATTAGGGCAGCTCAAGTTGAAGATGCAGTCATTCAAGAAATCAAGGCCAACATGGAAAAAGGGAAATCTTTGAGGTTTTCAGAAGATGATCAAGGGACCGTATGGTTTGACAAGAGGCTGTGTGTGCCAAATAACATCGAACTCAAGAAGATTTTACTAAAAGAAGCCCATGAAGTGCTGTATTCCATTCACCCTGGAGCTACAAAGATGTATCAAGACATCAAGTAGATGTACTGGTTGCCTAGTATGAAGAGAGAAATTGCAGAGTATGTGGCCAAATGTGATACTTGTCAAAAGGTTAAGGCCGTGCACCAAAGACCTGGGGGTCTTTTGGTGCGCTTGCCCATACCCGAGTGGAAATGGGAAGATATAGGGATGGACTTTATAACTAGTCTACCCTGGACCCGTGGTTTTGACTCTATATGGGTCATTCTAGATAAACAACCAAAATGGCTCACTTTATTCTGTGAAGACCACCTATTAGGAGACAAATTGGCAGAAATCTACATGGCAAAAGTGGTGTGTTTGCATGGTGTCCCAAAGAAAATAGTATCAGACAGAGGATCTCAATTCACCTCCAAGTTTTGGCAAAAGCTACATGATGTTATGGGCACGGACCTCAAATTCAGCACAGCTTATCACCCACAAACTGAACCGAAAGGGTCAACCAAGTAATTGAGGACATGCTGAGGGCCTGCGCTCTGGAAAGGCAAGGAAGTTGGGACAAAATGTTACCATATGCTGAGTTCTCCTACAATAACAACTATCAAGCAAGCCTCTGGATGTCTCCTTTTGAATCTCTTTATGGAAGAAAATGTAGAACACCCTTGTACTGGATAGAGACTGGTGAAGGATAAGTTCTTGGACCCGACCTATTGAAGGAAGCTGAAGACCAAGTGAAGTCAATAAGGGAAAAGTTGAAGACTGCACAAACCAGACAAAAGAGCTATGCCGACAATAGACGTCGGGATTTAGCCTTTACTTCAGGAGATCAAGTTTACCTCAAAGTGTCACCTCTCAAAGGAATGCAACGATTCAGGATCAGTGGAAATCTAGCCCCAAGATTCATTGGACCTTTTCTAGTTCTTGCCCAAAGAGGAGAAGTGGCCTACAAGATAGATCTTCCCCCTCAGCTTGCTGAAGTGCACAATGTATTCCTTGTCTCTCAGTTTAAGAAGTGCTTAAGAGTGCCAGAAGAGCAAATGCCCATGGAAGCTATGGACCTCCAAGAAGACCACACCTACAAGGAGCAACCTATCAAGATCTTGGATGTGTCCGAGAGAGTCACAAGGAACAAGACCATCAAGCTTTGCAAGGTGCAATGGAGCAATCGCACTGAAGCAGAAGCAACTTGGGAGCACGAAGAGGACCTCAAGAAGGAGTTCCCGCACTTATTCTCTAGCTAACTTGAATCTCGGGGTCGAGATTTCCTTAAGGGGTGAAGGTTTGTAACGTCCTGCCTTTCCTAAGAGTTCTTGCTATTTTCAAAGCTAAAAGGAACCATTCGGTTTATTCACCTGCTCAAGCTTTACTTGGGATTTCAGAAATTTGGGAGTTTAACCTGACCTAACCAAACCACAACTAAATCTTTTGGTTCGTTTTCCTGGTCCTTTTGAGATTCTCCGGTGCTCTCTGGTTTTAGCCCTTTTTCTTTTGCGTGCTCCGAGTGCCTTTTGTTTTAGCCCTTTCTCTGGACCTCCTCTGTGTTCATAGGACCTCTTCTAAGTCCGCTGGACCTCTTGTGTGTTCATAGGACCTCTTCTAAGTCCTCTGGACCTTCTCTGTGTTCATAGGACCTCTTCTAAGTCCTCTGGACCTCCTCTGTGTTCTTAGGACCTCATTGGAGATTATTTGGACCTCCTCCAAGTTTGGATCTTTCCACCCCTTTTAATCTAGGTATCCTTTGTTGGTTTGAATCTCTTTAAGGTTTAGACCTCCCTTGCGTCTGTTCGGGTCTTTTTATTGATCGAGACCTCTATCGCTTGTGTACCGTTCGATTTGCATTGGACGGTTTGATCTTGGTGAGATGTTCGGATGGTCCGAACGTCCCACTCCTCTAGGGCCGTCTGATCCTTATTGGATGGTCCTGATCTGTTGGAGCGTTCGCTCGGTCCGAATGACCCAATTGCCTTGCCCCGCCCGATTGAAATCTAACGGTCCTACTCCACAAGACTTTTACCTCTTGGTCACAGAGGACCTCCCTTTGTTAGATCTGACCGTTAGGACCTCCCCTTTGGAGATCTTAACCGTTCAGACCTCTCCTTTGTTAGATTTGACCGTTAGGACCTCCCCTTTTGAGATCTTAATCGTTCAGACTTCGCCTTTGTTAAATCGGACCGTTAGGACCTCCCCGTTGGAGATCTTAACCGTTCGGACCTCCCCTTTGTTAGATCTTAACGTTAGGACCTCTCCTTTTGAGATCTTAACCGTTTAGACCTCTCCTTTGTTAGATCTAACCGTTAGGACCTCCCCTTTAGAGATCTTAACCGTTCAGACCTCCCCTTTGTTAGATTTGACCGTTAGGACCTCCCCTTTGGAGATCTTAACCGTTCAGGCCTCCCCTTTATTAGATCTGACCGTTAGGACCTCTCCTTTTGAGATCTTAACCATTCAGACCTCCCCTTTGTTAGATCTGACCATTAGGACCTCCGCTTTGGAGATCTTAACCGTTCAGACCTCCCCTCTATTAGATCTGACCGTTAGGACCTCCCCTTTAGAGATATTTAGATTCGGACCTCCCTTTGTTAGATCGATTGTTAGGACCTCCCTTGGAGATCTTAACCGTTCAGACCTCCCCTTTGTTAGATCTGACCGTTAGGACCTCCCCTTTGGAGATCTTAACCGTTCAGACCTCCCCTTTGTTAGATCTTACCCTTAGGACCTCCCTCAAGAGATCTTGACCCTCGGACCTCTTGCGAACTATGTGCAGGTCTTTTGGACCTCCTGTCCTTAGGACCTCCTCGCGTCTTTTCGTCCTCCTATCCTTAGGACCTCCTCGCGTCTTTTGGACCTCCTGTCCTTAGGACCTCCTCGCGTCTTTTGAACTTCCTGTCCTTAGGACCTCCTCGCGTCCTTTGGATCTCCTATCCTCAGCACCTCCTCGTGACTTAAGGGCCTCCTACCCTCAAGACCTCCTTCTGGTTTGGACCTCCATTAGATGTTAGGACCCCTGGTCTTTTGCAAGGACCTCCCTTGCAGCTGAGACCAACCCTTTGACTGATCTGTTTTCTTGAAGTTTGGCAGGCCTCACTTGTCAGCCTTGCTCTGTGCGCATTTAATGGCTGTTGTATCATATTAAATGTAGTCACATCTAGGGTACTTCCTTTTATTCTTTTTTAGTGACCTACCCTGTCCTAACCTTGTCCTAGCTACTACCGATCATTGACACGTTTTGCTCTAACCCTTGCTGTCTCTCCAGTAGCTCCGGCTATAAATAGCCTGGGCATGCCTCCCTTTGTCACCTTTTTGCTCATTTCCAGTCTCCTTGCCCTCGCTGGTTCTCTCCACGCTCAAGACCTCCCCAAGGACCTCCCGAGGCTGTGTTGAGCCTTTGCTTTCTGGTTTTGGCTGAGTTGATTTGAGCTTTCTTTTTAAGTCTTCTTTTAAGGTCCTTGATTGTAGTTGGCTTGCTTATTTGGTTCTTTGGCGAACGTGTAGTGATGTGACGGTGGCCCGATCTTCCGAAAGGTACTGATAAGTCAATTGTGGAGAACTCGACGTTGATGATCCAAAGGCTCCGACCAAAACAGATCGAACCCCTCGCAATCACTACACCATTGCTCCGTTGGTTATCAACCGTGCCGAACGTGGTTGACCTCGCCAAGAATGCTATCTCCTGCAAGCGAATCAAGAACACAAGCAAGAGAGTAGAAGATGCAATCTTTAATTATATTGCGAATAAATCTTTAAGCTCATAAAGTTGGGGTTTCTCAACCTAACAATGGCGCGCTATCTTGAGAATAATCATAAGAAAAACCCAAGAAAAACTAAAGGGGTGTGGCCTCCTTATATAGGGAGGGGGAGCCACACATAGAAAACAACTAGCGGGTGGTACTATTGGTCGCTGGTACTGTTCACGTGAACAGTAACCGCACCCTGGGTGGGCCGTGGGCAGATGGGCCAAGTTCAGTATGATTACAAAGCCCAGTTTGGCCCAAACAAGTGATGTGATGCCTTCTTTGGATGATTGCGATCAGTCCAGAAGGAATTTGGAGGTGAGGTTGGATCCGTTGGAAAGAGGACAAAATCAGCTTTCCATTAAGTACTCATGGACCTCCAACGGACACCGTATGTGAAAGTTATGGGCATTTGAAGTTAGTGCTGTCAAGCTGATTCCGAACTGATCTGACGAAAATGTATCCAGCTTGAACTCCTGATTGGCACATGCAGTAGCACCATGGCATGTAAACATAGTACCATGGCATGTAGACGTAGCACTATGGCATGTAGACGTAGTGCGATCCAATTGGGTAATATGGTGTTGCAGTAGCTGAAAGTCCTATTGAGAGGATGTTGTTGAAGTAGAAGATGCGGTCTGCGGCGGTCGAAGCGATGGTTGCATCCTTAGGGTCGGTGTCCTCATCATCCTCCTTTCTTGAATTTGAGTCGTCGTCGACTCATTTGTTTTCTCCAAGTCATCACTTTCTGCAAAAGATTAGTAGCAAGGGAGGCAAAGAAATATCTTCTAATGTATCTTTGTATGCAGGGCATGGTTTAGCAAAGTCGCCTCAATTTAAGTCAATTTGGTCTTCAATGTCTCTAATATGTGGCGTCCCAAGGATATTTCAGCAAGATCAGATTTGGTTGCAAGCATGACACAACCTTTTAATTTAGTTCCTCGGTCTTAGAACTAGGTTCCAACTTCTCTTTCTTAGGTGGGAAAACGTTCTTTACTACTTGCTGATTTTTGATTCTTGTTCAAGTTCTTTCTTCTCATTTTCGGCTATCTCTTTGTCATATTTCACAATTTCAGCGGTGTCAAAGGTAGCAAAGTTATTTTCTTCCTTTGTGCATAAGAGAGTACTTATTACTTCTACCATGATGAGTTGCATCGGTATCAAATTCCATGGACTACCTAATAAAAGTGGCGGGCTTGCATAGGTACTACATCGAAATCAGCAACATCATGATAGGAACCAATGGAAAAATGCACTCTCATGATTGTGTTACCTTCACCTTACATTGTTGTTCAACCAATTGAATGTGATGCGGGTGAGATCTTTACATGTGGTCAAGCCAAACTTCTTGACCAACCCTGAATCCACCAAGTTATTACAGCTCCGCCATCAATTATGACACGAACCGACAATCCTTGACGATGAGGAACATCTGAAACAAATTATGGGCAGTACCTTCTCCGCTTGCTCCATTTGAGTGCTCAATACTGTTGCACAATTAGGGTCCTATAATGCTCAGAAAGCGGCGCACCTAAAACTTCCCCATAAATCGCTACTCCGCCTCATGATCATCATCATTACGCAAGGTTAGCGGCAAGAACATATTCATCCTCAACATCACTAGCACTTACATAACCACCGCCGCCATCGCAATGTATGCTTTCACGACTTGGGCAATCTCTCATGAAGTGGCCCATCCCTTTACAACGGTGGCACACAATGCCGTCGTGCGACCGTGGAAGCAACCGATGAAGAGCTCTGTCTTTGGTGCACGCACACTAGTGATTTGTTCGTCTCGGTGCCGTGGACGTGGTGGCGATCTTTGCTGAACCGCCCTACTCACAGAGAGGCGATGAGCGAAAAGATAGGAGGTGGGGTTGTGTTGGCTTGCCCCGCGTCGATCTCGATGTAGATGTACTTCCAAAGTTCTTCTTTGGTCCTTTGTTGTGTACCACCGCAATTCCTTTTCTGCCAAACAAGCAAGCTGGAACAACTTATTGATATCATTATAGTCCTTGTAATCAATTATGTCCTAAATTTCACGCCTTAAACCCCCATAAAAGTGAGACATCTTATCCTCCTCATCCTCGACAACATTACAACGCAGCATGCCTATTTGTAGTTCTTGATAATATTCTCATGAGATCTATTACCTTGGTCTAAAGCTGCAATTTTTAAGCATATCACGTTTAAGCGGGAGGAACAAATCTAGTACGCATAGCTACCTTCAATCTATCCCATGTATCGGTGTTAAACCGAATTAACGACTTGATTCCACCAAATGATAGCAAAATCTTTAAATTCACTAGTAGCTTGCGACTCTATGCACTTGAGAACTAGATGAGCATTAAATTTTTGTTCAAGCTGTCATATCCCAATCTAGATAAATTTTAGCATCATAAACACCGCAAAGTTGGTATAGTAAATTTAACTTTAGCAAATTGGTCATCATTAACATGGGCATTGTGGTGCTGAAAATTATTACCTCTCATCGTGGCGGTTGTGATGTAAGCGATGTCGTTGGCGTGCATCTTGGGCATCAAGAACAGCCCCGGCGTCGCGGTTTTGCCTCTCATTATCATCTCCTCCTCAAGATCTTGGCACAAGCGTGATCATACTCATGTCTATCGTTTGGTGGCGATTCACCATTCTTTCAAAGGCGTGTAGTGAGGCTGCAATACTATCGTTGATGGAGCGCTGCAATGTAACCGTCGTAGCTTGAAGCTTCCTGTCGATGTCCTCATTAATGGTAGTGCGTTGTTCATCCATAAGCGTCATGAGCTCTCCCTTTACAACACACTCTTTCTCATTAGACGTCTCACCTGTCATGGTTAGTAGAAAACAAAAGACAACACAAAAGTATTATCCCTATCAACTACTAGGTGGTGGAAAGGTGGAAACACACACTCTCAGCGTCTTACCACACTCTTACAAGTGTTCTTACCAATGCAGAGATGGTACAACCAAGGGTCTGGTTGGTGATCTTAGTGTCGGCGTGGGTTTGATTGCAAGAGGGACTGTTACGATCAAGAGTAGGTGGAGCTTGGCAGGCTTCAATATGGTAGCAAGGAATAGCAATTATTCAATTCAGTATGCAAAGTTGAAAAGCAGTTCAAAGTACTAGTCAAAAGTGCTGGTTCTAGTCTAAACCAAGCCTAGCTAGAGCAACTCGCAAGAACGACTAGTAGTAACAACGGAGAGACCAAACTGAACAATGAGAATAAGTCAAAAGAATAGATAGCTCTGAATTTTTTTCTTCTTTCTTCTTCTTCTTCTTTTTTTTTCTTCTCTGTTTTTTTTCTTTTTTTTTCTCTGTTTCTTTTTTTTCTTCTTTTTTTTCTCTCATTTGTTTCCTTTTGCTCTTTATAACTCACAAAGCTAGTCAAGGGACCTGAAGGTATTGAAGACAACGAGAAATAAAAACAAACCGATCCCTAAACTCGCTCTGGCGGCTCCTCATGTGGCGGCCGAGGCGTGTGATGGCGAGGCGTAGCGACTCCCTTGTGAGGAGGCGAAGCGGCGGTGGCTCAAGCGGGGACCTCGAGCGGTAGACGAGGCAGCATGCCAAGGCGGTGGCGGCTCGAAGCTTGAGGCGGCAAGCTGTCGGCCGTGGGGCAAAGCAAGGCGGTGGCGGGCGAGGCCGCCTCAAGCGGCGGCGCGATTCCGCGTCGGCGACGAGTGAACGGTGGCTCAAGGTGGCGGGCCAAAGCGGCAACCCGTCGCGGCGGCTCGGGCTCTGACCTGTCTTGCGCGGTGGCGGCTCGGCGTTCGGCCGTCGCGGCGGCGGCAGTGGCGGCTCGACCCGACCTGGCGGTGGCGCTTCTCGATCGGCGGGCGATTCGCGGCGGCTTCGGCGCGCCGGCTCGACTATTGCCCTTTGCTTGCACTAGGGAAGCGGTCGAGTAATGGCGGCGGCCCGTGTGGCGGCGGTGACACAAGGCGGCGGCCGGGCGGCGTCCCAAACGAGCAGAAGTGGCTCGGTCAAGCGGCGGCGGCTTCAATGCTCAGCTAGTCGCTTCTTTGCGCTTGACCGAGGTAGCGAATCGCCGCGCGAAAGGCGGCGGCAGTCGGTTCCTTTTTCTGTATGTCTGCTGATAAACTCGATTGCATCTGCTGTTGCCGCTTGGCCGGATTAAATCGGCGTCTGCGCTTGGATGAAACGCACGCTAGCGCTAAGCAGCGATGGAGGCGAACCGATCGGCTTTCTTTTTTTTTTGTGTGTGTATGAAATCAAGCCTGAATGCCCTAATGTGATGAAGGGAGAACAGAACTCGACTATCGACAAGAAACCCTAAAACGAGACCAATCTAGACAAGAAAAACCAGCACCAAGACTCGACGATGCAACGAAAATTCAACAAAGCAAACTAAAAAAAGAACAAATTGCAAAGGCACAAAGGGTGATGGGACAGCGGAAGAACACAACGAACAAATATTTTTGTGGGGCTAATTTTTCTAGGGTTTTAGGATGATGACATAAACTAATCTAAAAGGGAAAATTATGATTACCTAACGGGCAACCATTGCTCTGATACCAACTGATGTGACGGTGGCCCGATCTTCCGAAAGGTACTGATAAGTCGATTATGGAGAACTTGACATTGATGATCCAAAGGCTCCGACCAAAATAGATCGAACCCCTCGCAATCACTACACCACTGCTCCGTTGGTTATCAACCGTGCCAAACGCAGTTGACCTGCTAAGAAAGGCTGTCTCCTCGCAAGCGAATCGAGAACACAAGCAAGAGAGTAGAAGATGCAATCTTTAATTATATTGCGAATAAATCTTTAAGCTCATAAAGTTAGGGTTTCTCAACCGAACAAGCGGCTAAACCGCTATGCAGAATAATCCTTAAGAAAACCCAAGAAAAACTAAAGGTGTGGCCTCCTTATATAGGGGAGGGGGAGCCACACATAGAAAACAACTAGCGGGGTGGTACTATTGGTCGCTGGTACTGTTCACGTGAACAGTAACCGCGCCCCGGGTGGGCCGTCGGCAGATGGGCCAAGTTCAGTATGATTACAAAGCCCAGTTTGGCCTGAACAAGTGATATGATGCCTTCTTTTGATGATTGCGATCAGTCCAGAAGGAATTTGGAGGTGAGGTCGGATCCGTTGGAAAGAGGATGAAATCAGCTTTCCATTAAGTACTCGTGGACCTCCAACGGATGCCGTATGTGAAAGTTATGGGTGTTTGAAGTCAGTGTTGTCAAGCTGATTCGGAACTGATCTGACCAAAATGTATCCGGCTTGAACTCCTGATTGGCACATGCAGTAGCACCATGGCATGTAGATGTAGCACCATAGCATGTAGACGTAGCGCGATCCAATTGGGTAATATGGTGTTGCAGTAGCTGAAAGTCCTATTGGAGAGGATGTTGTTGAAGTAGAGGATGCAGTGCAGCAGGTCGAAGCAGTGGTTGCATCCTTAGGGTCGGTGTCCTCATCATGTAGATCCCGCGTTTGAGGAGGAGTTCTTGGACCCAGCGGTGTCTACTGAAGGTTCACCACTGCTCAACGAAGGTAAGTCGCAGACCTTTGATCATTTTGAGCCTAGCTTTTCAAATGTATTTTGCTTTACTTTATCATGCATGGCTATATTTTTTTATAAGAAAGGGTTTGGGGCAGTAGTTATTCTCCTACTTGACAATATGCCTCCTTGGACAATTATATTCGACATGTTGACATGATCTGTTGGATGCCTTAAGCTGGGTATTTTAGTTGGCATTGATTGGTATTGCCAACATGGGTCCGTACGTATATGCTTAGTCTCGCTTGTAGAACCGGGGGTATTGGGAATCTTGTTCCTTCTCTAATAACTTGACTAATGGAACTATGAAACCTATGGTTGGTGTCACTGATGAGCAATTGTGGTGGGATGCCACAGTTGTGTTGTTTGTGGTGCGAGGCCACTTTGTTAAAATCTTGTGTGCCAAGACTAGGGTGGTCTTTGGCTAGGTGAACCCAAAATGCTTTCTTGCTCAGGTAAGTGATCGTGCAGTAAAGGGGGTGCTCTTCGCACACTGGGATGTGGAAGCCTTGCCTGAGCAACAATTAAGGACTTAACTTTGTGTTCTGTTGATCTGGGACTTTTAGTGCAACCACAAGATCACTTTATGGGGGTGGTGCAGGCCAAATAATTAGCATTGAGATGGCTTAGATTCTGTTGTGGTGGAGCGTGTTGATTATTTGGCGCAAGAGGGGCACGAATCCGGTGGGGGTTTGCAGAAGCGAAACCTTAGCGAGTAGCTCCGAGCCAAATTAAAGCTTTGTAAAGGCCTTGTCGCTCTCTAGACTGCTACACCTTGAAGTGAGCAAAGGGTTCAGCAGGAACCCGCCCCGCTAGAAGAGGTAAGTGGAATTGTGGGTAAAGTTGTACACCTCTGCAGAGTATTAATCTATTGAATAGCCAAGTCCTTGGTCATGGACATGCCGGTGAAAATGGTGCAAGGGGTAGACTTCTCAAAAGTTGGTGTTCCATGGCTAGCTTGGGAGGTCTCTGGTACTGGGTGGCTCCGAGTGCTTGTGACGTCCTCAGTTGGTCGTGGAGGTCCTGTGAACCCTAGGGTGGTCCAATGAGCTCCTGAGTGGGTGCTCAGAGGAGATCTTGGAGTCCTAGGGAGGTCATTGGGAACTCTGGAGCTGGTGCTCCAGAGAGGTCTTGGGAGAGGTCCTGGTCGTGGGTGCGACTGCACCTCCCCAAGAGGTCTTTGGGAACTCTGGAGCCTGGTGCTCAGAGACGCCTTGGAGAGGTCCTGGTGGTGGCGCACTGCACGGACCTCCAAGAGGTCTTTGGGAACTCTGGAGCTGGTGCTCCTGAGAGGTCTTGGAAGAGGTCCTAGTCGTGGGTGTGACCAGACCTCCCCCAAGAGGTCTTTGGGAACTCTGGAGCTGGTGCTCCAGAGAGTTCTTGCAAGAGGTCTTCGTCGTGGGTGCGACCAGACCTCCCCCAAGTGGCTTGGGGAGTGAGTTGGTGCTCACTTCCCCACTTTTCAAATAAAGGTACTTAAGTATTATTGTTTCAAAAATTGAGCTTTTCAATATATACTTGTTATTTACTGTCAGACTTTGCTTTTTGCAACTAACCCTATAGCTCTCATTGTTAAGCCCCTACATAAATATTATTTGCATAATTGTTCCCTGCGATTTGCTGAGTACATTCAAAGTGCTCATGGCTTTAAGCCCTGTATTAAAGCAGTGGTCGAGGATGAACAAGTGCAGGGATGCTCAGACCTCTTCGAGGAGGAGTTCTTTGATGACCCGGCTGCGTAGGATGTCCTCCACTCAACAGCCTGTGGGCTTGCCGGATGGCTTGGAAGCGTTTTGTGTTTCTGCTGTAAAGGTTCTCCTTTTATCGGTTTTTGTGAGCCTAAGTTGGCAAACTCCTGTAAGCAAGCTTTGACCGTAAGGTCTTGTTTAATGCAAGATTTAATTTGTCTGCTTCATCTTTTGTTTGGCCTTATGCTTGTGATTATACCTAAGTGTTCTATGTGAGCTAGCATCGGTTCTCCTGGGACTGGCTCAGTACACAGAGGCCAAACCTCCAGGAGGTCTTTGGAACTCCTGGGAGGTCTTGGCGGACCTCCTCTCAGGATATGCCATGCGGTAGTACCGGTTGCCCAAAAAAAAATTGGTCCACCCGGACCTCCCTGTGCTCCCGCAGGGAGCACTTTACCTGTATATCATGAGAAGGTCCCCACAAATATTGTCTTGATATTTGTGTTTGTTGGAACCTCCGGTATAGTTATCTATACAAAGGAGGTTCTGTCGAAATTTAGAATTTATGCTTTTTGTTTAAATTGTTATCATGTTTATTTAGTAGCATTCCAGGCTCAAGTTGGGCTGGGGTGTTACAATAAAAGTGTTAGTGATTTGAAGCCATGGTAAAATCAAAGTGTTAGTGATTCCAAGCCATGGTAAAATCAGAGTGTTAGTGATTTCAAGCCATAGTAAAATCAAAAATACTTATCATATACAGTTTTTAATACGAACCATCTGTGATGAGAACGGGAAGTCACAGACGGTTCGTGCTGAAAATCGTCTGTGAAGTATCACAGACGGTTCTGAACAAGAACCGTCTGTGATACTACTAATATCACAGGCGGTTCTTGTTCAGAACCATCTGTGATATTTCATAGACGGTTTTCAACACAAACCATCTGTGATGAGGACGGGAAGTCATAGACGGTTCGTGTTGAAAACCGCTTGTGAAGTATCACAGACGGTTCTAAACAAGAACCGCTCGTGATATTTAGTAGTATCACGCATTTCTTCTTCGTAACCGCTCGTGATGCTTCACGACGTTTTCAATACGAACCATCTGTGATATTACTTCTTCATAGACGGTTTTTATTTTAGTTTAGTAACACTGATCCGCCGCTAAACCAAAACCGTCTCAGGATTGTTTTTAATACGCATTTATTTGGTCAACCGTCTGTGATGAGGCGCCCAAGATACCCTTTTGTAGTAGTGTGAGCACGGAAGTTGTGCTCATTCTCGCTTTTCCCCAAAAACCCTCGTAAGTGAATCCTAAAGACTACGATTGTATAAGGATCTAGAAGCTGTAGGACCAGGAGATGATGAAGCGTAGTGTAGTGTAGTCTTTAGTTGTTCTAGTCTCTCCCTAGTCTAGTTGACTCTGTTGGTGCTTGCGTGCATCCAATATTAGCCAAGCTCTTGGTTAATATCGGGCGCAGACGGGTTTCCCCAGTAACTTGCCTGTGGAGAGATGTGCTCTCACCCCTTTTTGCTTCCGTTGTAGCTTTCGCTACTTTTGTAATGTACTCAGTTTGGCCTATTCGGCCCTTATTGTAAAACTTGACCCGTGTGGTCTATGTGAAGCTCTGATGTGTTGTTTAATAAAAGGTATGGTTTCATCTACGTCATGTATGAATTGATTCAGTGACGTATCTGTGAATGCTATTTACCGATCCAGGGAATCGCACAGTATTTCCACGGATTTAGATTCACAGAATCCGAGTCCGACAAGAACAAATCTCTAGACAACCGGACAATAAATTTCAGCGGTAAATTTGAGGAACCAACTGCAGAGCTGCAAGCCGTGACTTTCTGCTACATCGACAGCATGACTATGTAATCGAACAACATTCGTCTGCTGAAACAACAACGTGATTGACTAGATGGGCTAGCGAGGGAAATGCATCTAGAACAGAAGTTTTATTCTTCAGACAACACTGGCAGATCTTTCAATGTCTACCTCATTGAGTGTGCTGGATGTTTGGTGAAAAATAAATATTAAATCTTTGATATATCTCTGGCAGCTAATAATTCAGTTTCTGCAATAATGTCGATGTGTCGACCGTACCCTAGGTTTACATACTGCAGACCTGCTGGCCGGGTCTTTCAGCTACATCGGTTGCTTGTCGTTGTAATAAAACAACATTCATCTGCATCCTCTGCAGAAATTTGTTTGACATAAAGAGCTACGTATGAGCAATCATTGCTTGTACTGGACATTTGGAAAGAGAGAGAGATGAAAAACCGATGTATTCATCCTCTTCTAAAGTGTCCACTGTGTCAAACTAAATTTCTAACAAACTAGAAGATGCAATCAACAGTGATTCTAAAGTACATCTCCTATGCTAATTGGTTTGAAGGAATATATATCACTGGTAATGTTTTCTCTGGTTAGTTCCTGCTAAGGACGGACATATGGGAAATCTTATATATCACTGTGATTCTTATATACTGATTTTGTTGATCAGGAAATGAAGCATAAGCAGATCAACGTGATACGTATCAGAAAACTTCGCATGCTTAGCTAGCTAGAAAGTACAGAGCCGATGGACAAAATCAACTCATTACACCTTGCCGACTGCATTTCTTTTCCTTAGATATACTGCACTAGACCTTTATCTTTTGATCCTCTTTCCAAAGGACGATGCGGGTCATCTCATTGTGCAGATAAAACTTTAAACGTAAAACAGACTTTTTTTAAACGTAACATTCAAAGGAAATGGAAATTTTCCTCTGTGCAACTAGAATTTTAGCTCACATGGGATGTGCCACAAGTTTATCCTCTTTGCTACTACAAACTTGCAGTTTAAACAATTTCTATCACTGTGCTTGCCATATGAAGAGTAAGTTCATTTGTTTTCAGCGTAGGATTTTTTACCCCTGTTTGAGGCCGGCCGGACCTGAGTAGAATGATTAGATGGATTTCCTCCAAATTTCTAGCTGTCATCATATGTTTTTCCCCTGAGCGGTGCTGTGGTGGTCATGCATAAAAGTTTTTTTTTACCAGATGATGCATGAAAGATTGCAGTCAGACTTTAATAGATAGGGGCATAAGATTAAAAACTATAATTAAATCTGCAAGCAGATATTACAAAATGAAGCAAATATGGAAAACAAATGTGACTGTAACCCATGATATCACCTACATCTATTATCACTACAAGAATCTACAACAAGCTCAAGTATTTCTATCTTCTAGGCGTCACGATTAAACATTCGACAATGAGGATGTTATAAAATTTCAGCAAGCTGGTTAATCATAATTCAATTATAATTCAATCTAAATAATCTTCCAAGGCATTATAGATAAATTTTAATTAAGGTAAAATAACAACTAGTAATAAATTCAACCATGAGGAACTAAGGAAACCACAACCTATTCAATTATTTCAATTCCCAAATGAATGAATCATGAAATGGAGTGAAGTGATTCTCTAGTGCAAAAGTTCCATGTTCCACTTTCTCCCCAAAATAAGCTGTCAACCACGCTCACCTAAAACATTAAATAAACAAGCGTGAGTCCAAGACTCAGCAAGTACAAATGAACAACATAAGAAACATTAAAGCATTGACCGATCATTCTCATAATCTCAAAAACTTATGTAATTGTCATGAATGCGATGCGAGCCACGCACTTGCCTCCACTTCACTTCTGCTTATACTGGTATAGCTGAGTGTAACACCCGTCGGTGTTCACTCACCTGCATTCTCAAATGTTGGGATCTAGTGCCCATCCTTTTTCATACGGGGATCTCATTGCCCATATATCAAATATGAGGATCACTTTGAAATGAATAACTTCCATACTTTCCAATATGCATCATCAATTAACGAAAACATATACATAATTGGAAATACTCAATACTTCTCATGAATAACAATAACAACAGTCATTACTACACAAAGGGTCATCACAGATGTTTCTAAACCGTCATCACAGACAATTTTCTGAACCGTCTGTATTTATGTGTCTGTGATAACCGGCGTCATCACAGATGATTTTCAAACCGTCGATGATAGTTTATTTTCACGCATAGCTTCGAACAAGAATCGCGTCAGGATAGAACTATCACAGACGGTTCTTGTTTAGAACCATCTGTGATAGTTTTTTCTATTGCCAAAAAAAAATAGGATTTTGAGCCAAACCAATCAATTACTGGATAGTAAAGGGAATTCAAATATGCATCTCATGTTTCAAAGGTTCACCCTAATAAAAATTCATCGACTAATCCCAAATGCCACATTTACGTAGCAAATTTACAAAATTCATGGAAATTACACATTGAATGCCATTTCAAATCACCAAAGCAATGTCACAAACACAATCATGGCACGCAGAACCATCTGACCTCCATGATCCATCTATCTCTCCAAACCAGCAAACACATCAAAAAGCCCGCAGCAATTCCACCATGTTGCCCGATGCCCCACGGTAGCCACCGCCACTATAGGTCCTCACACCACTACAGGTCCCCGCACCACCTGCAGCACAAACAACCCACCCAATGAGACCTCATAGCTTCAAAACATTGGGGATGCGCCTCCGCCTTTGCATCCACCTTACCCTCTTGTTCTTGCTCACCAGCTTCGGGCAGCAATGCATCCTCCTCGACCACCTCGATGATGTGCTCCATGGGCACCTCCAACGCGATAGCCTTCTTCTCCTCCTCATCTGACTCAGACGCGGCGGCTATCGGCGTCACCATCTCCTCAGAGCTCTCCATTGAGTCCTCGCTCACATCCACTGCGCTAACCACCATACACGACACAATATATAACGATGGCGCCAAAACATTTTGCCTCCCGCGCACATGTTCAAAATTTTTTGAACTCCCGCGCTGTGAATCACAGACGGTTTCAGACAAAAACTGTATGTGACAACATATCACAGACGATTCGTATCACGAGCCATCTGTGATACTTCATAGATGGTTTTTTATACGAACCGTCTGTGATAACTCTCTAATTTTACCATGGTTTGGAATTTTTCTTACTTTTTTATTTTACCATGCCACAGAATCCTCTGCCGCGGCACACAATCCTTTGCCATGGCACAGAATTCTCTGCCGCGGCACACAATCCTCTGCCATGGCAGCCAATCCTCTACCACGGCACACAATCCTCTGCCATGGCACACAATCCTCTACCGCGGCACACAATCCTCTGCCATGGCACACAATCCTCTGCCGTGGCACACAATTTCAAGCCATGGTAAAATCAAAAAGTAAGGAAAATTCCAAGCCATGGTAAAATCAGAGAGAGGAAATCAGAGAGTAAGGAAAATTTGAAGCCATGGTAAAATCCAAGTCAGACTGTTTTTAATACAAACCGTCTGCGATGAGATACTTATCACAGGCGGTATGCCGTCATATCACAGACGGTTCGTATTAAGAACCGTATGTGAATTGTCACAGACGGTTCTATTTACAAACCATCTATGATAATTACATATCACAGTGTGATAAGTACAACACAGATGGTTCCAAAGGAACCGTCTGTGATGAGGCGTCTAGTATGATCTGTTTTGTAGTAGTGAGTCATTCATGGAACCGTCTGTGATAAGTACAACACAGAACCGTCTGTGATGAGGCGTCTAGTATGATCTGTTTTGTAGTAGTGAGTCATTCAGACAATTTGTACCACCAAACATCCAATATTACGCTGAAATGTACTTGCCTCAACCGTGTGATGGGTGACGATAAGTAGATGGCTCTAACCCTAGATTCACACCACCACCTGGCATTCTTAAAACATTGTAACAACCCAAACTTAAGTTTGTGTTTCAAATGTATAAAAGTATGAGCTTTTTAAAACTTTTGATATACCTCTTGAGCAAGCATATGGTTCTCTAGAGCTTGTGACTAATTTTAAACCTTTGTTGGTTGTAATAAAGTTTGCTTTACAATTTCAAACTTAACTTGGATTCAAGCTTCTTTTTTATTTCAGAAAATGTATGTATAAAAGTTTCTATAAATAATTTATTAAAATACTAGATTATTTATCATGAATTAATATAAATTTTCACAAATTTTTAGCAGTCAAATTGATCTCACCAAAAGCCTAACCAAGTCACTATTGCAGATTAGAAGAGGATTTAAATATGATAATTTGTGCATGAACAGTACATACAACCATTTTTCCTAAGTTCTATTTGAATCTGAGAAAGCTCACAAAAATTTTTAGAATTTATTTGCTATTTTTAACCGCTCGGTCAAATTTGTTGTTTTTCAGTCAAATTTAAATCAAACTCTGACCCCAACCGAACCCAAACCCTAACCCGACTGCAGACCACCCTAACTCACTTGACACGATCACACCATTTAAATCTCGACTCGAGTCAGACTCTAACTTAACCCACTCAACCGCATCGCTTTCATTATTTCATTGACCAGTGGGGCCCACTGGTTAGTTTCGTCGTCTACCTTGTGCCGCTTAGCCGAGCGCGCTAGCGTTCGTGCATTCTTGCCATGACGCCCTCGCTCGTCACCTCATGCTCTCGGAACCGACAATGAAACATTGTCGGAACTTCACGAACCTCTCGAGCCTATCCATTCTGTCCCTCTCACTCTCTTTCGTCCTCTCCGCTCTCTTCTTTGTTCCGGCCGAGGAAGGAGACGTTGATCTTGAGCTCGCCTCGGTGCCACTCTCATGCCCGTGACTTCACCGCTGGGATCCTCTCTCAGTGCCATGCCCATTTTTGCTTGTCTAGGACCTTGTTGACCACGGAGTCATTGGGAACACCATCATCGTTCTCAACTCCGGCGGCCATGACCAAGCTTTTTGCAGGCGTTCCGGTAAGCCTTACTCCACTTCGTTTGGTTCATTGTGATCGTCTCATCCAGTAGGGTATTCGGGTAAAGCTAATTTGATTTTGGTGCATCACCGAGGGCATGCGACCTTTTCTTTTCCAACCTCGGTGAATCGTCGCCACCTCGATTCCGACCGCCGCCGACCTCCATCAACATCAAGATCATGTGCGCCGCACTCCTAGTGTCATGGTGATCCCAGTGCGCACCTCCCCAAGCTTCCTCGACCACTGTAGCATCTCCTCTGCATGAGCCGCCCATTCGCCTCCGCCTCCGCCTCCGACCGCTGGGAGCTCGCCGTCGACAACCATTGGACTCCGCATCACCACCACCAGCTTCGCGAGATCATCCCACAGTCATGCGTGTCAACCTCGAGTCCAGAGCTTCACTCTTGCGCCAGATTCCCTACATCGCTGCCTCACTCGCGCACGGGAGCTCTGGTTAACCATTAGCCGGATTAGGTTATAACCTATCATTTGCCTTTAAACATTCTTTTAAATGTTTGGATGACATGTAGGTCCTACTAATACTAAACGCGATTAGAAATTTAAATTAACAACGTTTAAATCTCTAAGTCATTGACATGTGGGCCCATATGACCGGTTAAGAGCTGGTGTAAATTTGTGGAGTACGTTTTCTCCTAAGGAAAGCATATTTCTTTAATGCTTAGATAGAATTTACATTTTGGTAAGCCGAAGACGTATTCCCTGGAATACACCTTCGACGTCACTTCGGCCAAGACTGGTCAAAGTTGACCGGGTCAAACCTTGACCTCGAGTCCCACCGATCACATGCTGTGGCTAGCTAGGAGCGGGTGTAAAAAGTATTTATTTCTTTTAGAAATTCTGAAAGGAAATAAAATTACACGGAAAATTCAAATAACTTAGAAAATTCATAACTAATTCAAATTAACTCCAAATTGAATGAAACCAATTTTGTTGGTTTTCATTTTTAGTATACTATTAAGTGGAATAGATTTTAATTATGGTTCTGTTCCATAAAATTTTGAAGCCAAATTAGTGTTTAAAAGGAATTGTTTTTACACTAGAAAAATGATTGAACTTCAAAAATTATTAAGTATTCATTTTAACTCCAAATTGAGTGAAATTAATTTTTTTTTAATTTCCATTTTTACTATACTTTAACCTGGAATGAGTTTGAATTATTTTTCTGTTTCAGAAAATTTTGATAATTGATTTATTTGTGCACTTATGTCTTTAACTTGTCAAATTCTTAGAAAATCCATATGAATTCCTTTTGGACTAAAATTTTCACCTAAATTCTTCTAAAATCATACTCTAATTGCTTTGTAAGTTTTATGCATGTATGATGAATTTGAATTTTTGGATATTTTCGGTGTTATTCGTTCTTTTTGTTCGATCGATAGATTTTGACGATTCAGGTACTTACGAGAGTGATCCACAACAGCAAGAGGACTGTCTCCAGCAAGGCAAGCAATCCCTCCTTTGATGCATGTTGATCCCATTATGTTCGCATGCTAATATCTTAATTTCAAATGTATGTATGCATGCAATGTTGATGAGTAATTTCTCAGTTCACGATAGTTAATCCGAATAGATACATGAACTGTAGATAAACATCCATCCTTTACCACTGAGCCTATGCTTATATCCGCTGTGATTTAGAGCTCGATGGATAGGCTCTAGTCACTTTAAATTTAGTATGCGAGTTGATGTCTTTTAGCAATGCTTAGAATGGTAGTATGTGGATCATCGCTTCGGTGATGGTCATTATATCAACACTTTAAATACTTGGGCCAGGGTACTCATGTATGTATTGTATTTGGAAAAACTAAAACTGAAAGCAAAAACAAAAAGATTTACTGTGAGGACCCCGGTTTATTAGGCTTGTAATACTTAGTCATCCATTGACCCTAGCATCACAAACATAATAATCTGTGTCTTCGAGATATGTATACTTCCCAGAATGCAGTATACACACCCCTTTACAAAATCATGCATCAATTCCATTCGAGACATAGAACCAAAGCACGACTAGAATAAAAGACATACAATATATAGAGTTATTACAAAAGGCCGACCGCCAAATACAACTAATAAAGATAACACAATGAAGCAAAAGCCATAAGATGGCGATAAACAAAAGAGAGCCACAAGGTTTGCCTTTAGCCCACCAGCAACCAACCAAGACGCTTAGCTCGATTCCCAACCGCAAAGACATCTCATTAAAAGTAAAGCCCTTTGGGCCCTACCTCTCGCAAGAACACGCTTATTAAGCAAAGCAAATGAGTACAAAATGTACTTAATAATCGACGTAATATAATGTAACTATAGTTTAACTACATGCCGCTTTTATTTAAGTGGTTGAGGCTTTGGACTTATTTTAGCATAAAGCAAGTTTTCATTTGCAATATTTAAATAGATTCCAAAGTTTATTTTGCAATTCATTTTAATTTGCAAGTAACAACGAGACAAGTAACATAATAACAATAGATAGATGACAACAATAATCCTCGAAGTGACTAACCCAATAGCCACCACAATAGTATGAACATCCATTCATACCAACCCATCAAGTTTTAATTAAATGTTGTAGTCTAGTTCTTGCACGACCTTACCAAGCATGTCCATAACCTAGACGAGGCTATTCAATAGTTTTAACCCTCGCAGGTGTACCAATGTACCCAGACGCCGACCGCTTTTTTGCCAAGCTATTTAGCACACTACCTTTGGTGTGCCGCACGGCTAAGTCCTACGAGGCATTTCCAATGAATGATGCTAATTAAGAGTCGCGACAACCCGAAGGTAGGAGACACTGCCCACCAAGCAATCATGGGTGCTCTTTTCCTTATAAAACAGTTTTACTCACCTGCGACCCCAATTAACACCTCCCAAAGTACTTAGCCAAGAGGGGTTCCCAATACCCTCGCGGTGGTTAGCACGCATAAGCGCTTGGCTTAGTGACACAAGTAACTCGGTCCTTGGGGACCTAGGCACCATTCCATTCACACCCAACAATCACACCAACATCCATTGTGCCCAAGTCAATAACAGTTTTGTTTTCATTTTTATTTTATTTGTTTACAAAGTAACAAAGCACAAGATGGACATAATGGAATAATAATTTTAGTGTGATCAAGGTCATCGACATAATGTCGACAACCGTCCATTTCTACCGTAATCTAAGCATTTCTAAGCATTATCAACGTAAACTACTAAGTGATAAGAGTCCATCCATCGAACTCTAAATCATAGCAAGATAATCCTAGGCTTTAGTGGTAGAGAATGAACATTTTACCTATAGGATATGCATCTATAGGCTCAACTAATCGATAATTTAACACAAAGTAGCAATGCATACATATAAGTGAAACAAAGTATTAAACTTTAAAGTAATGGGATATTAATGGGATATGATCAAACTACTTACCTTTCTGTGACTGGTCACTATGCTGCAAAGGATCACTCACGGGATCAACACACTCGTCGACACCTAATCGAAAAGGCGAAAAGAAACGATAAGAACGACGAAAACCAAAAAGACAGCACAGCAAACAAACTCCAAATGCTCTGAAATTTCTACAGCAGCAAGAGGATGATTTTTAGGGAATTTATCAACAAGAACTAATTGATTTGGATTCTCAATGCAAAAGATACGAGTAAAACAATTCTGCTCAGCCCTAAAAATCAAAACTGCCACTATTCACTAATTTAATTATTTGGCAACAATTTCGGCAAAGGTGGTGCAGCTGAGATTTTTAAAGTAAAACAAGCACCTCATGAGATGAATAACACAACTGAGTTCACCTCATTTGGAGCTATGATGCGTGTTTTATGATTTTTCAAAGATATGAAAGTGAGCACATCTAAACTGCACCCACAAAGGTTTTAAAAACAGTGACATACCTAAATCCTATTCTAACATTTAGTTTACTAACAGAGGAAGCAAACAAAGTTGGATTCACTCAAAAAGGAGCTATAGAGAATTACTTATGCATTTTATAAGTTAACTTGAATTTTTAATGTAACATTTAAAGTTAGTTTTGAAACCTATTTGCAATTCACTTTTCTGGAACCGAACTGAGCTCACAACCATTTTTAGATTAGAGCTCAGCCCAAACCAGAGCTGTAGAAATTTGAACCACCTCAATTGGACTTAAAATGAAAAAGATATGCATTTTCAAAGTTATTACCTTTTTCAGTTTGCAAAATAACAGCTCTCTGGAATTTCTAAAAATTACAAAGACAGGGGGAGGACATGACCCTTAGATCCTGGATCTGACGGCTCAAGACCTCCAGAGAAAATGCGCACGCGCGCTCTAGCGCAGGTCCAGAGAACATGGGCCGTTGATCATGGATCCAATGGTCCATGTCCTCCCAGCGATGTGCGCGCTAACTGGAAAGGAGGTCGTGGCCGTTGATGCTGCATCCAACGGACCACAACGATAGAGGGAGGACCTGAGCGGCTGAGATCTTCCAAAGGAAGATCTAAACGATCAAGATCTCCCCAAGGAAGATCTACATCGTCAAGACCTCTCGAGGGAGGTCCTGGACGGTCCAGATTTTCCAAGGGAGGACTTTAATGGTTTAGATTGTCCGAGGGAGGACCCAAACGGCTGAGATCAACTCGGGGAGGTCTTAACGGTGGAGATGACCTCGAGGAGCTCCTACGCGGAGGAGGTCTTACGAGGGAGGTCCTGCACGGCTGCGATTGGCACAGGGAGGACCTCAACGGCCAAGATCTCACACAAGGAGGCCCTGGACGGTCAAGATCTCACTAGAGGGGAGGTCTTGAACGGCCCAGATCCAAAAGCCACAACGCTCGCGCACGCGCGGGCGCGGGCAGGGAGTTAAAGCGCGGGACAACGAGGAGGTCCAGGCGTGTTAAGACAGCAGTAAATGCTCCCAATGATGGAGCATTTATGTGACGACCCACCCTGTGATGCACCATAGGAGGTCCGGGAGGACCCTTTCTTTTTACTACTGCGGAGCCACCACAAGGAGGAGTGGTAGCACCGCATGGTGCAATACCGAGGAGATCTGCTAGGACCTCCCAGGAGGTCTTGAAGACCTCCTGGAGGTCTTGGCCCGCCACTAACTTCCTAGGAGGTCAAACAGACCTCCTGGTGGTCTTGGCCGCCGCCACTCGCATTGCACCTCCAGTACATCATCGAGAGGCCCGACAGACCTCCCAAAGAAAGTCCCAGGACCTCCTCGGTGGTCCTGTCCCTCAGGCAACCGAGCTAGTCCTGTGACAGCAGAGCTAGCTCACACAAGAACACAAGCCAATATCACAACCACGAGGTCAAACAAAGATGAAGCGGGCAAATTAAACTTAATATATAACAGACCTTAAGGTCAAGCTTGTTAACAAGAGGTCTGCCACAGGGCTTACAAAACCAACGAGGACTTACAACTGTAACAAGGAGCTCTAGGCTCAAACACCAAAACACGAAAAGCCATCCAACAAGCACCACAGTCGCCGGGTGGAGGACATCCTAGGCAACTTAGTCGTCAAGAACTCCTCCTCGAAGAGGTCTGACCCCTCAAGACTTGATCATCCTCATAATCTGCTTGACACAGGCTTAAGCCATGAGTACTTGGAATGTACTCAAGAAGTCACAGAGAGCAAAGATGCAATAATAATCATGCAAGGGCTTACCGATTGAGGGTCAGATGGTTAGTTTGCACAAAGCCAAATTTGAACAATAATAATAGTAATAGATTGAAAAGCAAAGAAGGTAAAATCATAGTACATAATAATTTTGATGTTTAAAAGGTGGAGTGAGCACCAACTCACAGCCACAACCAAAATGAAGGAGTTCCGGCCACACCTGTGACTGTGTCCTTACCCAAAACCCACCCAGAGCACCCACCCAGAGGTCCAAACCAACCCCTGGACCACTACCGAGCCAACCTTGACCCCTCCGAGCCGCCAAGGTCTCTTCGAGGCAAAGCCAAGGCATCTCATGGAAGTGTCTAGTGGCACAAGCTTTTGAAACAGCTACCCTTGCACCATTTCATCGAGCACGCCCATGACCAAGGACTTGGCTATTCAATAGATTTTACACTCGCAGAGGTGTACAACTTACCCACAATCCACGATCTCTAGCGGACGGTTCCGATCACCCTTGCTCACTCAAGGTGAGCGGCCTAGAGAGCGCAGAAGGCCTTTACAAAGCTTTGAACTCGATTCGGGCCGCCCGCTAAGGTTTCGCAATCCTCCTCGCGTGGTCTAGAACTGCAGGTTATGGGGCGCCTCTTGCGCCAACGAATCACACGCCAACCACAACAGCCCCAAGCCATCTCATCACGATTATTCAGCCTGCACTATTCCCATAAATGATCTTGTGGTTGCAATTGCTTGGCCCAGCCAATGAGACACAAAGTGAAGTCCTTAATTGTGCTAAGGCAAGACTTCCACCAACCCAAATTGTGCATAGCACCCACTACTCACTTCCTACCTTCTTGCCTCAAAGAAAATCATTTGTATTAACCCATGCCAAAAGACCACCCGCCTTGGCACAACAGCTTTTAGCCAAGTGATCTCACACCACAATCAACACGGCTTAGGCGCCCCGCCATAGTGCCGACAAAGGGCACCAACCACACATTTCATAAGTCATTAGTCAAGATTATTAGAGATGAAGCATGATATGACCGAACCACGATTCTAAGCAAGGCTATAAAGACCTCACAAATCCCTGTGGTTGGCAAATAACCAAGAACACCAACTAAACATCCACCCTAAGGCTCACAAGGTGAACATGACAACATGATGGAGGCAAGGTATGAAGGAGGCATAACAAAGAAGTAGGCAAGTAACTACAGCCCAAACCATTTTCTTATAAACATAGCCATGCATGATAAAGTAAAACCGAAATACATTTGCAAAACTAGGTTCAAGATGATCAAAAGGAGGTCCTGTGGCTTGCCTTGGTCAAGTAGTGGAGAGCCTTCAGAGAGAGAGTCGGGTCCAAGATCTCCTCAATCTCGTGATCTACACGTCAAGAAGAAAACCAAATAAGCAAACCACCTCACCAAAGAACTTCCAAAGACTCCAAGGAACACAAACCAACTCAAAGAAGAAAGGAAAACCAAGAAACTCAAGACACCTCAAAGAGCTCCCCGGGAGGTCTTGCGCAAGAAGAAAACCAAAGGGAGACAAGGAAGAAAAGAGCGACGTGTTAAAAGGCTTGCCCGCCAAAGCTATATAGCCGGAGTTGGTAGTGTGCACCACAAGGAAAACTTAGTGACGTAGGCAATCGGGACAACTAGGGCAGGGCTTGCCCTAAAAGAATTGAATAATGTACTCGATGTGACTGCATTTAATGTGACCAAACCTATTAAATGCGCATGAGTTCGAGGCAAGAGCAATAATTATAAGGTGGAGAGAGGGTGGCAAGTGGGGCTACCAAAAGGGTGCACCATGGTCAAAGAGGTGGCCCCACCGCAAGGGTCATCCCCGCCAAAGACCACCGGGAGGTCTCTGGGCAAGAGGTCCTCAAAGCTCACAACTAGGAGGTCCCGACACTTAGATCTGCACAAGGGAGGTCTAAGGGTCAAGATTTCAAGGAGGACCTCAACGTCCAGATCAAAGGGTGCAGGAGGTCCCGGATTTAATAGATCTCAAAAAGGAGATCTACGGCCAAGATCTCAAAGGGAGGACCTCAACGGTCCAAATCAAAGGGTGCAGGAGGTCCCGATTTAACAGAATATTCAAGGTTAGGAGGGTGGTCTTTATAAAAGACCAAAGAAGGACCGGGAGGTGGTCTTTGCAAAACAACCAGAGGAGGTCTTGGAAACAAGGAAAACGCAAGAAGAAAGGCAGAGCCGCTCGATTGGAATCGAGCAGCCCAAAAGGAAAGGAACGTCGACCATCCAAACGTTATTCACAATTGAGCCATCGATCCAGATCGAATGGCTCACAACAAAGGGGCCGTTCGACCAAGCTTAACAGACCGACGAGACTAGGCCGTCTGATTAAAATCGGACGGCTAGGAGGGAAAGGGGACGTTCGGACCAAGCTAACGTGCCCTTAGGATCGGGCCATCCAAACCACATCGGATGGTCCTAAGGTTATGAAGGCAAAGCCTCAAGCGATACAGCCACGAGAATCAAAGATGGGTCCAAGCGCTAAGGAGGTCTTGGACCTAAGGAGGTCGGAACCTTTGGATCCAACTAAGAGGGGACCTGGACGGCTAAGATCTCCAGAGAGGAGGTCCTAATGGCCAGATCCTAACAAGGGGAGGTCTGAGCGGCTAGATCTCAACGAGGGGAGGTCTGAGCGGCTAGATCTCAACGAGGGGAGGTCTGAGCGGCTAGATCTCAACGAGGGGAGGTCTGAGCGGCTAGATCTCAACGAGGGGAGGTCTGAGCGGCTAGATCTCAACGAGGGGAGGTCTGAGCGGCTAGATCTCAACGAGGGAGGTCTCGAGCGGCTAGATCTCAACGAGGGAGGTCTGGAGCTGCTAGATCTCAACAAGGGAGGTCTGAACGGCTAGATCTCAACAAGGGGAGGTTTGAGCGGCTAGATCTCAACAAGGGGAGGTCTGAGCGGCTAGATCTCAACAAGGGGAGGTCCTAGAGGACACTGAGGAGGTCCACAGGACAAAGGAAGGTCCGAGGGGACCAGGGGAGGTATATTTGAATGCTAGGAAGGTCCAAATAGATCAGAGGAGGTCTCAAGAGGGCATTGGGAGGTCCAGAGAAACTCTAGAGAGCCCAAGAGAACTCAGGGGTTCCAAAAGAGCGTGGAGAGGTCCACGGGTGGTCCAAAAGAAACAAAACCAAGTGTGGCTTGGAGGACCAAAGAAGTTTTGAAACACAAACCCAGCCGGGTCTCAATGTAAAAACCCCAAGCAAGGGAGAGGTTCAACAGAGGGAGATAAGAGAGAGGTCGGATCTCAAAGAGATTCAAACCAACAAAGGGAGTTAAGAGAGAAGAGACAAACCAGGGCACACAGAGAGGCTTTGAGAACCAATGGCCCAAGGGCAAAGAAAGACACCACGTAAAAACCACAACCGTAAAGGAACACCCACAAAGAGCTTAGTTAAGGTTTGATTAATTCCAGCTTGAACTCTCCAGATTTCAAAATCTCAAAGTTAAGCTTTGGATTCTCAATAAAGCCAAATGGTTACTTTTATTTTGAAAACTTGGCAGAACTTTACGAAAACGGACGTTAGAGACCCCAAGGGTTAACGACAGAGATCGATCAAGACTCGACGACTAGCTCGGCGTTTCCGGTCGGTTGCCTTGTGGGTAAGGGCAACCGGTTGGATTTTGTTTATCGCCATCTTATGGCATATGTTTTTTGCTACGAACTTGATCTTTTGAGCTATATTTGGCCGGTCGGGCCTTTTGTATGAAGTCCAAGTGGTATGTTAAATATGTTGTAAATTACAAAGAGTTTGGTAATGTAACAACTTGTGTATGGAATTGATGCTTAATTTTGTGAGGTATAGGTGTACCGCTGTTCTGGGAGGTACATAGTACACCGAGAGCGGGGAACTTTGATTTGTGATGCAAGGACTAGTGGGAAGGTTAAGCATTATAAGTTAAATCGCCTAGCGGCTCTCTCAAAAGTTGGTATCAAAGCCATACTGACCATAGGAACCCCTAGCTTGGTCGCTACTAGGATATTTGAAAAACTTTAGTTTCAAAGTATCAAATCTTTGATGAAACTTAAGTTCTCAGATTTTACTCCTTACCTATCTTAGCTTCTTAATCTTACCTAGTTTTGATTTGATTTTTCAAAAGATGTTTCCCCTCTCATCTCTTTTCGAAAGCTAGAATTATACGTTCATTTCTGATGATGAGGGGGTTCAATGAGAGTGGAAACTTTGAAGTGTTCACTGTCTTTGGTGAAGTTAGGAGGCACTTGGAGTAGGAAAATACTTCTTGGAAATTGGTTATGAAAACTGACAAAGAGGCTTCATTCATCGTTAGGATTACAAATGAGAGTGTTATTCAACTAAAATTCTTGGGAGCAAAAGGGTAATGTGTTAGTGTTGATGGCTAGTGTTAAAGGTGCCCCTAGCTAGTTCTACCTTGCCATGTGGATGCGATAAAATTTGGTTTTTATGCTGGCTTTTATGTCTTGATACTTATATTTAGAGATCAATTCTTGTTAATTCTTTGTATGCACACATGTTAGGGTGTTATTGTATCTTTCTTAGTTGATTGCTTCTCTAACTGCTATCTTTTGCATCTAGTGTTCGGGTGATGTCGCTAACCCTATTTGTCAAAATAGGATGGCCGGATTTAACCCGAATGGGCAAGGCCAAGAAGTCGACCATGATGAGGAGCTCCGCCTCCTCCTATTATGGTGAGGTTCTCGCCAGTCGAGCGGAACCGAATGGACCAAACACAGATCCTCGAGGTTATTGCTTGGAATACCTCTGTTCTTTCAGGCTCCTCTGGATCAGGGGGAGGAGGTGGACATCATCTGTGGGGAGGACTCTCTGAATTCCTCCGCACGCAACCACCAACTTTCTCCTGGTCTGAAGATCCCCTTGACGCGGATGACTGGCTTAGTCTCGTAGAGAGGAAGCTGAGCATTGCGCAGTGCCCGAATAATGAGAAGGTGCTCTTTACCTCTCATCAACTGGAGGGCGCAACACACTCATGGTGGGAGAATTTCCTAGCCACACAGCCCACGGGCCGAGACATCACTTGGGAGGAGTTTCGTACTGCCTTCCGATGGGCTCACGTGCTTGCCAGCTTGATGAAGCTAAAAAAGAATGTGAGGACCCTTGAAATTGAATTCATTTCAAGTTAAAAGATTATGCCAGAGGCATAATTTTTAATAAGGAATGAGACCAATTTCAAGTTCTCAGATATATGTCTCACATTAGTTCCCAAGATCAATGACTAATGTGCACATATCTTAAACAACATTGTACACAGTCATACAAAGGTCATATATTTATAACAGTAATTTACAAGACCAGTGTTTCAGTACATAAGTTACATATGTGACCAACGGTCAACTAAAAACAAAAGTTTGCAAGAGAAACAAATATAAACACCAAAAGATACCAACAAGTGTGCCCAACACCCGAAAGCAACTGAGTGGAGGCAAAAAGAGCAACATTCGTTAGCGTCGCTATAATCGGCGCTAACGGATAGATCGTAAGCATAAATGTCCTCACCTGCAACAAGTGGTTAATTCAACTGAGTACGGAAGGTACTCGCAAGACTTACACAAACTAATAAAAGAAAGTGTTTAATAGAACCTATTAAACACTTTCTTTTATATATATGTTAAAGCTGTCCAAAGGAAGGCTATATTTGCATAAAGCAACAAGCTTTATTCCTACACTTTCTAATTTGCAAAAAGCCATTTTTGCAAACAAAGCTTGGACCAAAATACAACATGTGAAAATGTTATAAGTGCAATGTCAAACAAATCAAAGTGGTTGTCCACTTTGATAATTCAAGCCGCATGGACACCCATACATGTCGACAACCAGTATTGCCCAAGTCAATTTTTATTTCAGAGTCTAACGATGATGTCTATCAAAACCAAGTATTGTCCATAACCGGGGACATGGCTATTCGAATAGTTTTAACCCTACAGGGGTCTACAGCTTTACCCACATGACTCGACCAACCCGTAAGCCTCTGGATAATGACACACTTCCTAAGGTATGTTAGCCAGGTAGATCGAGATTTGGTACTTTTTAGCAAGAACATCTTATTGAGTTGAATCACCCATGGGCGACGAATCCCTTTTAGTACAAGCTACTGATAGAACCTACTAACCGGGGCCCGCAAGTTGTGTTGGGAATGCCAACCCAATGAACAAAAATTTAAAACTGTGCTCACTTGCACATATTAAATTGAAATCGGATCCCTATGAACATATGATCAAACATATATGTCCTCACACCACTTGTGTTCCAATCCAATAAGATCCTCCCCCTACTTGACCAAAACGGCCCCAATCTAGCGTGTGGAAGTACGAGTAGTTCTTGGTATGACAGCCCAAAGTTCGGTCCTTGGTGATCCGGACAAGACTACCATATTACCCAATTCTCATGCACGAAGGCACCATCACTATCAATCACTTGTCCAGATCTAAACCATGTTTTAATAGACTATTTTATACTTAAACTTCAGTTTCAAGAATCTGAACAAAAAAAAAATTTAAAATTGGTCCAGTGTCTCCCATGATTGACAAGACAATCTTGTCAACCAAACTACCGATCCATCGACTTGCATGACTGCTTTCACATAAAGACCATATATTCCATCACATGATTTCTATCTTAAGCATAAGTGTATGAAATGATTATGGGTAAGCCACAATGATTAGGATATAACTAACTAGACTCACAAATTAATGATACACCAAAATAGCATGCACGCAATTATCATTGCAATTCAAAATACTAAATTACCAAAACTGGGATCAAAATGATACAAGAGGATGCTTGCCTTGATTATATTCCACTTGTTCAACCTCAAGGAGCTCTGCAATATAAACACTCGTGTCAGGCAACTCAGAATCTAGCTAGAAAGAGTGATAACAAATGAACACTGAGAAAAAAAAAATATCAAAAATACCAAAATGCTAAAAAATGCATGTTAAACTCACGGTCGTAAGGTTTTGTTTATAAATAAATTTAGGTGAAAATTTTAGTTTATATGGAGTTCATATGAATTTGTTATGAATTTTACAACGTTAAAGTCCTTTATGTACAATTTAATTAATTAACAATTTTTTCTGTAAAAGAGACAAGTTTAAAAGTTATTCCAAATTAAAGTACAGTAAAAATTGAAACTAGGAAAATTGATTTCATTCGATTTGGGGTTAAAACGAATTACTTATGAATTTTTGAAGTTAAAACCATTTTCAGTGTAAAAGTAATCTATTTCGGGATTTTGAAACACACTAAATACTTTTTATACCCAGCCGGAACTAGCCCCAGTCGCCTACAGGCGGGACCCAAAGCACAGGTTGACTTGGTCAACTGGATCCAGTCCCAGCCGAAAGACGCTATAGGCGTAAAATTGGAAATACGTTTCCCGCTGACAGAGACGTATTTTCGATTTAAGCGTATAAGAAATACGTTTTCCGTAAGGGAAAACATACTTCGAAACTCTACGCTCCACTTAACTAGTCAAGCGGTGCACACGTCAGAGACTCACCCCTATTTAGCCTATTTACCTTAAGCAAGGAGCCACGAGCACAGTGTGCCACCTTCCTCCCTCCTCTCGAAAACACTCACACCTTCATGCATGTTAGAACTAGAAGTAGTAAAGGAGTGCTCTCGCCCGTGGATCCCAGCAGCATAACATGCACAAGTGGATATAATCTTGTGTTTTGATGGTGATTGGGAAGAGAGAAGGTGTGAGATGAATGTGTGTTAGAGAAAGAACTGAAGGTGTTGTTGCTTTGGGGAAGAAGGTGCAGCGTGGAGGTGGTGGGCTCAGTGGAATAGTTGGGGAAATGAAGTGGTGTGAGAAAAATGTGTCGGCTGGGAAGACAAAAAGAAATGGCTGAGTGTGGGCGTTGCTTGTTGGGGGGGAAAACAACAAAGAAAGGGCAGTGGGGTGAGGAGCTCTCGGCTATTTGAGTACTTGATGGAAAATAAGTGGTAAGAGGGAGGAGAAAAGGGTGTTAATTTGGGTAAATGGTTGTGTGCAGCCTTTTGGGGAAAAAATGGGCAGAGGCATTCGGTTGGGGCAAAGAATGGGGAGAAGCTGGGGTGGAGAATGGTGCTAGATAAATAATAAGGGAAGGTGGCAGAAGAGAGGTGTATAAAAAAAAGAAAGATGGTAGTAAGGGGGATGATGGTTCAGCTGTGAAAGAAGAAATAGGGATGGAGAATACCAGCAGAAGTTGTATGGTTTTGATCGATATTTGACTTGTTGTTTAAAATAGCAAATTAATTCGAAAAATTGTGAAATTTTGAAGGTGGGTTACTTAGATGTTCTAGAACCTAGGGAAAATATTTCTAGGCACTCTTTATAGGAGTTGTTGTTTGAAAGAGAAGTGGGTTAGAGAAACAACAGGGAAAAGAATAGATACGTAGGCATTTCATTTGCTAGTTCTTTTTCTCCTTTCGTGAATTCACTCAAACTACCGTGCATGTGAAATCGAATTGTAGAATTGGGTTTTTCGTGCGATGACGATCACGATGGTATGACATGCATGGCTTGATTTTGAGTTTTTGGATGAGATTTGAAAGAGAGAAGCGAAAGGAGTTAGCTGCGAAGGAAAAAGGGGATGATCGAAAAGAAGGGACACGCAAGCGTCTACTCGCCTGTGCTTCGGTCGAATCGAAAATGAGAACGGCGATACTAATGTACGCATGATGACAAGATTTTTGAAAAGCATGCAAAAACAAGAAATAAAAATAATTTAATTTTTTTAAGCGGTCTTTCAACAATTTGATTTAACTAAAATGCAACCTTTTAATTAATTCAACTTGATTTTAAAAGCAACATTTTAATTAAACACTGGAAAAATTTTAAAACGTCGTCAAAAATTTAAAAGACCGCCAAATTAAATATTAACATCCCGATTATGAAAATCGGGGTGTTACAAATCTACCCCTCTTAAAAAGAATCTCGTCCCCAAGATTTAGACAGAAAAGAGTAGGGGAAAAAAGTCTTGGTCGCTTTGTTAAAACCCAAATTTCTTCTAGTAAACCAAACGACTCGATCTTCAAACAATTCCAGTACTATCCCAACACTTTCAGTTTTGCAACCTCTAATTGTTGTTCATCTAATAAAAATTCACTGATTGTATTTAGTCTATAGTAAGCACACTCCAATCTATTGTTCCATAATTTATACGTTAACCACCGAAATCGCTTGCTTTGATGTAATCTTCGAACCCACTATAAATTCATAAGTTTGATTTGATTTATAATCAAGATACTAACTTACTTCCAAAGTTTAGCAATTTAAAGGTGGGCACAAACAACTATTAATCCACTCCCACAATATAAATCATGGTTTAACTCCAATCTCGATCACATTCTCTGGAACACTAATAATCCTAAGTGAAACCACCATATTGCTCACATATGCTAGTACACTTGCTTTATAAATTTCTATCAGAGGGTATCGCCAATATAACTCTCAAATCATAAGCACTAAAGAACCATATTTCAATGCCTATAATCCTCCAATTGACATGTTCTATCAACCATCCATGAATTATTTGTTGTTTCCAGCAATTTTCTCACAACAATTTAAATTCCTAAAAGAGGGTATGCCTATGCAAGATCAAATCGTATCTTCAAGCAATGCATCTATATTTATGCTTCTCAATCCTTTTGTTAGCATGGTCAATCCACCTGCACTAACCAATCCACCAATTACTTCCAATTAATCTTTTAAGGTCTAATCCACTCATCCCTACCGTAGGATCTAATCAATCACCAAAATCAACACAATTATCCAAGGTTAAAGATATACCTCCTTTATCCAAAGTCAACTCCAACCTAGGTAAATCAAGTCATCAAGAACATCATCCATCTAAGGTGAGTTTGTAATCCATCCATAATCCAAATAGTCTGAATCACTAACTTTGTTCAGATCAAGTTATCCACAATAATTATCTTAGTTCAAATCAACAATATTAACTCAATGTCTTCTACTTATCCTCAAGCATTATCTAAATCCAACGGCTACATTTAATCATCCATAATTAATCCAATTATACCATCCATGGGACAACTATTCCCGAAGAAATAAATCTCCCATTCAATCCTCATAGTCATCCATTGCATGACCATTCAACCACCTAATCATTCTCCATCTATAGAAGTATTACGATCTAGTCATATACTCAAATACAACCTCACAAATCTCAAATGATCAACATAAGTATCCACCAAAATTTATAATATCGTCATAGTTTCGAATTTTAACTTTATCACATTAGACCAAACTCCGACTAACAACCTTATTGATAGATTGACTAAGGCATATCTAAAATCTAAATCCCCAAGTGAATCCACAAGTTATTAATTCAACCTACTACATGTGTTCTTCGAGTTATGCCTGCATATTCCTCCGATATAAATCCAACATCACCTGCAAGCAAGCTCACACTTCACTACAATAGTTCCATTTATACTCATATCGCAACCTCCTATGGTAACTCCTACCATAAGCCACAATTGATCCCCCAAAGGTTAACATCTCAGGGTACAAAAATCGAATTAATTCTTCTAAGATCATATTCGGGAACAGTGAGTAATAATTCAATTTCTCAATTATCGAATAGCACCCTGACAATGCAAAACCACCAATATAAACCAAACACAAAAGATCTAATTAAATATAAAATAGTGGTTACTCGATCACATCCTTCTCTTTAGCAATTCTGCTATTAATCTCTTAATTAACATATGACTTCCATTCAAGAGATGAGAGGGAAAAGCACAAGGTAGGGGAAACAATAAGGGTAAGGTCCTTAATTTAACTTAGAGATTTTAGGCTTTAAAAACACAAGAACCAACTCGAAATAAATGAAAAAGAATGCCGTAGGGACAACGCACAATTTATTTTTAACATAAGGCTAGGTTTTAGCATGTTTACAAAATACAACGCCCGAAGCCAGACCAGCAAACACACCATATATACTTAGCAACTACAAGGAACAAGAGAGAGCAAAGATCAAAGTGTAAGAATTAAGATGCCTAACACATACTTTGAGGTATCTTCTACCCCCCTTAAAATTTTGATGCCTAAAAGATGCGGCAAGGAAAGAATGAGCATAAGGTGAGTAAACAAGCAACGAGTATGCAATTTAACCCTAGCATGTATGCACACTTCTAACATTAAAAATCAAGATCTAAATGAGGGTGCTAAGGCTCAAAGGTCAGCACAAGATGCAAGAAAAGCAACCGTAGTTTTCCGACATAATTGCGTGTCATGTTGCCCGTAGGTGATGAGCAACTACTCGGAACAAAAGAAAGCAAAAGAGCACACTACAACGTCCAGGGTCTACAAGCTAATGAATATAATTAGGGTGTACAATATCTAAAGATAATCCCTAACTTAATCCTAATATCGCAGCAAGGCATCGTCTTCTCGTCCTTTCGCCGATGCTCTTCACCGATGACTACTTAGCATTTCTAGTGTTGGAAAAGAGACGAGCAATGGAAAAAATGATTTTTCTCAAATCAAATGAATAGTGAGCTAAGAAATAGATGCTAGGATGGGTAAGAAAGAAAGGAGTTATATCACTTGCATTTTTGCCAAATTTTTGATAGTTTGAAAATATTCTTTGCAAATCAAAATCGTAATAACGTCCATTGCCACGGCTTTAACCTACAGTCAGTATGGCTCTTATACCAATGTTGTAAGCCCCCGGGATCAGATCCGTTTCAAGATAAGTGATTATGTCAAAAGCACAACACTTAACATGAAACGAAAATGATTTCGAGTGTCCGGATATATGTCTCATGTTAGCTCCCAAGGATCAGTGGCTAACATACACATATCCAAACACAACATTGCATTCACATCCATACATAATATACAAGAATAAAATAATCGTATTTACAACATCATTAAATAGAACCTTAAGGTGTAGGTTTGCAAGAGAGCCGATCGGCCAAATCTAAACAACACAAATAAATCATAGCGGAGGATAAAATTAGGAATAAAAGAGAAAAAGCCGAGTTGGCATGCCCAAACCCACAAGCAACCAACTGGGGTTAAAGTCATAGCACCTGAAGTTCTTAACCAAATTTGAACGACTTCTCACCTGCAACATGGACAATGCAACTAAGTACAAAAACATAATTGCAAGACTTACGTATAGCAACATATAATAAATGCATTCAAGTGTTAAAGGAAGGCTTACATGGTTCATTTTCAGCATAAAAGCAAGTTTTTCATTGAGATAAACGATATAGATTCAAATTGCCATTTGAAAAACATTTTAGAAACATTATATAACAGTAGGTAATCCCAAATTCATGATCAACACATGAACTTCCCTTTCGTGACACAATTCATTCCTTAACAAATCAACACATGAACTTTCCGCTCATGATAACATTTCAGATCTGAACAATCCAACACAATGACATAACATTTCCAACCATAACCCAAACCCAATTTCCCATAAGCTAACTGTGCATGCTTTCCAACTAGTGATGTCTATAACTGGGGACACGGCTATTCGAATAGATTTACTTCTCTACAGAGTTGTACAGCTTTACCCACATGATATGAATACCTCGTAATGTCGCCATGCACTCTTCCATTGGAGTGTGATTGAGATATCATAACGAGGCCGTTACAATGTCATGTCCTAACTATCAAACCACCCGAGGATCAGAAACATGGTAGGCTATAGTACGCGTTAGAACCACGTTCACCCCGTTGTGTAAGTAAGTCCCTTGCGCAGCTATCCAGGATACACAAAAGACCCTTAAGGGCAAGTAAGGAGAAACTTAACATGCCCCAACTAGATTGACAAGAGCACAATTAAACAATAAAAATAATAATTGTCAATCTAATTGTGTTTCGATAACTAACACACAACAAATTATTAAGCCAAGCCATTGCCCATAAACCCGATGTGTGGTTACACGTAAGACTTGGTTCATCACACCACAGACCGGTCCTCAAATATCCAGATGGGGCTACTCGAATCTGGGACCCCCTCCCTTCATCACCCTATCACCCGTCCAAGTCCAACACACAACAACCAACAACCCAACAAGTCCACAAACACCAAATTCGAAGATCTAGATGCAATCCTCAAATTAAACATAATCCAATCCATATAATCCTCAAATTTCATTAAGATTTGATTCAATCCATCGGCCGATGGACCAGCTCCATCAACCGTTTTTGACTACAACTACTAGCATGACTAAGCATTGTTCTACAAATTAGCAAACAGAACCCATATAACATATAACCTTAATCATTCAAGGTAGCATGACTAAGCATTGTTCTACAAATTAGCAAACAGAACCCATATAACATATAACCTTAATCATTCAAGGTAAAAGAGTAATCAATATTCAAAGGAGGGCCAAAGCAGCAAGTGGATATAACTAATTCTACCCAATTGACATACAAGTATTTGAAATTAAGCAATGCATAGAATACTTGAAAATCAACATAGATAGTTTTCAAAATTAATAGGACCAACATGCATCAATGGATGGAACTACTTGCCTTTGCTGTGGATGGTCCATGTGCTGCTGAGTACCACTCTTGATCACACTCAAACCTTCGCAAACTATCGAACGAACGAGAACATCAAATAAGAACAATAACACCGAAAATATCCAAAAATTCAATATCATCCAAAATGCATGAAATTTATACAGTCAGTAGGTTATGATTTTAGATGAATTTAGGTGAAAGAATTATTCCATTTTGAGTTAGTATGTCAAAGTTATAGCAGTTTGAAAATCTGTTTTCAAAAAAATGCTGAAAATTGGAGCTCGGTTACTATTTATCCGAAATTAATTATTTGGTGAAAATTTGTAGAATAGTGCTGGGAAAAAGGATTACATAGATAAATAGAGAATAATAATATAAGACCAAAATAACTTGGTTTAACTCATTTGGAGTTCATAAGAATTTTCTACAAATTTTCAAAGATAAAAGAGTTTTCAGTGTAAAATTAGTTCTTTTCAGAAATTTCTCCCACATTAAAATACTTTGTAAACTCGGGCTAACCTATCCTCTGTCATAATCCAAGTAGCCTATCCAACCACACAATGCCCGGATTCACGATCTTCCAACTATACAACTTATCCGATAAATGTACTAAATCCACCAAGTTATGGGCATATGACTATAATCAAATCCATCAATTGTTCTTCGCTAGACCAATTAAGCTAGTACTAACTACTAGCTCTACTAGTCTAACCTCGACATGTCATAATCGCATACACTCAATTTTCCCCCGATCGAGGTTTAATTGACTAACCGACACCTAAAGAGCTTAACAATTTAAAAACACATCCAACATCTAATGGCTCACCAATCGATCATGTCTTATCTATACCACTGAATTTAGTCGTGAACGAGCTCTACCAATCCAATCATATAAGTGCCTCTACGATCAACTAATAATCCTTTATCTACTAATCCAATTGAGGGTACAAATATATCAACTCGACACATGACACTTACCTACTAATTACATGGCAATCCAAATATTTGTCAGCGAACAAATAATCCATTCCTACCTTCTCCCAATTCTAGTATGTAAAACTCACATAGATATTAATTAAGACATCCGACCAATTTGCCCAAGATTAAATAAATCATCCGATTCAACATCCATGTCTCCAAAAATATCATCACAAGAGCTATCCATCAAGTAATATATCATGAAATCCTTATGCGCCCTAACTCCAAAAATTAATAATCCATCATGAGGGAAAACCTCCAATTAATTTATCATCTAAGATCGCCATAATTTTGCATGTGAATCCAAAATAATATCATCCAGTCAATTGATCCAACGTATATTTAATTTAGCATCCATCGACCAATAATACACCTAAACCACTACAACGATCTAATCAATCGCATACGTCAATATATCATCACAAAGATCACACACAAGCACAATTAGGACATAACCAGAGAGTTATACCAGCCTTAAGCTACCAAATCATTTTCAAAATAAAACATGCATAATAGATGCCATGCTCATGACTTATATACAACATGCATAAGTAAATATCGTAAACGCGATTTCACACTAAAGATTTTTACAGTGGCACTAGGCGTGCGAATCGTCACCGGGCTTCTTCTCGGGTCCGCATCTGCCATAGTTGTCGCCGAGCTCATCCGTGTCTGCGTCCACCGTAGTCATTGCTGAACTCATCCGCGTCCGCATCCGCCGTAGTCGTCACCGAGCTCGTCCACGTTTGCGTAGTCATCGTCAAACCCGTCCGCGTGCACCGCGCCCTCGTGAGCCCAGCCGCATGCATGCATGCCCGTCGAGTGCATGCGCCGCCACATGCACGGGTCTGCGCCACGCTGCATGCATGCATGGTCAGGCTCGCCCTCGCTCCACCTCGGCCTTGCCTCGGCCGCATACACCGATGCATGCATCACCGTTGCCTCGCCAAACCACTGTTGCTCCGCATGCACTGCTGCATGCATGGCCGTCGCATGCATGCAGCGCGCAATGTGCTGCCCGTGCATCACCACGCTGTCCTCCATCGTGGCTCTCCCTCGGCTCGGCCGAGCGTGGCGCTCGCGCCCCGCCATGCCGCCACCCGCCGCTTGCCTCCTCGCCTCGGCGCCGTGGATGTCGCGTCTCTGCGGCATGCTGCACACCGACACCGCATCGCTGCTGGCCTTGGCCGCCTTGACGCCACTGCTGTGTGCATGCCACTGCTCCTTCACCACCGCTTCTTGCCGCCGCCGACGCCGCAAGCCGCGGTGGTCGCAGCCATGCCGCCACATCGATCGCTATAATGCCTCGGCTCCCAAGGGCTCGCCATTTCTACTGCTCCATGCTGAGCTACTGCTACATGCCGCCGACATCACCTAGTGCTGCTCCCAGCAGACCGCGTCCTTGGCTACACCGTGCACCAGTAGCCGCAGCTGTGCCGCCTCCAGCTACATGCATGCATGCCGAGCTACTGCATGCTACCGTTGTGCCACTAGAGCCTTGGCCGGTCTTCTCCCGTGGATGCAAGGAGCCAGGAGCACAGTGTGAAACCTCCCTTCTCTGGAAAACACTCAGACCTTCATGCATATAAGAACTAGAAGTAGTAAAGGATTGCTCTCGCACCAAGGATACCAGCAGCATAACATGCACAAGTGGATATATTCTTGATTTTTGATGGTGATTGGGAAGAGAGAAGGTGTGAAATGAATGTGTGTTAGATAAAGAACTGAAGGTGTTGTTGCTTTGGGGAAGAAGGTGCAGCGTGGAGGTGGTGGGCTTAGTGGAATAGTCAAGGAAATGAAGTGGTGTGAGAAAAATGTGTTCCGGTGGGAAGACAAAAGAAATAGCTGAGTGTGGGCGTTGCTTGTTGGGGGAAAAAACAACAAAGAAAGGGCAATGGTGTGAGGAGCTCTCGGCTGTTTGAGTACTTGATGGAAAATAAGTGGTAAGAGGAAGGAGAAAAGGGTGTTCAGCAAGGTAAATGGTTGTGTGCTAGCCTGCTGGGGGAAGAAATGGGCAGAGGCATTCGGTTGGGGCAAAGAATGGGGAGAAGCTGTGGTGGAGAATGGTGCTAGATAAAGAATGAGGGAAGATTGTAGTAGAGAGGTGTATAAAAAAACAAAGATGACAGTAAGGGTGATGATGGTTCAGCTGTGAAAGAAGAAACAGGGATGGAGAATACCAATGTAGTTGTATGGTTTTGACTGATATTTGACTTGCTGTTTAAAATAGCAAATTAATTCAAAAAATTGTGAAATTTTGAAGGTGGGTTACTTAGATGTTCCAGAACCTAGGGAAAATATTTCTAGGCACTATTCGTAGGAGTTGTTGTTTGAAAGAGAAGTGGGTTAGAGAAACAGTAGGGAAAAGAATAGATACGCAGGCATTTCATTTGCTACTTCTTTTTCTCCTTTCGTGAATTCGCTCAAACTGCCATGCATACGAAATCGAATTGCAGAATTGGGTTGGTCGTGCGATGACGATCGCGACGGTATGACATGCATAGCTTGGTTTTGAGTTTTTGGATGAGATTTGAAAGAGAGAAGCGAAAGGAGTTAGCTGGGAAGGAAAAGAAGGGACACGCGGGCGTCTCGCCTGTAGTCAGTCGAACTAGAAAATGATAACAGTGATACTAATGTATGCATGATGACAAGATTTTTGAAAAGCATGCAAAAACAAGAAATTAAAATAATTAAAATTTTTTAAGTGGTCTTTCAACAATTTGATTTAACTAAAATGCAACCTTTTAATTAATTCAATTTGATTTTAAAAGCAACATTTTAATTAAACTCCAGAAAAAATTTAAAACGCAGTCAAAAATTTAAAAGATCGCCAAATTAAATATTAACATCCCGATTATGAAAATCGGGGTGTTACAAGTGTGATGTGAACTGAGAACCACGATCTGAAACAATGACCTTCGGTACACCGTGGAGATAAACAATTCTGGAAATATATAGCTCTGCTAATTTACTGCCAGAGAAGATGGTTTTGACAGGAATAAAATGAGCAACTTTTGTCAAACGAACAACGATCACCCATATGGAATCTGATCCATTTTGAGTCTTTCAAAGACCGGTAACAAAATCCATTCCAACTTCCTCCCATTTTATTTAGGAATAGGCAGTGGTTGGAGTTTTCCTACTGGCTTCAAGTGTTCGGCTTTGACTCTCCGGCAAACATCACACTCAGCAACATACTATGCGATTTGCCGCTTCATTCGGCTCCACCAGAGTCTTTTCTTTAGATCCTGATACATCTTGGTACTCCCAGGATATATGGAGAATGGAGAATTGTGAGCTTCTTTGAGAATTAATTCCTTCAACTTGTGATTAAATGGCACTACCAAATGGTTTCCGAACCATAAGACACCTTGCCCATCTTCAACGAAACCTTTGGCCTTGCCTTGCTTCATATCCTCTCGGATTTAGGCCACATCGAAATCATTTTTCTGGCCCTCCTTGATCTAGTCTTCAAGTGTGGATTTCACCTTCAAGGCAGCGTGAAATCCTTCTGCAACCATCTCAAGATTCAGTCGCTGAAACTTAGCACACAAGCCTTTCACAGAGGTTGTTACCGATAAGCAGTTGCATTGCGACTTTCTGATCAAAGCGTCGGCCACTACATTGGCTTTGCCTGGGTGATAATGAACCCCCATATCATAGTCCTTGATTAGTTCAAGCTATCTTCTTTGTCTCAAGTTCAGATCAGCTTGAGTAAAAATGTATTTTAGGCTCCTATGATCAGTATAGATCTCGTAACGATTACCGATGAGGTAATATCGCCAAATCTTCAGAGCGTGGACTACAACTGCCAATTCCAAGTCATGTGTAGGATAATTCACTTCATGAGGCCTCAACTGCCTTGATGCATATGCCACAACTCAGCCCTCTTGCATGAGAACACAACCAAACCCATGGCGAGATGCATCGCAATAAATGTCGAAGCTCTTGTGAATATCTAGCAGAGTGAGCATTGGAGCTTTGGTCAAGAGTTCTTTCAATATCTGAAAACTTTCTTCACACTCAGCTGACCATTCGAACTTCTTCTCTTTCTTCAAAAGCTGGGTCATTGGTTTTGCTATCTTGGAGAAGTTTTTAATGAACCGACGGTAATACCCCGCAACTCCAAGAAAACTTCGGATGTTAGTAACGTTCTTGGGCTAACTCTAGTTTTGTACATCTTGTACCTTACTTGGATCAACAGTGATACCACCTTCAGATAACATATGTCCCAGAGAGCTGACTTTCTTGAGCTAGAACTCGCACTTGCTGAATTTTGCATACAGTTGATGCTTGCGTAGTGTTTTCAACACAAGCCTCAAATGCTTCTCATGCTCTCCATTAGTCTTGGAGTAGATGAGAATGTCATCAATAAACACGATAACAAATTTGTCCAAGTATTCCACGAACACTGAATTCATGAGGTTCATGAAATATGCTGGTGCATTCGTCAAGCCAAATGACATGATAGTGTACTCGTACAAACCGTATCGAGTAGAGAATGCTATTTTTGGAATGTCCTTAGCTCTGACCTTGATCTGATGATAGCCTGATCGCAAATCAATCTTGGAGAAAACTTGGGCTCCAGTCAGTTGGTCAAACAGATTATAATACGGGGAAGAGGATACTTGTTCTTGTCTTTCTTCTCAACAAAGATGGCCGGGCAAGCCCAAGGAGAGGAGCTTGGTCAGATAAAACCCTTGGCAAGAAACTCCCCAAGTTGTTTCTTTAGTTGTACCAACTCATTGGGAGGCATCCGATACGGTCGCTTTAATATAGGTGTGGTACTGGGTGCTAACTCGATCACAAACTCTACTTCCCGATCTGGGGGCATACCAGGAAGTTCTTCAGGAAAGACATCTGGATACTCACAAACTATTGGTACCATCTCCAATGTTGGGGTTGTAACAACTTTCAAAGCATAAAGATGAGAACAACTGTCTTGGAGTTGAAAACAACTTGTTTGTCGTTTTCATTTGTAACAGAAATGGACCACTAAGCACAATTAATTTGCCCCTGATTCTTGGACAACCAATCCATCCCCAAGATGACATCCAACCCTTCTGAATCTATCACTATCAGATTTGCCAAAAATTCTACCCCTTGAATCTCTAATTTTATACACTCGCAGATTTGATTAGTTCGAAAAACTGATCCCGGTGATTGAATAATGTATGATGGCTAGAGTATATGCATGTCTAACTAATGTTGAACAACAAAATGCCTTTTGAAAAAAGAATGGGATGCTCTGGAATAAAATAAAATAGTAGTTGGGCTGAAATTAACAATAAGCATACCGAGGACAACGTCAGGTGCATCAATCGCCTCTTCTATAGTAATTTGGTTCACTCGACCTCGTGTCTGAGCTGGATCAAACTTGACAGGTGGCTTTCGAGGTGGTGCTGGATGCACAAGTGCTAGAGATCGTCGAACAAGAGGCAAACCACATGCCTTTGCCAAGCTAATCGATCAGCGAAGTGCCAGACGCCCGAAGGATAACAGATCACACCCGGCTTGACATTGCTAACATTAGGTGGCTGATTCCCACCAACTCTCAGCTACCAAGTAGGTGGTGGAGGACGAGGTACGAACACTGGTGGCCTCAGTGGTGCTGGAGCTTAAACTCGAGGAGGCTGGGGCTGCCACATGCACGGTCTTAGTAAACCGCCACTAGCTAAATCTACGCAACCCTCTTCCGCTTGTGCACCTCTTCCAATGCTTTGCTCTTGCCTTCAGCTATGATGGCCATGTTGACAAGATGCTGGAAATTGCGGAAATCATGAACTACAAAAGCCATTTGCAGTTCCTCTATCAAACCATTCATGAAGCGACTCCAGCGATGAAGGTCAGTCGCAACATCATCCAAAGCGTAACAGGCCAAGAAATTGAACTCATGAAGGTACTCGGTCACACTCTTTCACCCTTGCTTAAGAGCGAGGAACTCTTGTTGTTTGATCATCATGACTCCCTCCAGAATATGTGCCTCACAGAAAGCTTCCTTGAACTCGCCCCAAGTCGAGACGTGTGCGGTAGGCTGAAAAGTATAGAAGTTGTCCCACCAGGCACTGGCTGCTCCATCCAGCTGATAACTGGCAAAAAGAACTTTCTCTGCCTCAGAACACTGTGTAATCAGCCTTTTCTTCTCTATAGCCCTTAGCCAGTCTTTTGCTTCCATAGGATCTTCGAAGCTGGAGAACACTGGTGGGTTGGTTCGCTGAAAACTAGTGAGTCCTCCGTGTGAGCGATGACCTCCTACCCCGCTAGATGACCCAGGAGCTGTGGAAGTATTACACGCAATCAGATCCAAGATGCGTGTTTGATCCATGCAATTGCGCTCTATCTGCGCAAGAACCTCAGCCATGGTAGGCGGTGGAGGAAGTTCTTCCCCTTGTCGACCATCACGCTAATCATGGCGGCTAGAAGGCTCCGCACACTCCTATTGTGCGCAAAGATCGATCATTGATAGAAGCGATCCCACTCCCCTTTGAGCGCGAGAACGAGTGATAGCTCCTGTCATACTGTTACCATACAATTGTTACCAACTGGACAAGGATACATCCGAACGAGCATGAAATAAAATTTTGGACAGCATGCTTAATGCACTAAGTTTAGTATGCATAATGATATGAATTGCACCAAAAATTAACACCAAAAGAGTACAAGATCCATTAAAACAAATAGCAAAGTTTCGGCATGGTTACATCCATATACATCTATAGACGACAAGGCCACCGCCCGAAACAAAAGTCTTACAACATAACATACATAATTATACAAGTGCTATCCTATTGCATTTATTTAGGGATAGCTACTAGTTGGTTACAACTATATGTCATGAGTGCCCATCATCCATGCCCTAGACAAAGTGATCCCTATTAATGTTCACCGAGAACTCATCTAATAGATGAGCTCCAGGCGATCCCGTGTCTATTGGGTCCAATGGATTGATGAGACGCCTCGGAGATCCTAACAAGGGAATGTGACCTCTAAGGGGTGCTGGCCGCTGTGTGTGAGGAAAGCTTGTAGACATCCGAGCTTGGCGACGCTATCCATAAATAGGTATGAGCCCCGCCACTTCCGAAAGTCGATAATCTGGTGGTGCAGCAGTAGCTAGGGAGGTCTAATTGTCACCATAAAGCACGTTACGAGGAACGCGATTCATGTTGACTCTGATCCTAAGGTACTTCTGGGCTTCGCTAAGATGGCATTGGGTTTCCCACAACTCGTACACGTTGCAGCAATGAATTTGGTCCATGATATGAACCAACCTCGCCATCTGGCACACTTGTGGGTGCTCTCTAAATTGGATCTCATCGAACGCGTTCACTTCTGCTCTAGGACCTTGTTTCAGGAAGTGGTCATTGGGTGGTTGAGACAACTCCATTAGATCATGACGTAGATGGCTCATAGCCCCACTAGGCGCTTCCTGAATGGCCATGGCTTCAGAGGTGGCATGAACTTGGATATAGTATGGAGTACTTCCTGGCACCTGTCTTGCAATATTGTTGACTACAGCTCGATATTCTTCCATTCCAGGCCCTCGATCCCGACGGTAGATGGCATACTCTGGATAGTAGGTGAAGTTGGCTCGCCACATCATATCTCGCAGGAATGCAGGATATCCATCAACCTCCTCAGCACGGTTCTCCTTAACCAAATGCCAGCTACTCATCTAAAGCATACGAAGACAAGGTAAGTGAGCAAATTAGTTTGTAAATCCAACTGAAAGTTGGGGTAAGAAAGGACACTAAGATGGATGAGAAATAAAAGACTTTTATAACTTAAAGTTTCTGAAATTATTTTGCTATTTAGAAAATAGTATCACAGAAGACTTACTAGTGCTAACGATCATGCTATCTCTGACCTACAGTTAATATGGCTCTAATACCAACGCTGTGAGCGCCCTTGAAATTGAATTCATTTCAAGTTAAAAGATTATACCAGAGGCAAAAATTTTAACAAGAAACGAGCTCAATTTCAAGTTCCTGGATATGTGTCTCACATTAGTTCCCAAGATCCATGACTAATGTGCACATATCCTAAACAACATTGTACATGGTCGTACAAAGGTCATATATTTATAACAGTAATTTACAAGACCAATGTTTCAGTACATAAGTTACATATGTGACCAACGGTCAACTAAAAACAAAAATTTGTGGCAGGAACAAATATAAACACCAAAAGATACCACCAAGTGTGCCCAACACCCAAAGGCAACTGAGTGGAGGTAGAAACAGCATCATTCGTTAGCGTCGCCATAATCGGTGCCAATGGATGGATCGTAAGCATAAACGTCCTCACTTGCAACAAGTGGTTAATTCAACTGAGTACAAAAGGTACTCGCAAGACTTACACAAACTAATAAAAGAAAGTGTTTAATAGAACATATCCAAAGGATTAGAAATTATATATGTTAAAGCCTTCCAAAGGAAGGCTATATTGGCATGAGATTTGCATAAAGCAACAAGTTTTATTCCTACACTTTCTAATTTGCAAAAGCCATTTTTTCAAACAAAGTTTAGACCAAAATACAACAAGTAAAAATGTTATAAGTACAATGTCAAACAAATCAAAGTGGCTGTCCACTTTGATAATTCAAGCTGCATGGACACCCATACATGCCGACAGCCAGTATTGTCCAAGTCCATTTTTATTTCAGAGTCTAACGATGATGTCTATCAAAACCAAGTATTGTCCATAACCGAGGACACATCTATTCGAATAGTTTTAGCCCTACTGGGCCGTACAGCTTTTCCCACATGACTCGACCAGCACGTAAGCCTCCGGATAATAACACACTTCCTAAGGTATGTCGATGGGGTAGATCGAGATTTGGCACTTTTTAGCAACAACATCTTATTGAGTTAAAACACCCATGCGCGACGAATCCCGCTTAGTACAAGCTACTAATAGAACCTGCTAACCAGAGCTTGAAAGTTGTGTTGGGAATGCTGACCCAATAAATAGAAATTTAAAACTGTGCTCACTCCCACATATTAAATAGAAATCAGATCCCTATGAACATATGATCAAACACATATGTCCTCACACCACCAGTGTTCCAATCAAACAAGATCCTCCCCCTACTTGACCAAACCGGCCCCAATCCAGCTTGTGGAAGTACAAGTAGTTCTTGGTATGACATCCCAAAGTTCGGTCCGTGGTGATTCGGACAAGACTACCACATTACCCAATTCTTGTGCACGGAGGCACCATCACTATCAATCACTTGTCCAGATCTAAATCATGTTTTAATAGACAATTTTAGACTTAAACTTCTGTTTCAAGAATCTGAACAAAGAAATAAAATTTAAAATTGGTGTAGTGTCTCCCATGATTGACAAGATAATCTTGTCAATCAAACTACCGATATACTGACTTGCATGGCTAAGCTTTCACATAAACACCATATATTCCATCACATGTTTTCTATCTTAAGCATAAGTGTATGAAATGATTATGGGTAAGCCACAATGATTAGGATATAACTAACTAGACTCACAAATTAATGATACACCAAAATAGCATGCACACAATTATCACTGCAATTCAAAATACTAAATTACCAAAACTAGGATCAAAATGATGCAAGAGGATGCTTACCTTGATTATATTCCACTTGTTCAACCTCAGGGAGCTCAGCAATATAAACACTCATGTTGGGCAACTAAAAATGTAGAAAGAGTTATAACAAATGAACACCGAGAAAAAAATATCAAAATACCAAAATGTTGAAAAATGTATGATATATGCATAGTAGTAAGGTTCTATTTATAAATGAATTTAGGTGAAAATTTTAGTTTATTTGGAGTTCATATGAATTTGTTATGAATTTTACAACGTTAAAGTCCTTTATGTACAATTTAATTAATTAACAAATTTTTCTGTAAAAGAGACAAGTTTAAAAGTTATTCCAGATTAAAGTAAAGTGAAAATAAAAACTAGCAAAATTGATTTCATTTAAGTTGGGGTTAAAACGAATTACTTATGAATTTTTGAACTTCAAACCATTTTCATTGTAAAAGTAATCTATTTTATGATTTTGAAATACATTAAATACTTTTTATACCCAAATAAACTAGCCCCGGCCGCCTCTGTGTGAGACCCAAAGTCATAGGTCGACTTGGTCAACCGGATCCAGCCCCAGACGAAAGACGCTATAGGCGTAAAATTGGAAATACGTTTCCCGTTGACAAAGACGTATTTTCGACTTAAGGGTATAATAAATACGTTTTCCTTAAGGGACATACTTCACAACTCTACGCTCCACTTAACCAGTCAAGTAGCCCACACGTTAGAGACTCACCCTATTTGGCCCGTTTACCTTAAGCCCAATGTTTTCCGCTCCTGGTCCCACCCGTCAATGAAATAGTCTAGTGATTACGTGAATTAAACGTCGTTTTAACCATAATCCAACAACGGTTAAAGTTAACCGCCCTGCTATAGTATTGTCGGTCGATCCGACAATAGAGCAGCTAGCTCCGCACGTTTGCTTGTCGGCTCGCCGGAGCTGTGGTCCACAGCGGCACAAACCAAGACCGAAAATGGATTCACATTAGCTTCACGGTTCTAGAGTGGTCGAAATTTGGCCAGCGACGAACCCTAGCGGCGGCGCGACGTGGAGAAGCGGCGGCGCAACTACGGTCATTGTGCAAAAGACAACTCGATGCCATTTTAAGCTAATTAACGTGCGCATTAGCACCTACGAGAGGTAATAGACCTACCAGAAGGTTGAAGATAGCCAGAGGGTCACTGTGGCTCGCAGACGATGATGACCGAAAAGCAGTAAAAGGGAGCTCCACGTGGAGAGAACAACCTAGGCAAAATCAAACGGGGTGAATGGTCGGGATAGGTTACATAGGCACATTAGATGCTAATACTGGAAGGAATCGAGAAATAACCCACCAGACCGGAGATGGAGATGAAGTAGCTGATTTCGGCTAGAAAATGAGGAACTCCAAAATTCAACAATCCTGTTTGACAATTTTTGCAATTAGATGAGGGGTTTTGCTCCTGCTAACCTAGCACATGAAGTGATGCACAAGAATTAGGAAAGTGCTCATCGGAATTCAAGATGGCGCGATGGTAGCCTTTAGTGCGCGCTTTATACATCCAAATGACAAACCGGTGGTCAGAGAACTACAGGCAAAATCACAAGCTCAACTTAGCAGGATAAACACGGCATGGGAATAGAAGAACAAAGCGCAAAGATGATTAGAAATGCCTGAGTGACGAAGGACAACGATCGGCTGTGCCTACTTAGCTGCGAGTGCATCGGCGGAGTTTGATGACTTTTCACGACCGCAAATAGTTCGGCAAAGATACGTGGCATCCATAGGATAAGTGACAAGCTTGGTGGTGAGGCTGCATGGCCTTGCATGCATGGGAGCGGCTGGCGCGGTGCCACCTCCTGCTCTGCCGGACGAGCTCGCACGATGGCGAATCGGTGAAGAGAGGAAGACACCGACAGGTGGGCCTGGCTTGGTAGTGAAAGAAACAAAGCGACGTGGTCGGCCTTAGGCACGACCAAGCGAGCTTGGTCCAGCCAAGTCAATTGGCATGGGTCGCTACAGTTCCAAGGTGGTACTGCCGAGTCCGAAATTAAACCAATTTAAATTCCAATTTCAAAAGTTTGACCAGTGAGTTAAAATTAGTAAATAAATTCATAAAAATATGAAATTTTTCAGAGAAGCTACTGGGATGATATAGATCCCAAATTAATTTTAAAATCTCACTGTTCATGAATTAACTACTTAATTTAAAATCCTTAACCAAATAGGTTTAAATAATGAACAAAGATTTTTCTCAAGGTCAAAATGAACTCTAGAAATTTGAGAAAAATTATATTAATTCATGATAATTAATCTAGTATTTGAATAAATTAATTTTTAGGGTTCATTACAAGCACTAACTTAAATTTTCTTTTGGAGTTTCATTTCAAGTTTTAAATTTGATTTGAATTTGAGGTTTTCAACTATAACAATTTGTGCACATGCTCCAAAATAACATGTATGCTCATGAAATGCTGATAATAACATTTATTTAAATTGAGGCTATTACAAAGAAGGAGTTCGGTGCGCTCAAGCAAAAGGGCAAGACAGTGACTGAATATCTTGATGAGTTTAACCATCTTTCTTGGTATGCTCCTGAGGATGTGCCCACTGATGCCGCCAAGCAGGAGAAGTTCTTGGATGGGTTGATTGAGGAGTTGCAGGACATGCTCGCTATTCTCGACTTCCCCGACCTTAAGTCCTTGGTCAACAAGGCTATTGTTGCGGAGCTGCGAGAGCTTGGGGTATTTAACTTGTAATACTTAACCATCCAATTGGTCCTAGCATTACAAATCAAATAACCCGACTCTCGGTGTAACATGTACCTCCCAGGATAACGGTACACATACACCTCACAAAATAAAGCATCAATTCCATACAAGATTACAATACCGATGACAACAAAGTTTTACAACATCCAAAAGACATACACATAATAGAGTTATTACAAAAGGGCCGACTGGCCAAATAACATAACCAAGTAAAGAGTTTGCAGCGGAAGTACGAGCCATAAGATGGCAGCAACAAAAGCCAACCGGCTGCCCTTACCCACAAGGCAACCGCCCGGACCGCCAAGCTAGTTGTCTTGCACGAAGTCCGTCTCACAATAGTTGATCCCATGGGGATCAACCTCCTCTGAAAGTGCAGCAACCGGGTTGAGTACAAAGTTGTACTCACAAGACTTACAAACAACAGAAATATATAGATGCATTCATGTATCAAAGGAAGGCTACTACACTAAGCAATTTTCAGCATAAAGAAAATTTTCTTTGCAATAGAGTAATAGATTGTAAAGCAGTTTGTCAAATCTGTTTTTATTTGTTAAAATAATAGTCAGACACATTTATAAGCATAATTAACATCCTAGAGGTGACTTCCCGACAGCCACCACAACATAGCACGAATTACCCATTCGTACCACCAGAATTCAAGTTTTATCAAAAATGTTATAGTCTAATTCTCACGGGGCGTATCTAAGCATGTCCATAACCTAGGACGAGGCTATTTGAATAGTTTATACCCTGCAAGAGTGTACAACTTTACCCGCATGTTAGACCACTCCTTTTTCCACCGGATAAAGCACACTTTTGAAGGTATGCCGACAAAGCTAAGTCCTACAAGACGCTTTCCAATGGAATGAGTTAATTAAGAGCCACACGTATGGGGGTTATCCCTCCGTGAACCACCCAAACGGGGCTCCCACGGGGAACCCATATGTTGTGTCGGAGCCACCGACAAAGCCTTAGCAACTACCGATGCTCCTCGGGCGTGGGTACCTTCCCAGACCCACCCCGCACATTCCCAACAACAATAGAACATTTTTCTCCCTGACACTACCACCACAACTCATTAATTAACTAAGTCAAGAGGGGTCCCATATTCCCCTCCTGTGGTGGCATGCAAAAATGCTCAGTACGGTGGCGCAAGTAATTCGGTCCTTATTGACTCGGGCACCAAACATACACCCAACAGACACCATCCAACCAATGTGCCCAAGTCTAAAACATTTTATTTTTAGTTTTCCAAATACATTATATACATGAGTACCCTGACCCAAGTATTTAAAGTGTGGATATAATGACCGTCGCCGAAGCGATGATCCCCATTCTACCGTTCTAAGCATTGCTAAACAACTAACTCAGTATAATAAGTACTATTAGGTGCCCATGCGTTGCAATGGAACCTCAAAAGAGAGTGATGCATATCGCAGATGGGTTCGTAAACCGCATAATAAATATCATTTTTCTTTCACACGATATAAATGTAAACATTAACTCTGCCTATAAAATACATAAACTCATATATAATCTCTACCTTGCACTTAAAACAAAAGGCATTTATTTAACCCCTATACTAAGAAAGAATTCATGAAATACCTCTCGAGCACCCAATTTTCAAACAATGATTGATCAAGTTGGAGATCCAAAATAACCAAAACATCACCTATAACAGAATCAAAAGAATAAAAAAGATTCCATAAATGCCGAAATTACTGCATAAATATATTTGTAAATACCATCTCTGCAGCATCCTTCTCCTTTTGTAACACATTTGTAGGGCGCTTGAATTCTCAAACAATCATCCACCAACTTTGCATAAGGAAGACTACACTCCTCCAGCAAGCATGTTATAATTGAGTTATTCATTGAGTTATTCATTGAGCACCCAATCTCCTCTGGTTTGAGCTGATAACCAGAAACCTCCTTATAATAATTAAACAATGCATCAATCTCTGAAATTTAAATTAGATGTGACAAAAATGTTAATTAATTAATTAATCCATAGGACCAACTCATATTTGGCATGCTAATTTGCTCATCTACATTGGGATTGGCTAATTTGCACATCTACATTGGGATTGGGTAGATTGATTAATTAATTAACATTTTTATCACATCTAATTTAAATTTCAAATACCAATAAACTTTTGAATTTCTCACCATTTTGAATCTATTTGCATAATTTCATGAAATGCTTTAGGTTATATTCAAAGACAAAACTCCCACCAAAGATGTGCACTTATAGAAATGAACAAACTTACAATGGGGACATCACCAGATACTGGGATGACAACATCATTATCTAAGTTGGCAGAAAAGGTCTTGCTCCACCTTGCTGTGATAATTCGCGAAACAATGAAATGTATACAGGATTGTAGTCAGCCAAGGTCCTAAATCTCAGTGTTGTACCCGAGTTTGTGTTTAAGGAATTATAGAATGTCATGTATGGCATTTTACGCCAGCTCAATAAGTCATCTACTGTATCTCTAGACCTGACAAATAAAGCATAAGTATGGGATGGTACTGCCTTAGCTTGATTTTTAAAATCGACAGTTGTACCTTCAAGCACGGCCAGTGGCCTCACCATGCTTGCATCAAGAACAAGTCCATTCTCACCTCTCCATTTTGCATCCAATGTGTCCGAAGTATCAGTAATTATTGGGAACTGGTCGTCAGAAAAAAAAACCCTTCGAACACCAACATTGGGTTCTTCATGATCCAGGTTATCCTTAACATCCGCGCTGTTAGAATGGTTGATTTTGGCTATTGTTTCTTTTGTACCATTCAACTCTGCAACATTTCTCGGGCTATTTTCATTAGATTGATCAGGTTGGTTCAGCCCCTCGTCAGCATGAAGTGGGCTTGAGATCTATTTTAAGGATCCTTCCTTAGCATTTGAAAGAACTTTGGTGCCCTTTGAGCTTTTCTCTAATTTTGTGGTTGCATTGGTATCAACTAATCTATTGCTCAAGTCGTAATTCCTACTTCCAACCTGTAAACCTCCTAGTGCATCGTAGTACTTGCCACCGGTTGCTATAAAGATTAGTCACGATCCCATAAGTAACACGTAAATAGTAGCTGCCTCCTTAGTTTGTTAACCTCAAGAATATCAATAAATGGTTGTCCTTTCTTATCTCCTTTTCAAGAGATTCTTTAATGGCTCCTGAAGGTGAATGGTCCAATAATCGTAATACCACCGTAAGTGGAGCTTTTCTTTTGTACAAACCTAAGTGGGACAACTGTTTCTTAATAAAACATTAAATAGAGAAAGTAAAACAACTTTACCGTAAAGTCAGCCTTCTCTACTTGCAGGATGTCTTCCAGCTCCATAATGTTTCTTCTTAACTCAAGGATCTTGATGTTGCCATCTAAAGAACCTGTAATTGGCCTTCTTCCTAAAATTTGGTGGAGTGCATTTGGCACTTCAAAGGAATGTAAGTTCACTAAGTCAACCACGAATCATTGACTATTAGCATCACCTAAAATATCACATAAGTAAGCTCATAACACTAAACATACTACCTCATTTGCCTCTTGCTCTACCCATTCTTGATGCTGGGATGTGAAATCAAGTTTTGGGGTGGCAAATACACAGAGTGAACCTTGATTGATGCATATCAGAAACAAGCAACCATTTCACCAAAACTGAAATACAAACATGTAAGGCACGGTCTTTACCAATTTGATAAAATAGAAAGAGATGAGGATATACCTGTAAAAACGAAGGCAAGCCCTATGAAGGGAATGACCACAGCTGGAGGTGGTGGGCACGTCTCAGCTAGCCATTCTTTGGTTGAATCTGATGAATTGCCCGAAGATTCTGCATCCTTAGATACATCCGAGACAGACCCACCCTACTGCGACCCATCAGCCCGGCAGACATCTCGCATGCATCAACCCTCCGCCTGTGCTTGGTGGCCCTTTCACCTCTGTGGCACTCCCGATGAGACCAGCAAGTCCGGCTTCCTCTTCCCGCATCTTACCTTCATGCTAGATGCACCATTCTCCTCAACCATGAGTAACTCCCAGAGTCATGAAGCCCCAAATCCTCACGGGTCCATCCTCAAACACCACAGTGTACATCCCAGTACTGCTATCATAGGATGAAACCTTCCCAAGATGAATCCTTCCATGACCTGCAGCACTCCAGCTGATGTTGCGGCCCACTAAGAATTACCCCTTTTGCCTGCGTGGCACCAGTAGATGTGGTGGGATGTTGATCCGCAACTCCACCCTCACCTTCCTCCATCTTCACCTCACTTGCCACAGCCACCACAGTGTGCTCTTGCTCTTGAACGCTGCTCTCATCCACCTCCATCTTCACTTCGCACGCCACAGGCGCCGCTGCATCTTGCTCCTTATCCAGAATGGTGCCCTCACTCACCTCCATCTTCACCTCACTTGCCATAAGCGCCATAGCATGCTCTTCATCCACCGCGCTTCTTCCATCTTCGCCTCGCTCACGAAGGGCGCCACAACATGCTCTTACTCTGCCGCAACGCCTTCACCCCACCTCCCCCATCTTCGCCTCAACCACCGCGGGCGCCGTAGCAGGGGCTCTTCAATCGCCACAATGGCCTCAATGATCTCCATGTCGCACTCTCTCCTGATTTCATCGGCATCCGATGCCAGGGTAGCAGGAGGAGAGGGATCAAGCATCTGATCGACTTTATCCCCTCCTAAGGCTCCACAGAGCATCCGCATCGCGAATCTGGAGAGTTGGAAGGCGACCAATCTCATGATTACCGCTGCGGTGGTGGCACGAAGGCGCTGGGATTCGGTTGGAAAGGATAGGTAGGTGAAGGTGGCTCGGCGCAAGTGAGGGCGGGGGCAAGGACGATGAATGGGAGGTAGGGACAGGGCGGCGGTTAAGGCGAGCGGTGGCGATGATTGCGACGCTGGGGGAGGGGAATGGGAGGTAGGGACGGGGCAACGGTTTTTTTTCATGTGTGATAGCGTGAGCAGTGGGGGACGATCGTCCGCACAAGCACAGGGTAAACTGTGAATTATAATAGTTAAGAAAGATATACATGACTAGAGCCGATCCATTGGACTCTAAATCATTAGCAATAATCTAACTTAGGCTCAGTATAAATGAGAACATTTACCTACAGCTTATGTAACTATTTGGATTAACTACTCCTAATGATAATTAATCATCAAAATAGCACATGCATACATACATTTGCAATCAAGATAATTTTATCAAAATTAATAGGAGCAATATGATCAAAGGGGGGAGGGCTACTTGCCTTTCTAGAGATATTCCGCTTGCTGCAGAGGATCATTCTCGTATATAATAGAATTGTCGAAACCTAGCGAAAGAATCGAAAAGAACCAATAAGAACGGATAACGCCGAATAAACTCAAAAATTCACAATCATCCAAAAATCATGAAATTACATAGAAGGTAGAGCATGAATTTAGAAACAAAAATCATTTGATTTGGAGTTCATAAGCGAAAGTTATAGCTTGAACCATTTCTGCGGGAAGAGAAAATCCAACAATTAGACTGCGAGAACTGTTGGCTTCGAGTCCATTTGCTTCGAGTACGGATGGTTTCGAATACTGTTCGTTTGGAGTACCGATCATTTCAAGTATTGCTCATTTCGAGTATTGCTCATTCGACTATCTGGTCAGAAGAAGGTTTCGACTACCTGATCGGAAGGAGGCTTCGACTACAGGTGGTTGGAAGGAGGTTTTGACTATAGGTGGTCGAAAGGAGGTTTCGACTACCAGGTCAGAAGGGGGTTCGACTACACCTAGTCGAAAAGAGGTTCGACTACACCTAGTCGGAAAGAAGACTACATGATCAGATGGAGTTTCGACTATGCACTTAAGTGGTCGAGCCCGCATGCCAACGACTCAACATGATCACTAACTGGTTACTAACTAGCCAATTCTGACACAGATTAACTCTAATCACTAAGCTACAGTAATGGTCGACGTCCAACAACAGAGTGCTCTCATGGTCGTGCCTTCAATGTGCGTCTCGCCCGCAAAGGAGGCCATGGCGGCACAAGCTAAGAGCTAAAATGGGACTTATGCGCTATTGCGCACTCGAAGGCACTAGCGGCGATGGCTGGGACGGCCAGTAGCAGCAGCGCGACGAAGAGGAGCGAAGGCTACGGCCAAAACGACAACATCGATACGGCAACGCTTCTCGCGATCTAGCGCATGCACGAGCAACAGTAAGGGTTAAGGTCCTTACCAGAGAGGAGCTAAGAGGATGAGCTAGTCAGAGTCGTGCCAACGACGCTGGACCGAGGGCGGTGGCAGTGCTCCAACATGGATAGCTCAACCTGAGGATAGAGGGAGGAAATGGGGGTAGGAGAAGCTTAAGCAACGTCAGTAGATGGGGATATCGAAAGGAATTCGACTATGGACTCACCGGCTGGAGTTAGGGATGAAGGCGACCGTTTTCGGCTGAAGAAGAGGGAAATCCAATTCTGGAAATTCCTGCGATCCAGAGCCAAAATCAAGTTAGGGGATATGCTCCTCAGATCCTAGAATGTGATACGACATGAAGAGAAATGGAAATGAACCCCTGTGTCGCCGAGACGGCATTGCGGACGACGGCGATGCTTCGGGCTTGAGCTAGAGCTTCACTCATGCTCTTAGCTCTGAGGAAGAAGAGTAGAAGGGAGGTAGAGGAGGTCAGTGCGAAGCTTAGGGTTGCGAAAGGAATGAAAGAGACAGCTCCCAAGGCTTTAAATAGACTGAAGTGATGCAGAGCTCGCGAGAAGGGGCCGACGAGGTGAGCTTATTCCATGGACGAGCGTGCATGATGGTTGAGCGAAAGTGAAGCGACGAAAGTGGGTACAGTGACTCGGGCGAGGCAACAAACCACAGGCGCGAGGTTAAGAACCGTGGGCAGGTGGTTGACCAAACTAGCGTGGGCGGAGAGCTCTAAGGTGATGCGCACGGTGAGGTGGTGCTGGAGCGGCTACGACGTGGAGAAGAAGCACAGGTAGCTTGGCCCCAGCCATCAGCGGCCGAAGGTAAGAGGATCGGTCGGTTAGGTTAGAAGGTTAGGTTCGACCGCATCAGGGACGGATGGTTGGATCGGACCTAGTCAGATGGGTAGGGTCAAACCTGGTCGGACGGGTTGGGTCGGACCTAGTCAGACGGGTTGGTCGAAACCGAGTGGCTGGTCAAAATCGAGTGCCTAGTCGAAATCAAGTGGCCGGTCAAAATTAAGTACCTGGTCGAAATCGAGTTGGGTCAACTCGATTGGTTTGACCGAGATGATTTCAAAAGACTGAGAGGGTTGTGGATTTTTAGATAGAGTTGTACCACTACAAAAATTCTAAAAGTTTTACAAGAGGCTACAGACTTGAACCAAACCTAGTATAAAATTTCCAAAGTTTTTCATAAAGTGAATTTTTCTGTAAAATTCCTTCATGTCTCTGTTTGAAGTATTCGACTTTGGATTTCTAGGTTTGACTAGCCAGTTTAAAATAGTAACTAAATTCTAGAAATCATGAAATTTTTCAGGGGAGTCAGTGAGATGATCCAAAACCTAGGAAAATTATTTCTAGAGGATGACCATGGAATTTGTTTTGAAAGTTTCCAAGGATTTTCAGGGGAGTCACTGAGATGATCCAAAACCTAGGAAAATTATTTCCAGACGATGATCATGGAATTTGTTTTGAAAGTTTCAAAGGATTATGCTTCTAGTTAGTTAAAGCATTAGGTTTTCAAAATGCACAAAACCTTTGAAATAATTTCCAGAAAAATCAAATGACAACAAGATGCATCAAAAGTTTTAAATTCTTCTCATTGTTGTACATTTTAAATAAAAACCTGAGCTTGGGATGTTACAAATCTCCCGTCCCCTTACAAGAATCTCGTCCCGAGATTTTGTTCACTCAGAAAAGAAAGACGGGTAATCGACACTAAGATGATCCTCCCACTCCCATGTTGCTTCATCCTCGGTATGATTTGTCCACTTTGAAATTTACGGAATTTGATGGCACGATTCCTTGTCTTCCGTTTAGCTTCTTCAAGGATGTAAAAAGGACGCTCCTGGTAGGTCAGATCTTCTTGTACATCAAGACCTTCCAATGGAGCTTCCTAGGTTGGGATAAAAAGGCACTTCTATAATTGGGACATATGGAATACATCGTGTACCTCTAAAAGTGTAGTAGGCAATTCCAACTTGTAGGAAACAACTCCTTTCTTCTCGATGATGCGGTAAGGTCCGACATATCAAGGAGCTAATTTGCCTTTGATGCCGAATCATTGATGGCCCTTCAGAGGAAAGACTTGACTTTGAGATATACAAAGTCATTAGGCTCAAAGCTCAACTCACGATGACGATGATTCGCATAGCTCTTTTGCCTTGATTGAGCCATGCGTAATCGGTCTCGAATCTACTGAACTTGACTTTCGGCCTCATTGATCGAGTCTGGGCCAAGGAATGGTCTTTTGCTAATCTGTGACAAATTCGATGGGGTTCTACATCTTCCCCCGTATAAGGCCACAAATGGTGCCATGCCGAGACTATCTTGAAAGTTGTTGTTGTAAGAGAACTCGGCAAACAGTAAGCATTTCTCCCAATTCTTCCCATAGGAGAAAACACAAGCATGTAGCATATCTTCCAAAACTTGATTGATTCTTTTAGTTTAGCCTCCGGTTTGAGGATGATACGTGGTGCTAAAGGAAAGACGAGTTCCCAAGGCCTCTTGCAGACTATGCCAAAACCGGGAGGTAAAAAGTGAACCATGATTGGAAACAATCATCTTCGGTACACCATGCAAACTCACAATGCCGGATATGTAGAGGTCCGCCAAGTGACCTACACAAATCTTAGCCAGCACTAACATAAAATGTGCTACTTTCGTTAAATGATCAATGATAACCCAGACAACATCTTTCCCTTTCGATGTACGGGGCAGCCCGGTGATAAAGTCCATGCTGATAGAATCCCACTTCCATTCAGGAACTTGTAAGGGTTGTAGCAAACCCGCTGGACACGACAACATACGTCGCACTCAGTAACGAACCTTGTGACCTCTCGCTTCATTCGGGTCCCCTAGAATCGCTGACAGAGATCTTGATGCATCTTTGTGGCTCTGGGATGGATGGACAAAGGAGAATCATGGGCTTCACGGAGGCTTAAATTCCGCAATTCCATGTCCTTTGGAACCACAGGGCGCTATCTAAACCACACAACACCATGGTCATCTTTCAAGAAGCACTTGGTTGTCCCGTTATTGATATTCTTCTTGATTCGGCTCACCCCAATGTCCAATTGTTGAAAACCCTTGATCTGATCTGCTGTCGGGACCAAAAAATGCATTTCTGGACCCTCTGTGTATAATGCACTAGTCCAAGATCAAGCTAGTGCACACAATGTCAACATAGATGAATATCAATCCACACAAGACGAAATAATATTATTAATGAATAATTTGGATAGCAAAGAACCATTTTCACCTCATGGTCGAGTTTTACATTTATTAAGCCTCGCGGGCTAGCAATAATTGAAATAAGCAGCGGTGGAACGAAACGAAACTTCAGCGGAATCCCATCAAATCGCCACAGGCAACCGACTGGGATCAAAACCTAATGATCAGCACATTCGTAGAACTCCTCCTCAAAAGCGAGCAAAGACTCCTCCACTTCTGTTGATTGATTATAGCAAGCATAAGTACACAACTGTAACGTCCCGTTTCTCCTAGGTTCTTGCCAAGTTTTCAAAATAAAATAACCATTTGGCTTTGTTGAGAATCCAAAGCTTAACTGGACATTTTGAAAATTTGGAGAATTTAACTTGAATTAATCAAACCTTAACTAAGCTCTTGGTTGGTTGCTGGTTGTGGCTCTGTTGTTTCTTCGCTGCCCTTTGGGCTATGGTTCCTCCGAAGCTTCTCAGTATGTTTCTTGGTTTATCTTTTCTTTTCTAACCTTCTTTGTTGGTTTGAATCTCTTTGAGATTCAGACCTCCCTCTCTGTTTTATCTCACCCCTTCGCTCCGACCTCCCCTTGCTCAGATCTGGCCGTTAGGACCTCCTCTTTGGAGATCTTAACCGCTCAGACCTCCCCTTGCTCAGATCTGGCCACTAGGACCTCCTCTCTGGAGATCTTAACCGCTCAGACCTCCCCTTGCTCAAATCTGGCCATTAGGACCGCCTCTTTGGAGATCTTAACCGCTCAGACCTCCCCTTGCTCAGATCTGGCCGTTGGGACCTCCTCTCTAGAGATCTTAACCGCTCAGACCTCCCCTTGCTCAGATCTGGCCGTTAGGACCTCCTCTCTGGAGATCTTAACCGCTCAGACCTCCCCTTGCTCAGATCTGGCCGTTAGGACCTCCTCTTTGGAGATCTTAACCGCTCAGACCTCCCCTTGCCCAGATCTGGCCGTTGGGACCTCCTCTCCGAGATCTTAACCGCCGAGACCTCCCTTGCTTAGATCTCGCGGTTAGGACCTCCTCTCTAGAGATCTTAACCGCCAAAGCCTCCCCTTGATCGAGATCGCCGTTAGGACCTCCTCTCTGGAGATCTTAACCGCTCAGACCTCCCCCTTGATTAGATCTGTCCGATAGGATCTCCCTTTTGGAGATCTTAGCCGTCCAGGTCCTTCCTTTGATTGGATCTAAAGGTCCCGACCTCCTTGTGTCCAAGACCTCCTTAGTACTTGGACCCACCGTTGGCCCCGGCGGTCGTAGCGCTTAAGGCTTTGCCTTCCTCACCTAAGGACCGTTCGATGCTGTTCGAATGGCCCGATCCTGAGGGCACGTTCGCTTGGTCCAAACGTCCCCTTTCCCTCCTAGCCACCCGATCTAGATCAGACGGCCTGGTCTCATTGACCCATTCGCTCGGTCCGAACGGCCCCTTTGTTTTGCGCCATCTGATCTTGATCTAATGGCCCCAGCCTTTCCGCGTGTATCCTTGCCTCCGCGGACCTCCCTGCGCCTTTTGATCTGGACCGTTAAGGTCCTCCTCTTTGAGATCTTGACCGTTAGACCTCCCTTTTAGAGAGCTAACCGTCAGGACCTCCCTGCGCCTTCGGATCTTGACCGTTAAGGTCCTCCTCTTTGAGATCTTGACCGCCCAGGACCTCTTCCTGGCTGTTGTGCAAGGACCACCTCCTCGATCCTTGTTGGTCTTTTTGTAAAGACCACCCTCCTAGTCCAGAGTATCCCTTTTGATCAAGACCTCCTTGTGTTGAGTGTTTTGGACCTCCTGTCTAGGACCTCCCCCTTGAGTGTTTTGGACCTCCTGTCCAGGACCTCCCCCTTGAGTGTTTTGGACCTCCTGTTTAGGAACTCCCAGTGGTCTTTTGCGGAGACAGCCCTTGCGGTGGGGCCACCTCTTTGACCAGTGGTGCACCCTTTTGACTGGCCCCACTCGTCAGCCACACTCAACCTTGTTATTATTGCTCCTGCCTCAGAACTCTATGCGCATTTAATAGGTGTCGGATCACATTAAATGCAGTCACATCTGAGGTACCTTATTTTAATTCTTTTAGGGGCAAGCCCTGTCCTAGCTACCCCGATTGCCAACACGTCATTGAGCCCTTTCTTGGTGCACTCTACCAACTCTGGCTATATAAAGCCTGGGTGGGCAAACCCTTGTAACCTTTTTGCTCACTTGCCAACCTTGCTCTCGCCTAGTTCGCTCCAGGCTTGTGCTCAAAGCTCCACCGAGAGTTAGCTGCGGGAGTTGACATCTTCTCTGGAAGACCTCCTGGCAGATCTTTGCTGGTCTTTTGCTTAAAGAGCACCCTCTCTTGCCTTAGACCTCCCTTCTCGTTTTGGGCCGCCCGTTTGCCTGGTTTTGGTTGAGTTTTGTTTAGTTCTTTTTAGTCATCTTTTGTAGTTCTTTGGCCTAGTATAGTTTTGCTTATTTGGTTTTTTTGCGAACGTGTAGATCACGAGTTTGAGGAGTTCTTGGATCCAGCTCTCCCAGCCGAAGGTTCTCCACTGCTTGACCAAGGCAAGCCACAGACCTCCTTTTGATCATATTGAACCTAGCTTTGCAAATATATTTTGGTTTTACTTTACCAATGCATGGCTATCTTTATAAGAAATGTTTGGGCTGTAGTTACTTTCGTACTTGTTGTTATGCCCCTTTTATCTCTTGTTCTGGACATGATGACATGTTTCCCTTGTAAGCCTTAGGTTGGGTATTTTTGTTGGTGTTCCTTGTTTTTTGCCAACATGGGGCCGTAGGTTTATATAGCTTCGCTCTAGAAATCGTGGTTCTGCCGTGTCATGTTTCAGTCTTAATAATCTTGACTAATGATTTATGGAATCTGTGGTTCGTGCCACTGTTAAGCAGCTATGGCAGGATGCCTAAGTTGTGTTGACTGTGGTGTGAAACCACTTTGTTAAAACTGTTGTGCCCAGACTGGGTGTTCTTTTGGCAAGGGTAATGACAAAGTGTTTTGCTGAGGCAAGAAGGCAGGAAGTGAGTAGTGGGTGCTTTGCACATTAGGGTTGTGGAAGTCTTGCCTTAGCACAATTAAGGACTCAACTTTGTGTCTGTTGATCTGGGCCAATCAGTGCAACCACAAGATCATTTTATGGGGATGGTCTGGGCTGAATAACTAGCAATGAGATGGCTTTGGGGCTGTTGTGGTTGAGCGTGTGATTCGTTGGCGCAAGAGGGGGCACCCCAGAACCCTACGGATTTCTAGACCAAAGGGAGGGGATTGCGAAACCTTAGCGGGCAGCTCCAAGCCAGTTCAAAGCTTTGTAAAGGCCTTGCCGCGCTCTCTAGACTGCTCACCTTCGGAAGTGGGCAAGGGTGACCGGAACCCGTCCCGCTAGAGAGACCGTGGATTGTGGGTAAAGTTATACACCTCTGCAGAGTGTAAAATCTATTCGAATAGTCAAGTCCTTGGTCATGGACATGCCTGGTGAAAATGGTGCAAGGGGTAGTGTTTCTAAAAGTTTGTGCCACTGGACACTTCAGCGAGATGCCCTAGCTTTGCCTCGAAGAGACCTTGGCTGGCTCCAGAGGGGTCGGGGTTGGCTCGGGTAGTGGTCCAAGGGCTGGTTCGGACCTCTGGAGTGGGTGCTCTAGGGTGGTTTTTGGGTGAGGTTCTGGTCATGGGTGCGACCAGACCTCCTCCTTTTGGTTGTGGTTGTGAGCTGGTGCTCACTCCCTCTTTGCAAAATCAAATGTATTATATGCTATTGTTCCAACTTGTCTTTTCAATCTACTTATGTTATTGCTAACCAAACTTGGCTTTTATGCAATCTAACCATACAGCTTCTCATTTGGTAAGCCTTTGCATGAATATTACTTGCATAAATGCTCCTGTGTCTTGTCGAGTACATTCAAAGTACTCATGGCTTAAAGCCCCTGTCAAAGCAGATTTTGAAGATGATCAAGTCTTGGCGGGCAGACCTCTTTGAGGAGGAGTTCTTGACGACCTCGCCGCTTAGGGCGTCCTCCACTCGACACTGTGGGCTTGCGGATGGCCTTTACGTGCTTTTGGTGCTTTTGCTTTGGAGCTCTTTTGTTGTCGGGTCAGAAGTTCTTGACGGTTTTTGTAAGCCCTTAGTGGCAGACCTCTTGTGTACAAGCTTGACCATAAGGTCTTGTTTAATATTAAGCTTAATTTGTCTGCTTCATCTTTTGTTTGACCTTGTGGTTGTGATGTTATCTTGTGTACCTATGCGAACTAGCTACTATTGTCCTAGGACTAGTTCGAGCCGCGAAGCGAGACCTCCGGGGAGGTCCCACGGGACTTTGCCTCGGAGATCCTGTCGGACCTCTCTGTGATATACCAAGAGGTGCTACCGGCCGGGTACGGGCCAAGACCTCCAGGAGGTCCTGAGGACCTCCTGGGAGGTCCTTGTAGACCTCCTCGGGAATGCACCGAGCGGTGCTACCGTTTCTCTGAGGTAGCACCGCCAAAAAATCGGTCCTCCCGGACTTTTCTAGTATATCACAGGGTGGGTCATCATAGGTGGTATCAGAGCCTTGGTCGGCTGTAGGACGTGGCCATAGGTAGAAAGGTCGTTTTAGTTTTGCTTCAAAAGTTATTTTTCTAAACCAAATCAACTTAAAAACTTGTTTAGTGGTTCTTTCCTTGTTCGGTTCTATGTTGCCTTTAGCTTGTCTAAATCATTTCTTATCTTATTCTATTTTCAATCTTAACTCCTTCTTTAGTTCTGTGATCTTGCCTCTGCTGGAACCCTGATTTAAAGTCTAACTTGACCTCCTTGCCTTTGTAATTTTTATAGGGCCGATTTCAAATAAGGTCAGTTGTTAGTGGTCCTTTTAGTTTAAAATCGCCTAGTTTGGTCAGTAGACCTTTGGTCTAGTTTTGTTGCCTCTTTTGGCCTCGTGGCCTTTTGGTCTTCTTTTGGGTTTAACCAAGTCACCCCTAACAGATGATCTATCTTTCTCCCCTGCTCTAACTCATCTTGATGCTTTATCCCTCTTACCTGTTATGCTTTCTTTCTTATCTATTAAACCTTTAGAGTTTTGTACAGATGGTTCGACTCGGCAGTCAACAAGTCAGAATGAGCCCCCAAAACAGTTGCATCCACCCCCACCTACTCCAAAGGGCAAAGATCGGACCTGTGTTTTGGGCGCTTTATGGCAAGACAAGCTCAAATGATGAGTTCTATGATGCGATTATGAACCAAAATATGGCTCAACAAAGCCGGACCACCAATGCTTTACTTGCTATGATGAGCCGAGCAGTCAAGCTACTGGCGGTGCCACCACCTCCACCCCTGCTCATCATCATCAAGGTTATCGGAGTTCATGAAGACGCCCCACCACCTTTTCAAGCTCCCCTGAGCCGTTAGATGCGATGACTGGCTGAGATCAACAGAGAAAAAGCTGGATATTGCTCGCTGTGAAGATAGGGAGAAGGTTTTGTTTGCTTCACATCAATTGGAAGGGGCTGCAGCTAAATGGTGGGACACATTTTGTGCCTCACATGTTGACCCTGAGAGAATCACTTGGGCAGAATTCTCGGCTGCTTTTCACCATTCCCATGTTCCTGATGGGAAGGTGGAGATGAAGAAGAATAAGTTTAGAGACCTCAAGCAAGGCGGCATGTCTGTGAGTGAGTATCTCACTAAGTTCACCCAGTTGTCACGTTATGCCCGTGAGGATGTGGCAACAGACGACGCACGTCAGAAGCGTTTTAAGCGAGGTCTCCATCCCAGCCTCAAGGTTCAAGTCGTTGACAACGACTACCCTGATTTTCAGCATATGGTGAACAAAGCAATGCTCATTGAAGAGTCCCGAAGAGAGCTTTCTGAGTCCTTCAAGAGAAAGGTGCCACCCTCCAGTGCTCAACCAAGACCTCCCCAGCGTGCTAAGACTTTTATGCAGTATCAACACAAGCGCCAAGGACCTCCTGGACCCCCCAAGACCTCTGCCAAGACCTCCCGCCCTGCCTGCCCGATCCCAAGACCACTGGCAAGACTAAGCAACCATGGCAGCCTCAACAAAGATCTCGAATTACTTGCTTTAAGTGTCACCAATTGGGGCATTTGCAAATCAATGCCCATCAAGATCGAGCCACCAAGAAGGACCTCTACTTCAGACCTCCCCACCAAGACCTCTCAAGCGGCCGGGACCTCCTCAAGCTAGGACCTCTCAACCTTATGGAAGAGGTCGTGTGAACCATGTTGCAAAGGAAGAAGCTCGAGACCTCCTCGGATGTGGTGCTAGGTATGTTCCTAGTAAATTCAAAGTGCAGTTGCAGTTTTGTTTGACTCGAGCTTCACATTCGCTTATTTCTCGAATTTTCTTTCAAAAGCACCGGTTTCAAGTTGTTGCTCTTAAGTCTACCTTGTTGGTCCAATCCCCCGATTCGGAATTAAGCACGAACCTGGGTTGTCCACAAGTTAAATTGGTCACAGAAGGAGTAGAATTCCTAGCCAACCTCATCCTTTTGGACACCAGGTCCCTTGACGTGATCTTGGGCATGGATTGGCTAGCTGACCACCATGCAGTGTTGGATTGTAGTGGCAAGAGTGTCTCTTTGACCAGCCCTAAGGGTGCCACTGTGAAGTTTAAAGCCTCCTTAGAGAAGCTCAATGGAGCCCTAACTTGTAGTGCTCAAGTTCATACTTTGGAAGATGTCCCTGTTGTTAAAGAGTTTGCTGATGTGTTCCCTAATGAACTCCCAGGAATGCCTCCAGACAGAGACCTTGAGTTTGTTATCAACCTTGTTCCAGGAACCTCCCCCATCTCCAAAAGTCCTTATAGGTTGCATGTGGATGATCAAGTGGAGTTGAAGAAACAGTTAGAAGACTTGCAGAGCAAGGGTTTCATTAGACCTAGCTCCTCACCTTGGGGAGCCCCAGTGATTTTTGTGCCCAAAAAGGATGGTACTCAAAGAATGTGTGTGGATTACAGAGCTCTAAATGATGTTACCATCAAAAACAAGTATCCTTTGCCAAGAATTGATGATTTGTTTGATCAACTGAAGGGAGCTGCTGTGTTTTCAAAGATAGATCTGAGGTCAGGATACCACCAACTCAAGATTCGAAAGGAAGACATCCCTAAGACAACTTTTTCAACTAGATATGGGCTGTTTGAGTTCACTGTCATGTCTTTTGGGCTGACCAATGCCCCTGTCTATTTCATGAATTTAATGAATAGAGTGTTCATGGAGTACCTAGACAAATTTGTCATCGTTTTCATTGACGACATTCTTGTGTATTCTAAGAGTGAAGAGGAGCATGCAAGGCATCTCTTTTCGGTTTTGGAGAAGCTGAGAGCTCATCAGCTCTTTGCTAAGTTTAGTAAGTGTGAATTTTGGTTAAAAGAAGTGGTCTTTTTAGGGCATGTTCTATCTGAAAAGGAAGTCTCTGTCAACCCCAGTAAGGTTCAAGATGTGCTCAATTGGGAACCTCCCAGATCAGTGCCTCAAGTTCGAAGTTTTCTTGGTATAGCAGGGTACTACAAAAGGTTTATTGAAGGTTTTTCCCGGATTGCAAGACCTCTAACTCAGCTATTAAAGAAAGAAAAGAAGTTTCTTTGGACCTCTGATTGTGAGCAAAGCTTCCAAGAGCACAAGAAAAGGTTGACCTCTGCTCCAGCTTTTGGTGTTGTCGGATGTCAGAAAGGATTTTGAGGTCTATTGTGATGCATCAAAGCAAGGAATTGTCTGTGTCCTAATGCAAGACAGAAGAGTGGTAGCCTATGCCTCCGGACAATTAAAGCCTCATGAAGCAAACTACACTACTCATGACCTTGAATTGGCTGCGGTAGTACATGCTTTGAAGATTTGGCGCCACTACCTAATTGGTAATAGGTGTGAAATTTACACTGACCATAAAAGCCTAAAGTACATTTTTACTCAAGCAGACTTGAATTTGAGGCAGAGAAGGTGGCTAGAGCTAATTAAAGACTACAACGTGGGAATTCATTACCACCCAGGCAAGGCCAACGTAGTGGCCGATGCTTTGAGCAGAAAAGTTTATGGCAATACATTGATGATCAAAGAAAGCCAACCTACTTTGCATGAAGAATTCCTAAAGCTTAGACTTGAGTTAGTTGAGGAAGGATTTTTAGCAGCTCTTGAAGTGCAACCTACCTTGCAAAAGCAGATCAAGGTAGCTCAAGTTGGAGATGCTAACATTCAAGAAATCAAGGACAACATGAGAAAAGGGAAAGCTGCAAGGTTTTCCGAGGATGGACAAGGAGCGGTCTGGTTTGACAAGAGGCTCTGTGTGCCCAATAACACAGAGCTCAAGGAGGTGATACTTAAAGAAGCTCACGAGGCATTGTATTCTATTCATCTAGGAGCTACAAAAATGTATCAAGATATCAAGGAATTGTATTGGTGGCCAAGAATGAAGAGAGAAATAGCAGATTTGGTGGCCAAATGTGACACTTGCCAAAATGTTAAGGCAGTGCACCAAAGACCTGGAGGACTTCTAGTGCCTTTACCCATACCCGAATGGAAATGGTAAGAGGTCGGGATGGACTTTATAACTGGTCTACCTCGTACCCAAGCTGGTTTTGACTCTATTTGGGTCATTGTGGATAGGTTAACCAAAATGGCTCACTTTATACCTGTGAAGACTACCTATTCTGGAGGCAAACTAGCAGAAATTTACATGGCAAAAGTTGTGTGTCTTCATGGTGTCCCAAAGAAGATAGTTTCAGACAGAGGATCTCAATTCACCTCCAAATTTTAGCAAAAGTTACATGAAGCTCTAGGCAGAGACCTCAATTTTAGCACAGCGTACCACCCACAAACCAATGGACAAACCGAAAGAGTGAATCAAGTCATGGAGGACATGTTGAGAGCTTGCGCCCTGGAGAAGCAAACTAGCTGGGATAAAATGTTACCTTACGCTGAATTTTCCTACAATAACAGCTACCAAGCCAGCCTCCAAATGTCCCCTTTCGAAGCTATTTATGGAAGGAAGTGTAGAACACCCTTGTACCGATGAATCGTGAAGGCCAAGTTCTTGGCAGGACTTCTTTGAAGAAGTCTGAATATCAAGTAAAGTCAATAAGGGAGAAGTTGAAGACTACTCAAGCAAGGCAAAAGAGCTATGCAGACATTAGACGTCGAGACTTAGCCTTTACTCCAGGAGATCAAGTCTACCTCAAAGTATCACCTCTCAAAGGTATGCAGCGGTTTAGAGTCAGTGGAAAGCTTGCTCCAAGATTCATTGGACCATTCCCAATTCTTGCCCGAAGGGGTGAAGTGGCTTACAAGTTAGACCTCCCTCCTCAGCTTGCTGGAGTTCATGATGTTTTCCATGTGTCACAGTTGAAGAAGTGCTTACGAGTGCTAGAGGATCAAATGCCTTTAGAAGCCGTAGACCTCCAAGAAGACCTCACTTACAAGGAACAACCCATCAAGATTTTGGACGTGTCAGAAAGAGTTACAAGGAAAAAGACCACCAAGCTGTGCAAAGTGCAATGGAGCAACCACTCTGAAGCCGAAGCAACCTGGGAACGTGAAGAGGACCTCAAGAAGGAGTTTCCCCACCTATTCTCTAGCTAAGCCCGAATCTCAAGGTCGAGATTCCCTTAAGGGGTGAAGGTTTGTAACGTCCCGTTTCTCCTAGGTTCTTGCCAAGTTTTCAAAATAAAATAACCATTTGGCTTTGTTGAGAATCCAAAGCTTAACCGGACATTTTGAAAATTTGGAGAATTTAACTTGAATTAATCAAACCTTAACTAAGCTCTTGGTTGGTGCTCGCTGTTGGTTGTGGCTCTGTTGTTTCTTCGCTGCCCTTTGGGCTGTGGTTCCTCCGAAGCTTCTCAATATGCTTCTTGGTTTATCTTTTCTTTTCTAACCATCTTTGTTGGTTTGAATCTCTTTGAGATTCAGACCTCCCTCTCTGTTTTATCTCACCCCTTCACTCCGACCTCCCCTTGCTCGAGATCTGGCGTTAGGACCTCCTTCTCGAGATATTAACCGCCAGACCTCCCTTGCTCAGATCGGCCGTTAGGACCACCTCTATGGAGATCTTAACCGCTCAGACCTCCCTTGCTCAGATCTAGCTGTTGGGACCTCCTCTTTGGAGATCTTAGCTCAGACCTCCCTTGCTCGAGATCTAGCCGTTAGGACCTCCTCTCGAGATCTTAACCGCTCGAGACCTCCGTTGTTCAGATCTGGCCGTTAGGACCTCCTCTCTGGAGATCTTAACCGCTTAGACCTCCCTTGCTTAGATCGGCCGTTAGGACCTCCTCTCTAGAGATCTTAACCTCAGACCTCCCTTTCTCAGATCGGCCGTTGGGACCTCCTCTCTGGAGATCTTAATCGCTCAGACCTCCCTTGCTTAGATCTCGCCGTTAGGACCTCCTCTCTGGAGATCTTAACCGCTCGGACCTCCCCTTGATCGAGATCGCCGTTAGGACCTCCTCTCTCGAGATCTTAACCGCTCGAGACCTCCCCTTGATTAGATCTCGTCCGATAGATCTCCCTTTGGAGATCTTAGCCGTCGTGTCCTTCCTTTGATTGGATCTAAAGGTCCCGACCTCCTCGGGTCCAAGACCTCCTTAGTACTTGGACCCACCATTGGCCCCTGCGGTCGTAGCGCTTATGGCTTTGCCTTCCTCACCTAACGACCGTTCGATGCTGTTCGGATGGCCCGATCCTGAGGGCACGTTTGCTTGGTCCGAATGTTCCCTTTCCCTCCTAGCCGCCCGATCTAGATCAGACGGCCTGGTCTCGTTGACCCGTTCGCTCGGTCCGAACGGCCCCTTTGTTTTGCGCCATCTGATCTTGATCTAACGGCCCTAGGCTTTCCCCGCGTATCCTTGCCTCCGCGGACCTCCCTGCGCCTTTTGATCTGGACCGTTAAGGTCCTCCTCTTTGAGATCTTGACCGTTAGACCTCCCTTTTGGAGAGCTAACCGTCAGGACCTCCCTGCGCCTTTTGATCTGGACCGTTAAGGTCCTCCTCTTTGAGATCTTGACCGTTAGACCTCCCTTTTGGAGAGCTAAACATGAAGACCTCCCTACGCCTTTGGATCTTGACCATTAAGGTCCTCCTCTTTGAGATCTTGACCGCCCAGGACCTCTTCCTGGTTGTTTTGCAAGGACCACCTCCTCGATCCTTGTTGGTCTTTTTGTAAAGACCACCCTCCTAGTCCAGAGTATCCCTTTTGATCAGAACCTCCTGTCTAGGACCTCCCCCTTGAGTATTTTGGACCTCCTGTCCAGGACCTCCCCCTTGAGTGTTTTGGACCTCCTGTTCAGGAACTCCCAGTGGTCTTTTACAGAGACAGCCCTTGCGGTGGGGCCACCTCTTTGACCAGTGGTGCACCCTTTTGACTGGCCCCACTCGTCAGCCCCACTCCACCTTGTTATTATTGCTCCGCCTCGTAACTCATGCGCATTTAATAGGTATCGATCACATTAAATGCGTCACATCCGAGGTACCTTATTTTAATTCTTTTAGGGCAAGCCTGTCCTAGCTACCCGATTGCCAACACGCCATTGAGCCCTTTCTTGTCAGACTCCACCAACTCTGGCTATATAAAGCTGGGTGGGCAAACCCTTGTAACCATTTTGCTCACTTGCCAACCTTGCTCTCGCCTAGTTCGCTCCTAGCTTGTGCTCAGAGCTCCACCGAGAGTTAGCCGCGGGAGTTGACATCTTCTCTAGAAGACCTCCTGACGGATCTTTGCTGGTCTTTTGCTTAAAGACCACCCTCTCTTGCCTTAGACCTCCCTTCTCGTTTTGGGCCGCCCGTTTGCCTGGTTTTGGTTGAGTTTTGTTTAAGTTCTTTTTAGTCATCTTTTGCGGTTCTTTGGCCTAGTGTAGTTTCGCTTATTTGGTTTTTTTGCGAACGTGTAGATCACGAGTTCGAGGAGTTCTTGGATCCAGCTCTCCCAGCCGAAGGTTCTCCACTGCTTGACCAAGGCAAGCCACAGACCTCCTTTTGATCATATTGAACCTAGCTTTGCAAATATATTTTGGTTTTACTTTACCAATCCATGGCTATCTTTATAAGAAATGTTTGGGTTGTAGTTACTTGCCTACTTGTTGTTATGCCCCTTTTATCTCTTGTTCTGGACATGATGACATGTTTCCCTTGTAAGCCTTAGGTTGGGTATTTTTGTTGGTGTTCCTTGTTACTTGCCAACATGGGGCCGTAGGTTTATATAGCTTCGCTCTAGAAATCGTGGTTCTGCCGTGTCATGTTTCATTCTTAATAATCTTGACTAATGATTTATGGAATCTGTGGTTGGTGCCACTGTTAAGCAGCTATGGCAGGATGCCTAGGTTGTGTTGACTGTGGTGTGAAACCACTTTGTTAAAATTGTTGTGCCCAGACTGGGTGGTCTTTTGGCAAGGGTAATGACAAAGTGTTTTGCTGAGGCAAGAAGGCAGGAAGTGAGTAGTGGGTGCTTTGCACATTGGGGTTGTGGAAGTCTTGCCTTAGCACAATTAAGGACTCAACTTTGTGTTCATTGATCTGGGCCAACCAAAGGCAACCACAAGATCATTTTATGGGGATGGTCTGGCTGAATAACTAGCAATGAGATGGCTTTGGGGCTGTTGTGGTTGAGCGTGTGATTCGTTGGCGAAGAGGGGCACCCTAGAACCCCTGGATTTCTAGACCAAAGGGAGGATTACGAAACCTTAGCGGGCAGCTCGAGCCGATTCAAAACTTTGTAAAGGCCTTGCCGCGCTCTCTAGGCCTTACCTTCTAAGTGAGCAAGGGTGACCGGAACCCGGCCCCGCTAGAGAGACCGTTGATTGTGGGTAAAGTTGTACACCTCTCAGAGAGTGTAAAATCTATTCGAATAGCCAAGTCCTTGGTCATGGACATGCCTGGTGAAAATGGTGCAAGGGATAGTGTTTCTAAAAGTTTGTGCCACTGGACACTTCAGCGAGATGCCCTGGCTTTGCCTCAAAGAGACCTTGGCCGGCTCCAGAGGGGTCGGGGTTGGCTCGGGTAGTGGTCCAGGGGCTGGTTCGGACCTCTGGAGTGGGTGCTCTAGGGTGGTTTTTGGGTGAGGTTTTGGTCATGGGTGCGACCAGACCTCCTCCTTTTGGTTGTGGTTGTGAGCTGGTGCTCACTCCCTCTTTGCAAAATCAAATGTATTATATGCTATTGTTCCAACTTGCTGCTTTTCAATCTACTTATGTTATTGCTAACCAAACTTGGCTTTGCGCAATCTAACCATACAGCTCTCATTTGGTAAGCCTTTGCATGAATATTACTTGCATAAATGCTCCATGTGTCTTGCTGAGTACATTCAAAGTACTCATGGCTTAAAGCCCTGTGTCAAAGCAGATTTTGAAGATGATCAAGTGCAGGGCAGTGCAGACCTCTTTGAGGAGGAGTTCTTCGACGACCCTGCTGCCTAGGACGTCCTCCACTCGACAGCCTATGGGCTTGCCGGATGGCCTTTACGTGCTTTTGGTGCTTTTGCTTTGGAGCTCTTTTGTTGCTGGCTGTAAGTTCTTGTCGGTTTTTGTAAGCCCTTAGTGGCAGACCTCTTGTGTACAAGCTTGACCATAAGGTCCTGTTTAATATTAAGCTCAATTTGTCTGCTTCATCTTTTGTTTGACCTTGTGGTTGTGATGTTATCTTGTGTACCTGTGCGAACTAGCTACTGTTGTCCTGGGACTAGTTTGGAGCACAGGGGCAGGACCTCCAGGAGGTCCCATGGGACTTTGCCTGGGAGATCCTGTCGGACCTCTCTGTGATATACCAAGAGGTGCTACCGTGGGGTATGGGCCAAGACCTCCGGGAGGTCTTGAGGACCTCTGGGAGGTCTGGTAGACCTCCGGGAATGCACCGAGCGGTGCTACGTTGCTTTGAGGTAGCACCACGCTCAAAAAAAATCGGTCCTCCGGACTTTTCCAGTATATCACAGGGTGGGTCGTCACAACAACCATACTCGCAAGTCATACCACAGAATGCAATGTATATATGATGGCTTACTCCAAAGGAATGACTTCTGTGGCACTTTTGTAGAAATGCAACATTTACAATTTGAATATGAATAATAGATTAAAGCACAATGTAAAACAAACACACAATATTAATTTAACAGTTGTTTTCACAAAAAACACAAAGTCTAATCAAGTTATTCACACATGTCACATCCCCATTTTAATAATTGAGAATTAGTTTGCATCTCATTACCATGCACCATGTTTTAAAAGTTTTTGCATAATTTATTGCTTGGAAAATCTTAAATCACAAGGTTAAATCCTAACCTAAAGTACCTCCCCAATTGAAAACAGGAACAAAAACTTTTTATCATCATCTGGAAATAATTTATTCAAATACTATGATAATTATCATGAATAAATATAGTTTTTCCCAAATTTAATGGACTAGTTTCAAACCTTAGAAAATTCAAACACATTACAATGACCTACCCTAAGTTTGAATTAAATTATACAAAATATATCATGAACAGTAAGGTTTAAGAATTTTTATGAAATCTAGACTTTCCCAGGAACCCCTCTGATTTAGTTTAGATTTTTAGGAATTTTATTTCTATTTTTAAACCTCTGGTCAATGTAGAGAAACTAATTGGAATCTTAGTCAAACTATGCACTATTGGACTGTCCCGAGCCGAACCGCTTTGACCTGATCAAACCCAACTGCTCAGCTGCACCGGATGGAGCTGAACGTGATCGACCGTCCGATCAAGATCGTGTGGTCCATGCAGGTCGCCCGATCGGACAGTCCAAATGTCTACATGTGATCGGGCCGTCCATTCGAGATCGTTTGGTCCAGACGAAACCGACCTGGCGAACTGACTTGACCGAGTCAACTAAACTGCACTGACCTAGCCACGTTGTGCGACTAACATCCCGGGCACACCTGTCGGATTTGCCTTCTTCCTCGGGCAGTCGTGCGCATAGGAGCCGAGCTCCACGCGGCCGCGACATCCTGCATCGCTCCGTCTGTGCCATGACCACACCGCCCTCAATGACCTATCCAGGAGTTTTGCCACTTGACGCCGCCTCCATTGCCGTCATCTTCCGGGGATAATACACCCTCCAAACCCTAGCGTTCACCCCACTTTTCCTCACGGCCGAGAGGAGGAGGATGCCATTGCTAGCTCCCTACATGGGTAAGCTCTAGTCCAATGGTTCCTCTCGACTCTACAACTGATGTCATTTCCATTTTTGCGAATGCGAACCCTTGATTTGGCTTGTAGCATCTAGTCCATTTTCGTGCTCTCGGCATTTCCAGAGCGCACTCCGAAGAACACCACCGTGTCATCTTCGACTCCGGTGAGTATTATCATCACTCAAGTGCGTCACCATGCGAGTTTTAGTCTTCTAATCAAAACCCCTTAATCAATTTTGCTAATGCGCAACAAGATCCTGTGGATTTGAAAGAATTTCACTTTCGACCGAAGAACCCTAACCTTTGTCTCCAGCTCCGGCCGGTAAGGCATTCCCTAATTGCTCTCGTTCACACTATCTCCATACCTCACTTAAACATATCCAACATCTATTTGCTCCTCTCCCTCTGCAGCGCGACATCTCCACATGAACCGCAAGCACCGCTGTAGCCATTACCGACGTTGAGCCACTACTGAGATTCTCCAGCCCCTCTACCACCTTGGTAAGCTTCAGTGCACTTCACTATAGATTTTGCGCACGCTTGATTGCACACCGCGGAGCTCATTTTGCATATGCACGTACACCGTAGGGGCACCGCCGTCCAACTCCGGCTAGCCGCCGTTCTGAGCTGGCTTAGTCGCCGCCACCACTACTAGGAGGTGCGCCTTACTATTATGAACCCATCCATGCCCTTGGCCACTGCTGCAGTGGCCGGAATCATCGGCGAGACACCGGGCGAGGAGGAGCACCATTGTCAAAACGCTCGACAACGACTGTAGCAACATCATTAGAGTTAATCGCAATCATTAGTCTTAAATGATGAAATCTATGTTGAAAATCACATGTTAACGGGTTAAGTTAAGGCTCCGAGTCAATGATAGGTGGGCCACATCCCTTAAGCGCGCTACGCGCTATGCATGTGCACCAATGGACTTGATTCACCAGTCTGAGTCTATACGAGCGGGCCCCACATGTCAGTTCGGGATTTAAATCAGAAGTTAAATGAAAAATGAACTATTCATCGGTCCCACCAGTCAGTGTCTGAGGATAGCTCAGCCTAGGTAGAAAAAGTCTTAAATGCTATATAAAATTCGAAATCCATTTATTAGTACACTGAAAATGTATTTAACTTCAAAAATACATAACTAATTCATTTTAACTTCAAAAATGTGAAACCAATTTTGATAATTTTAATTTTTAGTGAACTTTATTTTAAAACTGGTTTCAAACATGTCTCTATAATAGAGAATATAGTTTGGAAAAATGATCCATAACTCTTTTATTTTTACAATTGAAAAAGTTGATAACTTTGAAAATTCATAACTAAATCATAAAAACTTGAAATGAGATGAACTAAGTTATTTTGGTCTTATATTAATATTATCTATTTAGCTATGTAATCCTTTGCTCCCACTACTTTGCAAATTTTGACCAAATAATTAAATTAAATGAACAAGAATATATTACAATTAATTTGGATTTTTTCAAAACCGATATTCAAACATTCATAACTTTCACATACTAACTAAAAATGGAACAATTCTTCACCTAAATTCATCTAAAATCATGAACTAGCCACTTTAGAAAATTCATATATTTTTTAGCAATTTGATTTTGAGGTATTTCTCTATGTTTATCGATGTCGTTAATTCTATAGATTTCGAAGCTATTGACATTGACTCGTGCACCACCGAGAGTAAGAAATTGAACTACCAGCAAAGCAAGAATCATTTGAACTTTCTTTTGCATCATATTGATCCTAGATTTTGATTAATTTAGTGCAATAATAATTGCTTGCTTGCTAATTTTGTTATGTCGCTATTTTTGTGATGTGTAGTTAGATATACCCTATTCATGAGGTTATCCTTGAATTATTCCAGTACCTACTGGCTTAAGATAGGTTGTGTAAAATATATTGTACGGGTTTTCTTAGCCACCTACTTGCACAGTGTGTCATTTTAATACTTCAATTACCAAGGACCTAAAACCTGCTCTGATACCAACTGTAACACCCTAGCTATTCAGAAGCCAAGATGTCACCTAAATCATCTAACATACAACCATAATGCGGAAGAATTAGAAGGCCATCTCATCTAATGACATAAAGAGATCAAAATTCAAAAGAACCATGTCATGAATATAGTCCGAATCTAAGCAATAACTATTGAAGAAATAATAAAAGATCACAAGTATTACTGAATCAACCATAACATAGCAATAGGTATCATTCTTCATCTAACTTTATTTATTACAGTTCATCAATAACGATAGAAAGATAGAACTAAATCATAATCTTGGACTTTATTTATTACAGTTCATCAACCATAACATAGCAAACCTCATTGAAGAATATGAATAAATCACAAAACAAATATTTGAATGAATGGAATGAATGGATTGAATGAAATGAAGGGACTACACACATGCATATACCGGTATAGCTAGTGACACACCCGTCGGTGTTCACCTAAGCCCGCATTTAACAAAATGCGGGGATCCAAATCCCGTATGAAGAACATTTCATACGGGTGTCCCAAACTGCCCACATTGGAATGGTGGGTCTTATGTGCCCATACTGGAATTGAAGAGTCTTTTTAATCCACTCCCGTGGATGAAACATGAATAATGGATGCATGGAATGAAATATGAATATTGAAAGACATGCTCTCTAATCATGGAGATAACACATTTGGAAGGAACATAAACATTAAATATTCTCATAGATCACAGGAAACACAATACTAACAGCAAGCATTCAGCATTTTCTAAACATAAGAACATCAAAATAGTTGCCTTCCGCGATGTGACGCGTTAGTAGGCAATGACGGTGCTCCTAAACCTGAAGCCTCTCCGCCTACACAATATATACTCAAAATAAGAACAACATAGAACAGGACACTTCTATTAACGTTCTACAACACCTTCCCGATAACCCACAATTAACTAATTAGATCTAATCTAAACACAGACAACACGATCATGGAACTGATTCTGGACAGCAGCACGGAATCACTCATATCTAACGATCTAGGACTTGGAACGAGGTGAGCCGAGATCCTATGGAAACTTAATGAACATATCTACGAAATCCTAGTTGGTGAGATAACCCAATTCGGCCAAAATAAATATACTACAGGCAGATGAACTTGGAAGACAGAATCTGTCCTGACGAAAAGGACAGCAGTAAAGAAAATAACACAACTTTTGATCTACAACTCCGATTAAGGCGTTCTTTAACAATATGGAAAGGTTACGAAATTTGATAAAATAATTTAGTTGGGTGAAAACCCTGAATTTGCTTCTAACATAAACATATTGTAAAAGACAAATCAACAGATCAATCATGTCAGAAACCTGGACAGCAGGAATGAAACTATCATAATTTTTGATCCGTATGTCGTAATTACATGTTCTTGGCGGCCATGGAAAGATAAGACAATTAACTACAATTTTTATAATAGGGAGGAATCCTGATTCAGAGCTTAACAACATTCAACTTGCTACATAAAGTGATTGCTGAGAATTAATCGAGGTTCTGGATAGTAGTAAACAAATGGCTGTAACTCTCAAACCACAACTCGGATTCAGGTGAAATCAAAGGATATGGAAAGCTAAGAACATTATCTAAATATCTCTAGGAGATGGACAACTCAAATTCGGCATCTAAGAATCCGAAATTGGCCACGCAATCTACTGGACAGATCTGGATTCTAACAGCAGGGTTTTCGATCCAATCCAATCAATTGAATTTGCATCTAATCAACATCAAACAGCGGGGAAAGCACTTTGTTACCCATGAAGAACCACAGGAGATCGCTGAATTCCCCCGCGAAGTTCTCCTCTCCTCTTCTTCTCCTCTCTTCCTCCTCTTTTCTCCTTGGCCGGTGGCACCCGAAGGGTTCTTCTCGCTCCCCCCTTCTTCTTGGACAGCAGCAATGGAGGGGGGACGTGCACCATAGCGTCAGAGTTACTGTAGCAGTGGCGGCCGCACTGTAGCACAGGGGTGCTATAGTGCCTCTAGGGTATTTGGTTGCCCCTAATGGGCCAAGGCTATGGGCCTTTGGCCCAAGATTTAATCCCCCTTTTACAGAATTCTGAAATTCTATTTTAAATCCCAATAAAATGGTTTGAAATTCAATTATAATTCTTAAGATTGAACGGGGTATTATAGTGCGGTACTTGTGCCCTCAATTGTGGACTCCCCTTATATTTTTTGAGTTCATTGCCTAATTGACTATTTCGCTGGTCCTGTGTTCACTACGAGCGATAAAATGTTTTTCTAGGTCGTGAAAATTGTTTTCATTTGCCTTTTCTTTTGAGAAAGAATCAGGGAAAAACTTACCGATGGCATTTTTTTACCAGAGCAGGCCGGTAAGGCCGGTTTGCGCGAAAATCGGAAATTTCGGCCGAAATTTTCAAAAAAAAATTGAAATTTTGGGATTTTAAATTAAAAAAAAATCAAATTCAAACAAAATTCAAGCAAATTCGAATTTTTTTGGACAAAATTCATCAAAACCGAAATGTTTTCACCGGTTTTAATTTCTCTAGGTCCTTCGGTAACAGGTTACCGTGATGCAGAATCCCATGAAATTCACCGGTAAAGTTTCCTTTGGAAAGAATCGTAGATTCGTTTCATATGGGTCTTTCAAAGTGTTTATTACTTGTTGTTGTGAGACCTTGGGTTGTAAGTTATTTGAGGAGCATTAGAGGATGAATTGATTTCGTGTATAATTCTTAGAGAGAATTTTAGTTATACAGAATGTTTGTCTTTGGGGCTAAACTGACTGCATTGTTGCAACTAGTAGAACCTAAGGTGATAAGTGGTCCAAGATCTTTTGTTCATTTTGATGGAATATAGAATTATCACAATTATGGAAATCTTGATCAACTTCATCGGAGTATCACTTGTTGAGTAAGTCGCATGGTTGCGTGGGTGAAATATGACTGATTGTGTAGAGTAATGAGGTCAAGATTAGCGAAGTAATCTAAATGTTAAAGCAAATAATGAGATAGCCGGGATCGTTTGAGTATTGTCAGGTTTGACTTGGTTTTAGTGTGTAACCCTCTTGGAGGTAGAATCTTTCAAAGGATAATTTGGTCAAGAATATATTTATCTATTGACGTTAATGATTGAGTATGGTTAGATTGTGAAAATTTTAGTCATCAAATCTGAGGATTTCCATGTCATTTACATCAGAGGTTCATTGTAGGAGTCTTGAAGGTTAAATTTGGGTTTCGCATTTTTATGCTATGACTTTGGTCGCCTAATGATTATGTGTAGAGGAAGTAGAATAAGGGTAGATTCCAAACAGTGAGATGATCATTGATAACACCCTTCTGATGTAGTACATGAGAGTGTGTGATGTGAATTCCGAGTTGTTTATTCTTAAAGGATTGAGGTGATGTCATTGCGTGTGGGATCTATTTTGAGACGCATCAGGAGTCGTCTGTCAAAGTAATAACGTTGGTAGAGGAGTTGGCTGGAGTATGTGTTGTGGAGTCAATAGAGCCTCTCTACAAAGCTGTGGATGATATACTTCGGTTTGAGTATGGTGTTGGGGTTACCAATTTAAGAGAAATAAGTTAATGTGTTATGTGATGATTGGAATTCCATAAGTTGAGAGAAATTTTACTCCTAAAAGAGAAATTGAGAAAAGAATGTTTCCTCGTGTAATGAAACGCTCTCTCGATTTTTGTTTGAATGGTGTGTTTATGATAGAGGTCAGTTGCAATTTGTGTTAGCATGATGGTTCTTTCCGGTTCAGGAAAACAAAAGAAGTGTTTGATCTGGACATTCGAATGATTTCTCATTTGGCTTTCATGACGTTTGTTCGCAACTGCCCACTTGGAAAGTGGAAATGTTTTGTGATGAATTTTCGATTCTAGGTTTGACTCTGTTAGTGGGGGGTTGGCATTGTGGGGTTGCAATAAGAATCTTTTACTTTCAGTTGATTCTGTTTGTAAAGAGGGTTGTTCAAAGCAAGTTCTGTTGTGTATTCCTGGTTAAAGGACGTGCTCCTTGTAAGATGAAGAACTCGATTGAGAAATGGGACAAGAGTTCCATGTGTTTTGTGCTTGTTGTGTGTTTTGGTAGCCGAAGGGAAGATGGCCCAAGATACCTTGGTTGCTTCCGATAGTTGCGAGGATCTTGGAAGATGGCTTACCACTAGGACTGTCTTGGGTCCATCTGCGGTGTACGCAACAATGTGTATGTTCTGGTGCCTAGTGAGTACCTAGGAGATCTGGAGATTTAGTTTTTGTTAACGTCGTTGACCATCGAGTAGGATCTTACCTTCGAATCTCGTCCGATGAGTGTACCTGAAAATGTCAGAACGAGTGTTAGAACAGACGTTTTTTTTTACGTCAAGGTATTGTGGTCTCCTCAGTCCGAGAGAGTGGTCACTTGGGAGTTGGAGTCTCACATGCGTGAGCGTTATCCAGATTTCTTTCATGTAGATCGGTGTTTACATTCGGGGTCGAATCCTGTTAAGGGGGGTAGAATGTAATACCTTGAATTTATTCTAGCAAAGGAAGTATCCAACAGAGAATAACAGATTAAAAGGGAGTTTTCTGCTATTATTCGGGAACCTGGGCCTCGGGCCTTGGCCCAGGAGGCCCAAGGGGAGCCGGCCACTTAATGGGCCAAGGGGAGCCAGCCATTTAAAGTGCCAAGGGGGGAGGCACCCTTTTCCTCCAAACCCTAGTACTATAGCACGATGTGCTACAGTACCACCGCTGCCTGCTACAGTGCTCCCCTCCCCGCATTGCCGTCTTCTAGCGTCGCCGTTTCCTGCTTTGGTGGCCGACCGTGGAGGAAGAAGGAGGGGAGGGAGAGAGGAGAAGAAAAGAAGAGGAGCTTCTTCGAGGATAGGTCATCGTCTTCCCGCGGGTCTTCAAGGGTAACGAGGTGCTTTCCCCGTTATTTGATGATGATTAGATGCGAATTCGATTAGTTGGATTAGATCGAATTGCTGCTGTTAGAATTTCAGATCTGTCCAGATTGTTGCATGGCCAATTTCGGATTCTTAGATGCTGAATTGGAGATTTCCATCTCCTAGAGATATATATATATTGTTCTTAACTTTTCGGAGCCGCCAAGAACACTTAATTCCAATGTACGGATCAAAAGTTATGGTATGATCTTCCGTGTTGTTCTGAATTCCTGACGAGAATGAACTATCAAGTTGTCTTTTAAAATATGATTAAGTTAATGGCAGATTCAGGGTTTTGACCCAACTATTATGTTGTAGAAATTTTTATAAAATTTCTAGAATGATAAAGAACGCACTAATCGGAGTTGTAGATCAAAAGTTGTGATATGTTCTTTACTGCTGTCTTTTTCGTCTAGACAGAATCTGTCTTATACTTTCATCTACCTGTTAGCTTCTGCTTTTGGCCGAATTGGGAGATCTCGCCAACTAGACTTTTGTAGATATGTTCGTTAAGTTTCCTTAGGATCTGGGCTCACCTCGTTCCGAGTCTCAGATCAATAGTTATGATTTATTCCGTGCTGCTGTGTAGATTCGTTGTCTGTGATTGTGTTGTCTGTTTTAGAATAGGTCTAATAGTTAATTCTTGGGTTGTCGGGAAGGTGTTGTAGAACATTGCTGGTAGTGTCCTGTACCATGTTGTTCTTATTTCACGTACTTACTTGGGTAGGCGGAGAGGTTTTGGGTTTAGGGGCACCTTCGTTGCCTACTAATGCGTCGCAACGCGGAAGGCAAGTACTTTAATATTCTTAAGGCTAGTGAATGCTGAATGATTGATGTTCGCACTGTGTTTTTCTATTATCCATGAGAAGTTTCAGTGTTTATGTTCCTTTCATATTCGTTACTCCATGTTTGAAGACGATGTCTTTCATTATTCATAGTTCATTACATGCATCCATTATTCATGTTTCATCCATGGAGTGGATTTCAAAGACGATCAATTCCAGATGGGCACGTAAGACCCACCATTCCAATGTGGGCAGATTTGGACTCCGTTATGAAACGTTCTTCATACGGGCTTTGGATCCCCGCATTTTGTTAAATGCGGGCCTAAGTGAACACCGACGGGTTTGTCACTAGCTATACCGGTATAAGCAGGAGTGCAGTCCATTCATTACATTCAATCCATTCATTACATTTATTCATATGTTCTTTCAGTGCTATGTTCATAATCTTTAATGATATTGTCTTGTTCATATTTATTGTATGTCCAGTTATTCTTTGTACTTGTTGAGTCTCGGACTCATTCTTGCCTTTGTTGTTTATTTTAGGTGATCGTTGATGATGGCATTATTGGGAGGGAGTAGACACGCACTATTCATTCACTTCACCATATTCAAGTTTCAATAATTTGATTTAGTTTCTGTCTTCCATTCGTTAAGTGATGAACTTGTAATAAATAAAGTTAGATGGTGGATGATACCTTTTTCTATGTTATGGTTGATTAAGTACTACTTGTGATCCTAGATCACCCCTTTGATATAATTATTTAGATTCAGATTATATTCCTGTCTTTGTTCTATTAAATGTTAATCTCTTTATGTCATTAGATGAGATATTGTTTAAATTCTTCCTCGTTATGGTTGTATGCTACATCCTTTAGGTAACATTTTGGCTTCCGAATAGCCAGGGTGTTACAGTGGTAGTGAAAAAGGATGGGTCGCAAAGGCATTTTGTCTGCCACTTCTTCTCTCTTGTGACGAAATCGCTCAAACTGCCAAGCATGCGAAGACGAATCACATAAACGGGTTGGTCATGCGATGACGATCGCGGTGGTATGACATGCATTGACGGTTTCTTGATTTTTGGTGATGATTGCGAGGAGAGCGATTCTTTGAAAAGAAATGGACATGCAAAGCGCTTAAATGCGTGGTCGGTCGATCCGGAAAAGAGTGATGATACTAATGCATGCATGATGACATGATTTTTGAATTGCAAGCAAAAACAAGAAACCAAACTAATTAAATTTAAATGAAATCTTCCAAACAATTCGATTTGACTACAATGCAACCTTTTAATTAACTCAATTTGATTTTTTTAAGCGATCTTTTTACTTAATCACGTAAAAATCTTAAAACACGATCAAAAATTTATTAGATCACCAAATTAATTATTTATTTTTCTAAAGGAAATTCGGATTATGACGTAGCATGACGCCATGACTAGCATTCTTTTTAGCCAATTCTTTTTCTACGTGAAAACTTCATTTATTCATTGACATGCGTGCCCTTGGTCCATGGACCAAGTTCACGGGTGGTCAACAGTCCACCACAGACTTGACTTTGCACAACAAGAAGCTTGGTCGACGCAAGATCGGTGCAAAGCGCCACACGGTGCTAACGTGAGCACACGTGGGTGAGGTGGCGCTGGCGTGGCGCGTGCATTGGCTGCCATGTCACTCGGTGAACGACGACGCTACGATGAAATCATCATCGGTGCTATGCGCCACGACGAGTGCTCGTAAAGGTACCAAAAGAGAGCGGAGTGAGGCGAATCTAGGGCGTTTGGTTGTGGTGGAGGAACACGATGAGGTGGCCAGCTACGAGAGGAAAAGCAGCGGCGATGTTCGGGTGAAAACGGTGGACCCAAAAATGCGATTGGACCCTCTATGTATACTACACTAATCCAAGATCATGCTAGTGCACACGGTGGCAATATCGATGATATATCATTTACATATACAAAGATGACTAAAAATAGGCAAATAACAATAATTATCAAAGTAACGGCCTTAAGGTCAAAGCTTACAATTAATACCTCAGAAGGCAAATAGCTCAGTTAAGCTGCAGTAGAAGGTAACGGAATAACTTCAGTGAAGCCCATCCATATGCCCACAGGCAATCGACTGGGTAGCGCAACCTAGTTCTCTACCCTCGTAAAGCTTCTCCTCGAAAGCAAGTGATGATTCCTCTACTCTATCTGAATGATTGTAGCAAGAATGAGTACTCCAAGTACTCAACAAGTTGTACCACAGAATGCAATTATAGATGATGGCTTATTACAAAGAAAATGGCTTCTGTGGTTATTTTGCAATAAAACAACATTTGCAATTGAATACAAATAATAGATTGAAAGCATAAGTCAAAATAAATAAACAATAATAGTTTAACAATTATTTTCACAAATGACACAAAGCCTAATCGATTTCTTTCACACAACCATATGAGTTTAATCACACAACTGTCCCTTCTCAATTGTTTTATGAAAATCTACCCCTCGTGTGACATCCCCGAGCATGTACATGACTACGGATGTGGCTATTCAAATAGATTGATTAACACTCTGCAGAGGTTGTACACTTTACCCACAAGATACAATTAACTCATCATGTCTACCATGACTCGCCATGCAGAAGTACGTGATTGAGCAATCATAACAAAACCTTTCCGAAACTTCATCTCAACAATTGACACTCCCGATGTGTTTTACTAACGGCACCAACGTCCACATAGGAAATTAGCCCGTTGCACACCGTTGGACCTGGAAGTGGTGAACCGTCCATCGATGTGAATCGCCACAAAGGCAGAAACACACCTCCACCCTAGCACACAGCTTAACCTATCTGCCTGAGCAATCAATGTCGAAACTCCGTAACTTACTAAGTTAGGCCCATCCCATACCAAGCATGTGGTTGTATGATAAAGCCCAGTTCAATAGCGCACAAAGTTAAGTCCTTAATTGACCAATGCGAGACTGTTAGTATTCTCTAACTAAGTAATCATCATTCACTTTTTCCAGTTACACATCCATCATATTTCTATTCAGTTCTTCCAGCCTCATATCCACCATATCACATAGTTTCCACCACTCGTCCCATTCTAAATCTTTTCCCACTCTGTTGGTTAAGTGCAACACATGCCATCAACGAGTAATAGCACACACAACACATAGTTTAACACAAAGTTCCAAAATCACTTAGTCAAATTTATATTTACAACTCAAATGATATATATGACTCGTTGCATGGCTAAGTAGACTATTTGAATCCAACCAACACACGTTAGTGCCATGATAATACCAACTAGTAATTAACCATGCTAGGGTGACAAAAGATCATGATGATACAATGGGCAAGGTGGATATAATCAAATGGTGTATAACTAATCCCAAAGCATTCAAATAAATACTTAAAGTAAAATGCAATAATTGAATCAAAATATTTTTGGAAAAACTGGGTTCAACATGGTCAAAGGTACAACTTGCCTTACTATAGCAATGATAGTCTTATTTTGTCTCCAATCTTCTACTTCCTTGACATTCAGCTCCTTTGGATGATTCCGGCTGGGACTTCAACGTTTAACGAGAAAGAAAGCGCAAAACAAACAAAATTCAAAAATACAAATCAAATAAACTCCAAATTGAAATTGAATGGTACTGGAAGGTAGATATTGAATTAAAATGAATTTAGAAACTTGAATGGGTTCAATCAGAGTTCGTAAAAGAAAGAATGAGCTCTCGGAAGTTCGATTGGAAAGGAATATGCTGAAAAAGAAAAAAAAGGAGAGAGAAACTAACAAGTATGGTCCATAGAATATTCCTAGAATATTCTATTTTGAAAAATATTGGAAAATGGCTGAGTAAATGACAGGTGGGACCTACTGGTATTTATGAATTTCTAGAATTAAAATAATTCCAGAAAATAGGATTAGGGGTTGACATGTGGACTACTGGTCTATGGACCAGGTCCACAGAGAGATGCTAGTCCATGGTGGACCAATCTCTTGAAGCTAGGGTTTGACGAAGGGTTGAGTGACATTTAGGGTCCACATGGAAGTGAGAGAAATAATTAGGGTTTTTGATTTGCCATGCATGTGATGACGTGGCTGACATGTCATGGAGAGAAGATGAGGTGGTAGGGATGTGGCATAGATGTGCAACTGACAAGACAATGATGTGGCAGAGCTAAGAGCTAAGAAAGAATTACCAGAGAGAAAGAAGATGCTTGCCCCCCACATCAGTGAAGGAGACAGAGAACCATCTAGAGAAACACACATCCTGGTCAACAAAGAAGAACAACACAAGGAAGAACGAATCAACACAGAGAGAATAGAGAATAGAGAGTTCGGTTGGTTCATGGCACATGGAGTTGGTAGCCAGGTAGCATGAGATAGCATAGATTTGGGGCTTAGATGACAAAGCAATTGGCAGAGTAAACCAACAAAGAAACAACGTACCAATGTCCAGGGAAGATAACGGAATAGAAATCAACAGAAAACAACAGAGGCGCACTGCTATTTTGGGCGCACAGTATCGGCAACGAGGCGATGGTGGCAAAGGGGCAAAACGGAATGGTGATGATGAGGCGGGGATGGTGACACAGTCCATACATTGATAAACAACACTAGTCGTCGGCAGCGAGGCCAAGAACGATGGCGGCGATGGCCTCACAAGTGTGCAAAAATTCCAGCGATGTTTCGGGAAAAAGAAGGGGAGCACGGCGTAGAACACAGTGACGCGAACCCAACGGTAGTGGAGATTAAGGTAGGGGCTCAACGGTTGCGGAGTATTTGGCCGGAGAAGGTAGGTAGGACTAATGGAGAGAGAAAGCTTGATTCTCAGTGCACAATGAATGAAACTTGAAACTAAAATATGGGAAAATAGGTCTGGACGAGGGACACGATCGGATTTTAGAAAAACTCACCGAGGAACTAGGGAACACGATGAACACGTTTTAGTGCCATGCTGGGTCGACATGGCCGGCGATGATTCGGTGGTCTTCAGGCGATGGGGATGGAAGCATGGCATAGAACGCGTCGAGGTGAACTCAATGGCGTAGACGATTCGGCCGGGGGACGTCGAATAGCAATGGAACTTGACAAAGAAGACCTTCGGTGGAGCTCGGTTTTTTTGTAGATTGCGATGAAACGAAGGCGATTTGGACGAAACTAATTTGGGTATTGGAAGAGGAGGTCAACATGGTCGTTTTGACGCGATTGGTTTGCTTTTATAAGCACCGAGGAGAGAGACTGAAAATTAGGAAATTTCGGTTGCGAACGGGTGATGAAGAATTGGTTGGGGAAGATGTATGGTGCATGCCATGTGGCAGAAGAGAGAGAGAGAGAGAGAGAGAGAGAGAGAGAGAGAGAGGAAATTCGAATTAAAGAAAAGGTTGAAAATCAAGGAGACCAAATAAATAGCAAACAAACCCAGAAAATTCCTTGGAACACAAGGAAGCCAAATAACACCGGTCTCGATTTATTTGATATTTTGATTAGTCAAATTAAATATTTTGAATTTTGGAAATTCCCAATTAAGCTATATTAATTCAAATAAAATTTATGAAATTTTCCAGGGACCTAAACTACTCAAAAGATTTTTAAAAAGCCAAATTTTGGGACGTTACATGGTGCTACAAGACTGTCGTCATCGTACAAGGCCACAATGAGTCTTTGGTGAAGGTGGCTGGCACCTAGGGCCCTTGGTTGAGGCAGAGGAACACGATGAGGTGGCCACTGCGAGAGGAAAAGTGGCGATGATGTTCGGGTGAAGACGGTGACAGAGCTCTAGTGAGTTTTCAGCAAAGGCAAGGAGAGCTTCGTGTAGAACGTGGCAAGGCAATGTTAATGGTGAAGATGGTGTTGCTAGAGCGTCGTCGATGGCGGCGGAATCGACAATGGAAGGTGCTTCGGCCGGTGAGGTTTAACTTCAAAATCCGAGAGCTAAAGAAAGGGCGAAATGCGGTGGAGCGCGGTGGTGGGATGAGGAGGGAGTAGGGGAGCTAGGGCTTGTATTTATAGGGCAAGGGTGGCGTTGAGAGGGCGTGTGGCTCAAGAATCCCGAACTGGATCACGAGTGGAATTAGGGGAAATTGGGGTGGAGAAGGAAAGAAGATCACCGAAATGGGCATAGGTTTGATACGGCATAATAATGGTAGAGTTATCACCGAAATCTGGGAGGATTTGATCTGGTTTTGGAAGGTTTTGCATGTGGCAATGGCAATGGCGTTCAGGGTGAAGCGAAGAAGGTGGAAGGGGAAGAAGCGCTGGCAATTGGGTCCCATGCGGCAGTGAGAATGAGGGAAAGGAAAGAGAGAGGGGAGGCTAACCTAGGGTCCACCTGGTGGTGAGAGAAAAAGAGAAAGGGTGAAGGTGGCCTAGCGGGCGGGAGTGGGCCGCGGGGTTGGGTTAGAAAAAGGCCGAGCGCGCGGGGTGAAAGAGAAAAGAAGATGGGCCGAGAAGGTTTAGGCCCAAAAGCGAGTTTTTGGATTTTTAAGCTTTTAACTATTTCAGAAATTGTGTTAATTCAATTAGTCCTTTAGAAAATAGTAAATAAATTCAAAAATTATGGAAAAATTCATAGAAATTCCTAAGTTATTTTGGACTCAATAAAATTATTTCCAACATAAAGTTGGCTTTTGTTTTTGCAGATAAATTATTTTTAATTTCTATAAAATAGGAAAAACCTTTTTTAATTCCAGAAAATTCAAGGAATTAATTACATTATCCTTTTTAACTTTAGATCCAAGAAAATCCTAGGAAACTCAATAAATTTTATTTTTGACTTTAAAATCCAAGAAAATCAACATAATTCTTTTAAATCTTAGAAAATCCAATAAAATATCCACTTTATTAATTTTATTTTTGGTAATGTAACTTTGGGATGTTATCATTCGCCATAATTTACACCCTCAACACTATACCCTAGCCGATTATAAAAGCGGGGTACACTACAGCACCATAGCCAACACTCCACTCCAATTACTTTTTGCAGAACGGAGAGAAAGGAGGGAGAAGAGAGCTAGAGGAGATCAGTACGTCGGGCTTGGAGATGTCAGGCTATGGGGAGATGATGCGGAAGCGGAAGTGACTTGCCGAGAAGGCAAGAACATACCTAGATTGTTCGACGAAGGATGCGCATGTACCACCAGAGTTTCGACTCGGCGCGATTCCGTAGTCGATACATATCATTCACCCACACCCGACGCATCACGCCTGCGTGTGTACTACACGTGCCCAAATGTCTGCGTAAGATAATCTCACACACACATCAATTTTTCATATTGTGCGTTGCATTTCACATATCGCTAACCTTATCCGTGCATAATGGCAGCCAGAGGAGCGTTGTTTTTTCTTCCAATGGATCAATAGCCCGCACAAGTACGATAGAGTATTCATCGAGCGTATACATGCTTGAACTATGCTTTGCACACCGATATCTTCCACCATTGGAAACCTTACTCGGCCGAGAGTGGGGAAGACAAGGGAAAGACATCGACGTTGTCCAAGAAACTAGGGTGGTGGTGGAAGACCACCGAACAGCATGATGAGGATGATCGGGCCAAGCACGCGGTGGATAAGGAGAAGGCATCCATGGTCCCCGAAGCTCCTACTCCTGCTAAGTGGGTGGTTACTCCCGAGGAGATCATGGAAGCCCAATAGAGGTCTACCTTTGGGATTGGCCAAGCCTGAAGGTCTGTAGGAGACAAGGGAAAGGCACCCATGGGCCGTCAACACTGACTTCTTTATGATCCACTAGTTTTTCCGATTCCAAAAAGTCACACATGTATCCAACGTGTAGATCGGTTTGATGATTTGTACATGTTTTCGTTTGTACCGTACAAGTAGTGGGACAAACAAATGCATGTAACCAACCCTGCGCGTCATGTAATTCGCATCGGCACTATGAAGTCTTACTATCGTAGTTGAAATCTCATCTTTTATATTTAATTCCCAAATTATTCTCTATTTAATATTTCGTTCCCTTTTCCAAAATAAATCGGTTGCACAAACACTACACTCCTAACAACAAATACAGGTGCAATTAACCTATAAGGGATTTTTAATCTATAGGAGGAAATCAATGCTAGCCGGTGCGGTTTGAAATTTGGGAGGGCATGGGACCCAGGACATCGCGCCTACAGGGCACCCGAGGCGCGAAAGGTAGGGGACAGCATGGTGACCGTGGTGCAGTGGCGCAGCGAGGTGGCCGTAGGCCCAAGCACATGTAAGGCCGTCACAGACTTCAGGCGTCTTGTGGTCGGCAAGGCTCTCGGATGCGGCAGTCGAGCGTGACGTGGGAGTGGGTAGACCAAGTTGTTGTGCAAGATGTGATGCGGCACGTCCACAGTGCCATTTTGGCCACTTCACGGCGGAGGTGGCTAGATTTGCTATTTTGACGCCGAAAAGTGCGAAAAGAGCCAAAAAAATTATACCGCCCATTTTATTTTACGAAGTAGTACTACTATTTATTGAAGAGCAAATTAATAAATAAATTAAACGAGATGCAAAATTCTATGAAATGGAGATGTTGACAAATCCTATCAGAGCAAAACTTACTACGTTCTCAGCCATAGTTATCAATTCCATTCCGATGGTCATTCCGGTTTGTCTCTTGGTATGGAATATGCCGGTATTGGTCTATTCCGGCAAACCGTTCCGGATTTTAATATAATAATATTTATTTATTTATAAATATATATGTAATTATATGCACACATAATTTCACTTATAATCTCACTTCAAATACATAACTATAGAATAAAAATGACATATAGTACTACTTCATAAATACAAAGATCGTATGTAGTTAAATAATACAACATGAGTTCATAATTTCGTATATTTTACCATAGTCTAGCATACTTGTCTAGCATAATTTCACTTATCAAGGAGTAGTATTGGACTCAACCTTTCGAGCTGATTCAAAAAAGTGGTCATTCAGTTTTGATTTTTTCACCAGTACCGGAATGACTGAAATAGCAGAATGGCCGAAATGGACCAGAATAGGCTGGAATGGCCGGTATTGAGGCTGGTATGGGATTGAGGCTACAGTGTGCGGTTTGAATGCTGGTATGGCATGTTTCGGTCATTCTAGCCATTATCGGAATGGAATTGATAAGTATGCTCACAGCCCCTCAAGGCGACAAAACAACATCTTAGCATCATCCCAAAAGCAAAAACTACTGATAATCCATATTACTCCAGTACAAGACGGCAGATATATGACAGCGAGTTCAGAACTACCTAAAACAAAACAGATACACTTCAACTAGAACCAAATTAGCTAATCTACAATCTGATCATCCTCGAGAAACGGGTAATCCGTGTACCCAACAACCGGATCAGATGTATAGAAGGTCGCCCTGTCGTACATGTTGACAGCTGCCTTCTTCTCAAACCTGCGAGGCAGGTCGGGGTTGGCCAAGAACAGCCGCCCGTACGCGACGAGGTCAGCGTACCCCTCGCCGACGACCTTGTCGCCCTCGTCCCTGTCGTACCCGCCGGCAGCGATGAACGTGCCGTTGAACGCTTTCCGGAACGGCAGCAGCCTGTGCAGGACCTGCCGCCGGCCGTCGGCGAGCGCCGTCCGCGGCTCGACCATGTGGCAGTAGAGCACGCCGTGGTCGCTGAGCTCCCGGACGAGGTGGAGCGCGAGCGCCTCGGGGTCGGAGTCGTGGCAGCCGAACAGGTCGGCGAAGGGCGAGAGCCGGACGCCGAGGCGGAGCGCGCCTATCTCGCCGGCGACTGCGTCCACCACCTCCAGGAGGAAGCGGCAGCGGTTCTCGACGCTCCCACCGTACTCGTCGTCGCGGTCGTTGGAGCTGTCCTTCAAAAACTGCTCGACGATGTACCCGTGTGCACCGTGGATCTCCACGCCGTCGAAGCCTGCACCAAAATTCAGCGATTAACACACGCTTAAGTAGACTAGGCCAAAGTTAATTGAGCTGAATTCGGTCAAATATATGACCAGCTAGGATGGCGTTTCGTGCAGCTGCTCTGAAATCGTTGACGAGCTGAGGGATCTCCTCCGTCCGTAGCCTGCGAGGGGCTGGGAACTCCTGGACGTGGCCGTCGTTGTGTCTGATGTCACGGCTGATTGGCTTGTCCGTGCTTGACGTTGGTTCTGTTATGTATGTACCACACTCAATTCGATCAGAAACACAAGCCAAACATGACAGAATCGACGGGTCAGTAAGGACAGTAGAGTGGAGTAGTATCGTACCGTAGGTGGAGACACGGCCGACATGCCAGATCTGGCAGAAGAAGACGGCGCCCTTGGCGTGCACGGCGTCCACGATGGGCTTCCACGCCTCCACATGCTCCGGCGTCCAGATGCCGGGGGTCTCCCTGTGCCCCTGCGCCGTGCTGGAGACCCCCGTCGCCTCGGTGATCAGCAACCCGCCGCGGGTGGCGCGCTGCGTGTAGTACAGCACGGCGTGCGGCTGCGGCAGGTTGCCGTAGGATCGCTGCCTCGTCATCGGCGCAAGAACAACCCTGGCATATATGTAAATCCATATATGCGACATGAGCAAGTAGATCGTTTCTACGTATGTATGTCATGTAGTGATGCTATGATTTGGTACTGACCTGTGCGAGAGGTCGAACTGGCCCATTCTGTACGGTGTCAGGAGAGGAATTGCCTCCATCCCTGGTCACCAGCTCGATCGCAGTTTCAGTTGCAGTCGGTGCGAGATCACTCACGAGTGAAGTGAGTTGACATGTGACATGGCTGGGCAGGTGAAGCAGGGAAATGGATTCTCTGTATTAAGGGTTCAGTACAGATGATCTATAGTGCCATGTATTAGAAATCGATCTTCACTATCCCATCGAAAAGCAAAGGTCAAGATCTATCGATACAGTGGTTCTCGCTACAGTAAATATTTCGTAGTTTCTACCGTATTAGCTACAGTGCTACCGCGTGCTATTCGCTAGCTTACATACCACTGTTTCTAACATCAAGTGTAGGTTTTAAAAGGTTGACTGTAGGGCTGTAAAAATAGCTCGGGGCTCGCGAGCCAGCTCGGCTCGACTCGACTCGGGTTCGCAATTGTTCAAGCCAAGCCAAGTCTTGCTCCTGGCTCGCAATTTTTTCGAGCCGCTCGCTCGCTTGGCTCATTTGGCTCGTTGCCTCCCTCTTTTATTTCTCCCGAGTCCTTGGCTTCTACTTCTTCCCCATTCCATTTCGTTGCCCCCCTCTGTTAGTTCATCCCCATTCCATTTCTTTTTCCATCCCTCCTCCACTCCCAATCTCTTCCCTTACCTTATCCACCAGCCGAACAAGCTCCAGGAGTCCACCCACGCTCAGCACCTCCTCCACCCGCCTCCCCTCCTTCCCCATCTCCACCGCCGCCTCCACCTCCCCACCTCCACCCGCCCCCCCCGCCCATCTCCACCCACTCCTCCTCCCCATCTCCACTTGCCGCCTGTCTCCCCACCCACCCGCCAGATCCTCCCCACCTCCACCCATCGCCTCCACCTCGCCTCGCCTCGAATGAATTGGTCTTACCATGGAGATGGAGGAGCAAGAAGAAGGCCGAGAGGATGGAGTGTGCCAGGATCATCAGAGATGCTCAGTGTCATCGCCCTTGCCCATGGAGTGCAGCCCCCAAGGAGCGCGCCCGCAGCATCACCATCAACACCGGCACCGTCGATCCTCGTCGTCTCCGTTGCCGACGGCCCCATGCCGCAGACCAAAGAGCTGCACATCCTGCTCGCCAAGCAGGTCGGTGTCCCCAAGATTGTTGTCTTCCTCAACAAGAAGGACCAGGTCGATGACGATTGACGAGGAGCTGCTCCAGCTCATCGTCCTCGAGGTCCGCGAGTTGCTCACCGGCACCGCCTACGAGTATGATGGCGACGATGTGCCAATCGTCGCCGGCTCCGCCTTGAAGGCGCTCATAGGAATGATTGAGATAGCATTTTAAGGGTTTAGATTAGTGATGCTGGTTTGGTGTTAGTTCTTGCCTTCTTGGTTACAGATGGTGGATGTGTAGACAAAATTTAGATATCTTCAGTTTGCATTACTTGCTGGTTGTAATAGATGCAAACTTGCTGGTTATAAAAGATGGTGGATGGTGAATCGGCTTGGCTCGTTTCCAGCCCTAGTTCAATCCATTTATATCTTTTAAAATACGAAAATTAAACAACGTGAGAAAAAGTATGCTGCACAAATACAGTATGGAAAAAAGAGGAAAAATGGAAGTAGTATTATTACGATAGTTGCAACATGAGCTCGATCAAAGCTAGCTTTTTCTGTAGGGACTAGGGAGAGGCATTTTTTTTTCGTTTCTGAAAAATGTTGGGAGTGGATTAAAGGGGATCGGAATAGAACTACTAAAAGAAGGGGCGCACGTGATTATAGGTCGGCCGGCTGCCAAATGGTTGGCCATGGGTCAACAAGCAAATGCATACGGGACTAGCGGAAGCATATGCGTAAGCAATAGATGCTTGATTGGGCAACGAACAGTGGTGCAGCCAGTGACGTCACTGCTGATGTAAATCGGAAAATGGAGACTTTTTGACCTTTACACCAATTAGTGTACTGTATCTTTAGGGTAGGCTGGCCAGCATAAATAAAGTTAAGTTTGTTTAGTACCGCTCCATCACTTTAGAAATGTACTCCCTTCATACTTTTTTATTTAACGTTCAGCAATGCACTTCTAATACAGACAACGACATCCTTTTAAAAACGGAGGTGGTATGATATTTTAGAAAATATGTTGATTCTAGCTACGGTCCCTTCGTCCAAAAATATACTAGTATGTATTTTGTCTTGCACATGGACCAAAGAGACATTAAAAATATCTAGACTACTCCTAATTATTATCTCTAAGTACTAAATTCTATGCATACATGTAGGATTACACAAAATTCTACCAGCATTAACAGAAATCCTGACGTGCATACTGATAATCAAAAGAACTCAAAACCTAAGGCCAACATAAACACACTTAGTTTTCATAATCAATACAGGTGCTTTATGGATTCAGCTTGGAGCCAAGATGGCAGTTAAGGTCTTGGGAGTGCTAATCATTAAGAGAGGCATCAGATCCAACAGAAACTGTCATCAGAGCAAGCTTTTAATGCGGAATCAGCTCTTCATGCAGAAGACCTGGCTTTCATGATACCAGCTTGTTTTGCAGAGAAAATACCATAGAACCCATATGCTTCGTGTCTGATTGTCTGGTGCTTGTGCCTTGTGCAAGATATCAAATCTGCTGATCTGCAAAGTAATCAGGTTCATTGGAGCATCAAGCCCATACCGGCGAACATATTCAACTTCTCTGCACACCTTCAGCAACAAACAATATATACTAGGATGACAATGCGCATGTTGTTGCGCCGCTGATTTTCGATTGCAACGGATTTTTTTTTAGTTCAACATAGTGGTTTTTTTTTGCACAATTGTGTTTAGGTAGTACATATGTTTGGTTAAAACAGAATCTATAGTAAGGAATAGGTGCAATAGCATACTTTGCAGTGAAACATACCGTGAGTTTGTTTGTAAATGATGTGTGTATGCAGGAGAACAGACGTTGTTAGGTAAACAGTGTGCAAGCCAGTGTTGGTATACACACATAGGTTTCCTAGAGGCGAAAGCATATGTACATATCCATTACAGAGGTACAATTTCCATCGTCAAAGTGTGACAGACTGAAGGAAAGAGTGCAAAAATGTGTTGTTTGAACATGTTTGTTATTTTGACCAAAACATATAGCAAACAAAAGTTCATAGTAGTAGAAGACTTAGTGTAAATCTGAGTGGGAGTGTATGATCAGATTGTTTGATCCAAAGCTGGACAGTATGCCTTTATGACAGTGGGTTTGGACATAGTAGCTGCGATCTGCAAAGAAAAGAAAAAGACAGAAAGTTAGTAATTACTATTGGTTAATACACCAAGGCTCTAAACTCTTTTTTGTTGTTTGTTGTAGAAGACTGGAATTTTTTTTTCAGATTTTAGTGAGCAACCAGGGAACTGCAAACCAAAATTGTTTTTTGTTTTGTGCGTTTCTGAGATCTACAATGGTTCTAGCATGTATCAATACGGTTTTTAGTATTCGAGTATACATGTGTGTAGGACCGAATAGGCGACTAGAGGGAGGGTGAATAGGAGCACACTCAGTTTTTCACCATGATTAGATGCAACACCAATATCACTCCATTAGCTATGGAAGTTATGAAGATCAACACACAAGTACTGCAGAAGACTTGTGTTGAATCTAATCTACCCCAAAGCAAAAGAACAAAACTGGAGCTCAAAACCCTCTGGTGCAGTCTGACCGACATATATGGTGTGGACTGACCGAGGTGCGGTCTGACTGACGGCTTAAGCGCCGTCGGTCTGATCGCACCACGGACTGACCGGCGGCTAAGGTGCGGACTGACCGCAAGCACGATGAACAGAACAGACAGCCCGAAAAATCAAACTCAAATCGGTCTAACTTTTGATCTACACGACCAAACTCTACGAAACTTGAAAGACACATTCTCTAAGATATTAAGAACCTATTACAATCAGGGATCGTGAAGATCTATGCCAAAGTTCATACCTTTTTCAGTTTGAACAAAAGGTGCTTCAAAACCGAGTCAAAATCGAAATATGATCTAATGTCTTGCTCGTGGGTGATTGATGATCAAGAAGATCCTAGATGTGTTCCCACATATCACAGCAAGCTAGATCATGGCAAGAAACCAATAGAAAACTCTTGGATCAAATAAAGCCTCAAAATCACAAAATAGAGAGAAGGAACACGAGGAGACTCATCTTTCAGAAATCATGCATAGATTGATTTGAGATTGAGAGGGTTTACAGCCACTCCATCCAGGAGGACAAGAGCTCAATCCATGAGCACACACTCAACTCATCTCTCTAGAACCCTAAGCCTCTCCTTTCCTCTCTAAGTCCTTAAAACCAAACTAGGGTTTTTCAAAATGAAGTCTTTAAGGGTGCTAGACAGCAGCCACCCCTATTTATAGTGGAGGCCTAGCTTCTAGAAGAGTAAACCCTAATGGGCTCCCGTTAAGCCCACACACAAACGGGTCACACACGCACGTATTTTAAAGCGTTGTCTTCAACTCCTCTTGACCTAAACCACTTCTCCATACGTCGTCTCGCGCCGTGGTTTAGCCAAAAGGTTATCAAGGCGGTATTTGGTGAAATTACCAAAATACCCCTTCTCGATCCTTCTCCGAAGATGAGTCCAATCTTGGTGAAGCAAACACCTGCTTCACCACGTGTAGGTTGATCAACGACTCTCATCATGTCGGCAAGTCTCTCCCGTTCGGCTCCCGCCGAAACCACCAAGGCACTTGCACCGACCTCCGCGCCGCTTGATCCAACCCGTCGCACCGAACTGCCTGTTCGGTCACCTTTGTCCAATTTGCACCATGCTTGAATCCATTGACCTCACCCGGCCTCCTTGATCGTTCTGAACCTTAGCTCTCCAAGCTTAGTCCCAATCATCCTCGCCGTTGACCGTCGTTGACCTTCAAGCGTCCTGCACAACAATAGACAAAGAAATCGATTCTGGGAACAAGTTCTTCACAACTTGACCCACGTTAGTGAAAACATGCATTATGCAACACAAATGCGCTGAAGCCAAAGAACTTGACCTAACCCAAAAATGGTCACCACCTTTTGGCCGATGAACAGAACAAATCCGGTCAGACCGCCATTCATTGGCCGGTCAGACCGCACCAGGTCGGTCTGACCGCTCTCAAGATCTCGGTCGACCGCACTGTTCGACAAAGATTTTTAACTTTGCCGAAGACGCACAATTCGATAAACCTTCAAGCCATTGCCAATTGTAACATCATCCTAAGATCATGAGCATATCCTCATGATATCCACAATCTCCCCCTTGATGAACACATTGGCAATCTTCTCAAAAATGCAAATTGGAGGTTTGAAAAGAAAAGAACCTCGCATTTTCGCACAAAGGCACAACTTGGTCCAAATGAAAGAGAAAGCAATGAAAATGACCAAGCTAACTCCAGAATAGCATAGTCAAGTGAGATAAGGCAAAAGAAAGCAAAAAAGCTTCAAATTCCAGAAAGGAGTCAAAAATCTCACTTAAGGTCCATATGAAAGAAAAATTGTTCAAATTGACCTTTGATCATTGTGAGAATACAAGAATTGCAATTCAAGTTCAGAAATGGCAATAAGATCACAAAAATGCATATGAGATGCTCCTCCTCACTATGATCATCAATTTTCGTGAAAATAATTTCATTTTCTCCCTATTTGTCAATTTTTACCATTTCTCCCTCTTTGACAATGGATTCATCAAGGTGCATAGAGGAAGATAGAGCATGAATGACATGGAATGGCTGTAATTTATGCAGTTTTTAGTAAAGGGAGCCATGAGAATTATCCAAGAGGGCTGTACAAGTATTACACCAAGCCATATTATGTGAAGTAGCTATTGTAAATCATGGCAAATCATATATAGCAAATCTAAAGCCGAAAGAGCAATAATCTGTGATTAAATGAAAGTTTAGCATGTCAAGGAGCGCAAGATCATAGTTCAGCCAAAGGTATCCAAAAATGAGTCAAGCCATGTCAATAAACTAAATGGAACCAAGAAGCTATAAAAGAGTCAATTTAGAGTGCTATGAGTTCAATGTTGAATCAATTTGTTCAAGCACTTTGACAATTAGCACATTAAGCACTTGCTAAAATTTTTATTGGTTTTATCTTAGCAAAACAAGTCCTGGACTAGGAGCCATCCATAACTGCCTCCTAAGCTTCAACCAATTGTCACAATTTATTTTGTTTTTAGCTATGTGCTAGATCTCAAGCCTTGCCGCAACCATCCCAAGCAAGAAGCTTAAAAGAGTGGTCTAGGTCATCCAAAACTCCCCTTGAGTTCATGCCTAGTGCAATAGCAAGCCCTCTCATGAGAAAGAATTGGTGAGATCAATTTTTTCGCACAGAAAAGATCATTTTTTATTTGTTTGACTCAGGAAATAGCATAGCTTAATCTAAAACTCAAATTAGATTCAAGACTCAACTTAGCCTATTTGATATGGCATGAATCATGAGAGGATCACTATGGCAAAACTAGTCACAAGATCCAACAAATCATGTTTTGATTCAAGTTTCTCATATTTAATAGAGCTAACATGGCAAAAGCTAAGCTACATATGGAAAGTCATGATAAACCTAGCAAACTAGCACAAGACATGGCAAGGTATAAAGAATGAAATCATATCACACAAGGATAATAATCAAGGCTTCGTGATTTTATATTACAATGCAAGTTGCTGATTTAAAATGCAATATGATACAATAAATGCAAAAGAGCCAACTCTCCCTCAAAACAAGCCAAGAGGACTAATAACCCCCAACTCTCCCCGCAAAGAAGCAAAATGAGAAGAATCAAGAGTCTTAGTGAAGATATCTGCAACCTGCTGTTGAGACTCTACAAAGTGAAGCACAACATCACCCTTCTCTACATGGTCTCTAAGGAAATGATATTGAATGTCAATGTGCTTGGCCCTAGAGTGTTGCACTGGGTTTTTGGCAATGTTTATGGCACTAGTGTTATCACAGAAAAGAGGGACACCATTCAAAAACAACCCATAATCCCGCAGAGAAGACAAGATCTAGAGAACCTGAGAGCAACTACTTGCAACATCTACATACTCAGCCTCAGCGGTGGACTGTGCAACAGAGGACTGCTTCCTAGAAGACCAAGAGATAAGAGATGTGCCTAAGAAATGACAGGTGCTAGAAGTACTCTTCCTATCCACTCTACACCCTGCAAAATCAGCATCAGAAAAAGCTCGAATGGAGAGAGCAGAATCAGAAGAATACCAGAGTCCAAAATCAAGAGTGTTCTAAAGGTACCTGAAAATGTGACGCACTGCTTGACGATGTGAGGCACAAGGGGAAGCATGAAATCGAGCGCACAAACACATAACAAACTGTATGTTCGGCCTCGACGTCATGAGATAGAGGAGTGGTGATCATGTCATGCAGTACTCTTACCGTCCACTGCTCTCCATCCTCATCAGGATCCAGACGGTAGAAGTGGCAATGGGAGTAGACATCGGCTTGCTCTTCCCATGTCGAAGCACCAAAGAAGGTCCTTTGTGTACTTGCTTTGATAAATGAAGGTACCTTCTTTGAGTTGCTTGACTTGAAGACCAAGGAAGAAAGTTAGTTCGCCCATCATGCTCATCTCGAATTTCCTGCTCATAGAATCTGAAAATCTAGACACCAAAGCATGAGAAGAACCACCGAATATGATATCATCCACATAAATCTGAACCAATAAAAAGTCACAGCCATGCTTGAGAGTGAACAAGGTTTTATCTACCATTCTCATTTTGATATCATTTTTAAGCAGGAAACTCTTAAGCCTATCATACCAAGTTCTAGGGGCTTGCTTCAATCCATACAAGGCTTTGGAAAGCTTAAACACATGGTTAGTGATTTGAAGCTCGGAGTGTTCGTGATTACAAGCCATGGTAAAATCGGAGTGTTAGTGATTTGAAGCCATGGTAAAATCGGAGTGTTCGTGATTCCAAGCCATGGTAAAATCAGAGAGTTAGTGATTTGAAGCCATGGTAAAATCGGAGTGTTCGTGATTCCAACCATAGTAAAATCGGAGTGTTCGTGATTCCAAGCCATGTTAAAATCAGAGAGTTAGTGATTCAAAGCCATGGTAAAATTAGAGAGTTAGGCATTCGAAGCAACGGTAAAATCAAAGTGTTAGGCATTCGAAGCCACGGTAAAATCAGAGTGTTAGGCATTCCAAGCCATGGTCAAATCGGAGTGTTAGGCATTCCAAGCCATGGTAAAATCAGAGAGTTAGTGATTTGAAGCCATGGTAAAATCAGAGTGTTAAGCATTCCAAGCCATGGTCAAATCAGAGTGTTAGGCATTCCAAGCCATAGTCAAATCAGAGTGTTAAGCATTCCAAGCCATGGTCAAATCGGAGTGTTAAGCATTCCAAGCCATGGTAAAATCAGAGAGTTGATTCCAAGCCATGGTAAAATCGGAGTGTTCGTGATTCGAAACCATGGTAAAATCAGAGTATTAGGCATTCCAAGCCATGGTAAAATCGAAGTGTTAGGCATTCCAAGCCATGGTAAAATCGAGTATTCGTGATTCCAAGCCATGGTAAAATCGAGTGTTCGTGTTTCAAGCCATGGTAAAATCAGAGAGTTAGTGATTTGAAGCCATGGTAAAATCAGAGGTTAGGCATTCCAAGCCATGGTCAAATCAGAGTGTTAGGCATTCCAAGCCATGGTAAAATCAAAGTGTTCGTGATTTGAAGCCATGGTCAAATCGGAGTGTTCGTGATTCCAAGCCATGAAAAAATCAGAGAGTTAGTGATTTGAAGCCATGGTAAAATCGGAGTGTTCGTGATTCCAAGCCATGGTAAAATCAGAGTGTTAGTGATTTGAAGCCATAGTAAATTTAGAGTATTAGTGATTCCAAGCCATGGTAAAATCAGAGAGTTAGTGATTTCAAGCCATGGTAAAATTGGAGTGTTAGTGATTTCAAGCCATGGTAAAATCAAAAATACTTATCACAGATGGTTTTTAATATGAACCGTCTGTGATGAGGACAGGAAGTCACAGACGGTTTGTGTTGAAAACCGCTGCGGAAGTCAAACAGCGGTTACGAACAAGAACCGCTCGTGATATTTAGTAGTATCACGATGGTTCTTGTTCGTAACCGCCTATGATACTTCACGATGGTTTTCAACACGAACCGTGCGTGATATTACTTTCACGCAGCGTTTTTAACGCGGCCCGAGAATACGCAGCGGTCGCTAAACCAAAATCGCTGCGTGATTGTATTTATCTGAGCGGTTTTAGTCAACCGTGCGTGATGAGGCATCCAAGATAGCCTTTTTGTAGTAGTGACTTCACTAATGCTTTCCCTCGGTTGATGAGGATCCACACACAGGGAATCCCCTGAATCAACCTTCTTCCTCATTTCTGGCTGCCCCAACTATTTTCCAGTTTGTCGCCACCTCGATGAATCTATGGTCGATTCCTTCTATCCCTACCATCCTCAGTATGCATGCAAGCTAATGCGTACCTCCTAGCAGCATCTCCATCCCTACAACACGCTATCACTAGGAGCAATCCTTGCACCGCCACTGCTCAACGTCACCAAGTCACTCCAGTCATCCTCTGACGTCACCAAGGACCTTGGTGAGCTTCTTGTACTCCCCTAGAGCCATTGTGCATGTTACATTGGACGATTAGCTATCGTAGCATGGAATTCATTGTAACCCGATCATGGCGCCACCGCAAGAAGTGTTGTTGCCGTCGCTCCAGTGACCATTGGTCCCCGAGCCACTGTGTGTAGCATCACAACAACCATCCAAAGCCAATGCATGCATTCTTTTGCCGCTGAATTGCCTCAATCACAAATACCACCGTGAAGCCCAAGAAGCTCTGTCGCTTCTTGCCGATTTAGCACCGCCATGGTCATCTCCCCAGCGGTCCCCATTCAGTTCCGGAGGAGCCACCTTGAGCAGTGCAGCAACACCGCCTTCTCCACGATGGGCATGAGGAGGTCGAGTACTTTGACACTTCCCCCTTCGCTGCCCCGGAGTCTTCAGTTGCCGCGCGGCGCGATCGCGACTACTAGACATAGTCTAGCGGTCAGGAGCTCACTTGTCGGACTTTAGCGTGGGAACTTTTGGGTATTTTGTAGACAAAAATTTATGTAAGATGTTGCTGTATAAGTTGGTACTTATGATGATTTAGTTGCTTTCTTTTGTAATGTGTAAGCAACGGGCAGGTACACCTTGTAAAAATTTACTAGTATGATGAAATACATGTGGTGCTGCCCTTATAGTTTAAAAACATGCATATTTTCAGATTAGACAAGTTATTTTAGTATGGGATGATGTTACATACCGACCCACTTAACTGCGCCACTATAGCACGAGTATTAGCCATGATTGAACAAGGGCGGTAGACGAACACTCTTCTGCGCCAACAATTGGTGCAGAACACCACTGCCCTCGACACTGCTATCGGAGGAAGCGGAGCTGCTGTGAACCAACCGCAGTCCAGGATGGGCGAATTCATAGGAACCCGGCCGCCAACCTTTTCAACGACAGTTGACCCTCTCGACGCTGACGACTGGCTCCGCACTGTCGAGAGAAAGTTGTTCATTGCCTAGTGTAATGACGAGGAGAAGGTGCTATATGCATCTAATCAACTACAAGGCGCGACAGCTGCCTGGTGGGAGAATCATCAGGCCGTCCTTCCAAAAGGGCAGACCATCTCTTGGGCCGCCTTCAAGGAAGCGTTCTGTAATGCCCATATCTCCTCGGGCCTTATGGAAATCACGAAGCGGGAGTTCTATGAACTTCGACAGGGTAACCTGACAGTGATGGAATTCCTCCATAGCTTCAACTACCTTGCTCGCTATGTTGCTACTGAGATATTGAACGAAGAAAGGAAGGTTGCATTTTTTTGGGAATGCCTCAATGATGAGATGAAGTGGTCACTTATTGCCCACGATAGCCCCAACTTCCAAACCTTCGTTAATAAAGCCATTCGGGTTGAAGATAGCACCCGAACAGTGGTGGAGAGCCGCAAGTGCAAGTGGTTAGTGCAAAAATCAACAAGTAGCGGCACGCCAAGACCACGCATTTGGCAACCATCCAACGCGCATCCTTCGGCACCACCGCCTCCGAGATTCCAAGCCCAAGGTCCTCGCCCACAGAAAGCTGAAGTTCAGCAATATAACTGTGGAGCACAGCCATCCGGTACGCAAAATCGGGCAGCAGTCATTACATGCTACGGCTGTGGAGAACACGGACACTTTGCGAATGCGTGACAGAAAAAGAAGTTTCCAGCACCTCAAACTCAACCCCATGATGTCCAGCAGCGACCCTAGGGCCTTACACAAGGTCAAGGGGGGTAGCAAGCCCCCAAACCAGTGTAAGGTTTTGGATGTGGTCGTCTGAACCATACGACCGCTGAGGAGGCCAACGCAGCAACCGATGTGGTGATGGTTATAATTCTCGTCCACTCTGTACCTACATTAGTGTTATTCCATTCCAGAGATTCTCATTCGGTCATTTCTAAAAAGTTTGCCATGCAACAAGAATTAAGAACTACATCCTTAGAAACTATCATGCCAGTTCACTCACCCGAGTCTGTCATGAGGGCAAAACTTGGTTGTTTTGATGTACAAACTGAAATCAATGGGGTAGGATTCAAAACCAACTTTATTATGATAGATATACCTAGGTGAGATATAATTCTTGGGATGGATTGGCTAGCCAAACAGAAAGGAGTAATCGATTGTGTAGAACGAATTGTTTCTCTTTTCAACTTTGACGGGGAACGGGTCATTTTCTCCTCCACATATACCGCCCCATCGCAGCAGTCCATACTCAACTCCATCTCAATCCCAGAGCTTAGTCACGTGCCCATGGTATGTAAATACCCCGAAGTATTTTTTGACGAATTGTCAGTGATACCGCCGGACCGTGACATGTAGTTTGTCATCGATTTTATGCCCAGGACAACACCTATATCAGAGCGATCTTATCGAATAGCATCTGACGAGTTGTTTGAATTAAAGCAACAACTCAAATACCAATTGGACAAACGAGTCATCCGTCCTAGCTCGTCACCATGGGGCAGCCTCGTCTTGTTCGTGAAGAAGAAAGACGACAGTCTTCCGATGTGCGTCGACTACCCTTCCTTGAACGAAGTCACCATACAAACATCATCTCCCGAGGATTGATGAGTTGTTTGATCAAATGAATGATGTTTGTGTGTTCTCCAAGATTGACCAGCAATAAAATTGGACTATGTAAATTTCAAAATTAATATATTTTTGGAAATAAATTTAACCAGTAATAAAATTGGACTATGTAAATTCAAAATTGTGACCAACACATGACAAAGCTTGGTTCTCCAATAGCACTATAGCCATTCAACCTGTTGCTTTTAAATTCCTTCATCTCTACAATCATTCTTACTGTGTAGTAATATAGAGTTCATTTTCCAAAGGAAAAATAGCACAAAAGGAAACATGTGTACACCAAACTACCCCCTCGGATCCACGGTATAGGGCATATAATTGTGGAGACTCCATTGCAATATGTAGAGCCTGCATGTAAATTTAATAAAGCATTTCCTATTGTGTCTCTGCTTATTTTCTCTCACAACTAAGCATCTCTTCTTCATGATCACCTATATAAAATATTTTCTCCCATCCTTACAAAATAAGAAGGGTACTTAAATATATCTTCATAGATTTCTCATTTCATCGCCTCTTTAATCTTTGTGCAAAGTAAAAGATATGCCTTATAACAAGCAAGGGAGGGAGTACAGTGTTCTTAGGTATTCAGTGAAGAAAATATTTGACTATCATCTTATCAAACAACAATAGATCACGTAAAATTAAAATATCTATTGGATCTATAGATAATATAATAAAAATGTTTTGTAAAATAACTGGCCCGTGCAGAGGTTGATGACTAGTAGATATTAACTCGACGATAAATTGACTATAGGTGAACCTAGCAAAGAAAAGAAAAGAAAAGAAAATAGTGTTTCGGACAAAGTTGGGCTTCAGCTCCTCGATATCTTGAGTTTACATTTTTCTCTCTTTCACTACATATGCAATGAGAGGTTTCACCAGCATGGATCAACATTATTTCTCTCTTCTCTCATACAGCAACATCATCCCTATAGTTCACAATCCTTGGATGAAAATTGAACGTTAGAGATGTTCCCTTATTTACATGGTCTTCTAATTCTTTTAGGCTCTATCATATTTCACCGTGATTTGTTTAAACATTACAACCAACAAATTGATTTCTATAAAATCCCGCTGCAACGCGGTATCCTTCTAGTTAATCAAACTTAACATTCGTTTTTATTACACTATGGTTCTGGGTACTATAGATAGGGTGGACTATACACCTATCTGCACAATATGGGTTTGTGCTGTCTTTGATAAGGTCTGCGCAGCCCATTTGTTTTTTCACGTACAAACATAGCAGCTAAATCTGGCGAGATGCAAACAGCCCAAGATTTGTGGCAGAACGGCCCAAACGCCCAAAACATATTTTTGAGTGGGCCAGGGGCTCAAACAATGACTATCAACAAAATGTTCCCTCCCAGTTTAGCTCAACATTATCAGCTAACAAATTTTGTCATTAAAATGGACGTCCGTGATTTGGCAAGGATTTTACAACGAAAAAAAACAGGGCGCGAATGGAATGACAAATATACTGGCCCACACGTTAAAATGGGTTTTTTGTTGCTAGTTTCATCATTGTATTCCTATTTCCACAAATGTAAGTCACGGTGGGATCCACGTGATCAAGCTTTTAAAACTTCGAACATTATAATGTAATTGGATTTATCTTGCAAAATACTTTTATGATATATAATTTTCATCACTTTTGCTAATATATTATGATAAAGAAAACTATAGTAAAGTATCGTGTTGAAATCGTGAAAAATAAAAAACGACCTACATTTGTGGACGGAGGAATTATAGGTTTGGGCTTATGCACGGCTATGTGTCCGTGATACGCTCCTTTCCTTATAGGTAGTGGTTGAGTTAGACACCAACGATTCCTTCTTGAGCAGAAGAACACAAGAGGATTTTGACTGATTAACACAAGATTCTCAGACTGATTCCGCACCTTCTTCTATTGTGAGCAGGGTTTTGAAAATCGGTTTTGAAATTTTACCGGGGGTCACTGATAGAACAGATTTTCGGAAAATTTCGGCAGATTTCGGCCGAAAATTTCAAACCAAAATTTAAAATTCAACCAAATTTCTACTGAAAATCGATGATAGTATGAGCTTGAGGATATATATGCTATGAATAAAATGGCCGACATACCTAGTGAAGTAGTCGTAGATTTCTTGTCTCATTACCCAAGAGCCTTGGGAAAAGATGAAGAAGACAGAGCGGCAATCGGCCAGCTCCGCCACGGCGTTCACGACGGAGCAAAGATAGGTCCAGCTGCACTCGATGCGAAGAGGCGTGTGATGCAGATCGCGACCGAGCATCTGGTGCCCTCGCTGAAGATGGCCACCGCGATGCCGTTCATGACGCCGTGGAGGCCCTGGGAGGCTAGGTGCCAGGAACTGAAGAGGTGGCTGGCGAGGACAGAAGGGGAGCGGAGAGGCGGTGGCGTGGGAGGAGGCGCGGAGGGAGGCGAGGGGAGGCGGGTCGGGGAGGGGGAGGTGGTGGAGGTGGGAGGACGACGGGGTGGTGGGGAATTGGGGATTTCAGTCGCCCGTGAGAAATGAGAAGGGCGAGGCGAGGCGAGACAAGAGAGGCCGAATGGGCTGCGACCTGCGAGACGAGTGAGGCCGAATGCGACTGAATGGTCTGGGGTGGGCTTTGTTCAAATTGGGCCGAGAATTTCGGGCCTGGTTTGTAATCGTACCAGGGGTGTCGGCAGAAACGATATTTCCGATTTTCGACCGAAAATCAGCCAAAAAAAACCCTGATTGTGAGCTAGCGAGTTAATTAACGCGACAAGGCTGTCGTGCAGTCTATAACACCCCGTTTGGCTCCATCGAATTGAATTTGATTCATTCAATTGAATTCCAAATCCTATTCCACTACAATTAGTTTTCGATTCAGACTAATTCAAATTCAAAATATTCTGTTTAGGTGTCACTTTGAATTGGAATTTTCATTTGGAAAATACAACATCACAACGACCAGCTCACCGCTGCTCTCTCTCCCCTCTCCCCTCAATCCGGTGAGCTTCTCCTCCCACCCACCCACCAATCAACACCGAACAATAGGCACACTGCCAACAAGGCCAGTCGAAGGAGAGCAGGTCATCACCGGCAAGCGCAAACGATGATATTGCTTGCTTCACCGTTCCCAGTGACGGCGCCTTCTTTGCCTTAGACACGTCGTCGACAAAGACGAATCACCGTGCCGAGCGCAACACCAACGCCGTCTCCTGACCACGGACCAGCCACTGCTACCACGCCGTCTCCTCTGCACCATCTGTGGATGAACCCCAACCCCACAATTGGAGAGCCCCTGATCTATATCTCCCTCTTGATTTTCCCAATCCAGTAGCTTTGGTGGTTGAAGGTAGAGCTGGCATGGGGAGGAAGGCGGGAGGAGGCTAGTGTCAAGCTGTGGCGAGAAAAGGATGTTGGCCTAGCTCCCGAATAGAACTCACACATTGTTTTCTCTCTGGAACGCATGCACACAAGAAGATGAATACATATGAGTTTTACGACGTCTAACCATTTGCATCTTTTTTTATTCTGTTATTCTATTGTTTATCACTTTACAAACTAGTTACAGTGTTTTTTATAGCTACAATATGACATGTAACCTCCCCACTAACACATTCAAGTAGGTCTCTTCCTCCACTACACGCACTAGCTAATTACTCTATTAACTATGCGAAACACTAAAATATCAAGATTATATCTAACAATTTCCCCCCTAATCTTGACAAACCAACTCACCCTTGTGGATTGCCCGCAACCTCTTGCCACGTACAACGGCTTTCTCCTTGTTGCCACACGCAGCAGCTTCTTGCACGACTCATCGTGCCATTAATGGCCTTCAACACTTATATTCAAGAAGTTCCGCCTTCCTACACGGCACGGATTAACAACACAAACTCTCTTTATGTGTCGCTGAATCCATGTAGCCACTTCTCTACCACATGGTGTACTCTTTGAGGGACATTATAGTCGCCCTCACCACACGATCACTCTTCAGGGACAATACATTCGCCCTCGCCATCAACGACCGTAAACATGGGCGCCACCGCAACCCATGCACCTGATAGTTCTTCTCCTAGAGACACGAAGATGGACGCCAATGCCATCTTGCCATGTCGGTTGTCAACGACTCTCCTCAGTAGCAAGTATTTGAGAGACATGTCGCCTCTACTCTTCACTGCTACCTCTTTACCGCCACAACTTCGTCGGCGGTGGCACAACTCACCGGGCGACTCTGACCTCCGATTCTTCTTGCTACGACGGCTTCCATGCTATCGCTATTTGTCGACCTCATGCCGACTTGCTTCCTAACAGCCTTCAAGACCGCTCGACCTTGTCGCCGACGACCTCCACCTCCAGTGGAGATTGCCATCGTCGGCCTACTCCATGGCAGGGTTCACAATTTTGGTTTGCATTTTTTTTAGTTTGGCAGCAAAATGGGCGAAATGACCAAAATTTTGGTAATTTCGGATGAAATTTCGGTAATTTTTGGCCAACCGGCTTGATCAAATTTGAATTTAAAATTTTAAAATTTTCCAAAAAATAAAAAGACTCCAGCGTGAGCCTAGGATTCGAACCCAGACCGCCATCGCTGCAACCCGCTGGCATACCACTGGGCTATCTTCAGTTTGTGGTTTATTAATTGTTTTTACTCTCTTTAACCCTCAAAATTCAAACGAAATGAAAATTTTTGAATGAAACCATTTCCTTTCAGATGGGAACGAAATGAATGAAATTTCGCTGAAATTGTGAACCATGCTGCACGACGATCACGTCGTCACCACCGATACGCACGTCACGTGCGATTCCAACACACCACATTGGCCTTGCCATGGACGCGCGAACCTCCAAGGTTACGTTCCTGATGCACAGTGTTGTAGCCGGGCTCATCGTTGGTGCTCTGTACACCTCCGCCCAACGCGCCGGCTCTCCTCATCGCAGAGCCACATGCTCCGCCGGTCACCGCCGTCGTAGCCATGCACAAGCCGTCGCATTTGCATGCGCTACACTACATGTGCGACCTGTCGTGCGCCTATGGCATGGACACATATGTTGAATAATCCAGCATCGATCATCAACAGGGAGCCAAGGACGTCTTCTGCATAAGCATCATGGACTACTCCTCGAGATGGCATAGGGTTTCTACCTACGTCGATCTGCCCTGCATCGCTAATCGACTAGCACCAAGAATCTAATCTACTACAAGCATGTGTGAGTTAATATAATCACATTGTTATTAATCAATCTAATAGCACGGGAGATGGCTTCGCGCCGCCGCCGCCCTTCGACCTGACCCTCACTCGCCGACTGCCCCACTGCTTGTCCGCATCGTGCTGGCCCAAAGCCGCGCCATGCCGCACGCCGAGCGCCACCCTAGTGCCTCCACACCGCCAAGGCCAAGCCCGCCGTCGTCGCACTATGGGACGGTCGCCTCTATGCACCACGCCACACACGCTTAGGGTCGAGCCGTTGTGGGACGACCAACGCTGCACCGTGCGCACCACCACCTGCCACTTCACTCTCGTCACCATCGCCTTGCTCCACTCCGTACGCAGCACCACCAGCTCCCGCCATCGTCACCAGCACGCATGCGCACCTGAACCGCCATTGCCAATCGGCGAGTCATCGCCAGGGAGCTTTTCCTCGCACCTCGCTCTGATACCAATTGTTGGCCTAGTCACCAGAGAGAACTCGCACATTGTTTCCTGTAGCGTCCCAAAATTTGGCTTTTCAAAAATCTTTTGAGTAGTTTAGGTTCTTGGAAAACTTCACCAAATTTACTTGAATTGATAAAGCATAATTGGGAATTTCCTAAATTTAAAATATTTAATTTGACTAATCTAAACATCAATTTGACTAATTTTCCTAGATTTTTCTGAATTTATTTGTTGTTTATTTGGCCTTATTTGGATTTTCAGCCTTTTCCTAAATTCCTAAATCAAATTCCAATTCAGAAAATCCTCTTGGGCTGATTTCTCTCGGCCCATTTTTCTCTTTCTTTTTGCTAGCCCATTCTTTATGCTCGGCCCACATTGACCCAGCCCATCCCCGCAGCCAAACCCTAGCGCACTCGGGCCCGCATGTCACCGAGCTGCAGCCTCAACGCGCCCAGGGCACGCTACCCGCTACCTTGGCATCCGAGCCACACGCCTCCCTAGGAGCCATAAATAGCACCGCGGCCCTCGTGCGCATCCGCTTCGCCTCACGCCGTCACCCCTGTGCCCTAGCTCGCCTCCGCCCGGGACGTCACCAAGCACCGCCGCCCCGAAGCCTTCTTCTCCAAGCCTGGTGGCCTTCGCTGTTGTTCCTTCGCCGTTGAAGCCTCCCGAGCCACCGTGGCCGTGTCATGGTGATCGCCTCACCTTCCTCTTCCCGATGCCACCACCATCTTGAGCCCTAGTGCACCACAGCTCTAGGTGCACTTCGTCGTCATCGTCTCTGGCCGTGCCGGCGCACCCGAGAACACCTCCGTCGCGTCCTCGCCACATTGGTAAATCCCTCACCAAATCTTTTGTGTCACCTCATGTTCCACGTCCTGATCTACAATCCTTGGTTTTCAGTTTCATGTTTCGTCCAATGAGCAATGATATCTTCCCTTTCTCTTCAATCTCTAGCCGAGCGCCTTCACCGGCCAATTGCGTCATTTCTGGTGATCTCCGACGCACATGGACCCCACCATCGTGATCGTCGCTCAATGTTCTACATCATGCTCACCTTTCCATCCCTGAGGTATCACCGGAATAGCATCGCCGCCATGGACAAGCATGCGCTGCCTCTCCTTTGCTCGCCGCCGGTGATTGCCGTTGACCCATGCCGCCACACCCTCGTCACCAAGATCGTCTTCGCCTCCTCGTTATGTTTTGCCCTTTCCCTCGGGCTATCGTGGCTTGTAGCTCCGGCAAGCTCGGATGCCACTGAGCCACCATGCCCCTGTGCACCGCCACCTCAGCTCTCAGACCCCCGAGCGCAGAATACCCGAAAATCTTATGTGTATATTGTGTTAGCACACACATTCACATCATTTGGCATCATTTCCATACAATCACATACTAAAGTAAAGGAAAAGGGTGTAATCCACTTAAGCTATTACAATAGTTATTACAACAACGACCAACTGGCCAAATAAAGCAGTCATCAGAGAAAATAAATAAATATCAGCGGAAGACATAATAGTAGAAGCAAAAGTCCAACGGCATGCCCATTCGATCCTCAGTAGGCAACTGACAAGGAAACAAGGCCTAAGTAGACCCGTCACCGAACCCCCTTGGTGCCAGGTGCAAAGAACTCGTCGTCTGGCGTCGGCTCATCTGCAAATTCTAAACCAACAACAATAGCAAGATTGAGTACTTGTGTACTCAGCAAGACTTGTAGTGTATCGCAAATTTATATTAGATGCAAGGCTATCAAATGTATGGGTCTACTCTACAAGTTACTTTGCTCAAAGCCAGGTTTATTTGCAATGCTCATAAGTAATAATTTGCAACGGAATTTGAAAGAGCAGTTTAAGAAAAGTAAGTACAGGACAATAAGTAGAGTAACTGAACAAGTAACAATAAACACTCATAATCCTACTTAGTTGTAAGCAAAAATATAATCAGGTTTTGCCATAGAAATGGCACTAACAAATTCATGTTCAGCCATAGAAATGGCAGTCCTGCTATAGAAATAGCAAATCAGTCATAGAAATGACAATTCCACTATAGACATAGCAACAAAGCCATAGAAATGGCAGTTAACTCAACAAATGAAAAACCCCATGCCATTGCCCTAATCTTTTGTGACAAAATAGTTTGAAAAACAAAAGCTACTGCCATACCAGGCGCACTAAGCATGCTCATGACCGCGAGCACTGTTATTCGAATAGTTTATAACTCTGTAGAGATGTACAACTTTACCCATAGTACGCGGTATTCCAGTTGCCCGGAATATCTCTATATTACTGCTCACTACCGAAAGTAAGCAGCCTAGAGTTTGTGACGCAGCCTTTACATTATCTAGTCCTAACCCTACACTAGCCCTGTGAACGATTATCCCCAAGCACTCGGATCGAAACCCGTAGTATGAGGAGTCCTCACTTACTGGATAGAAACCCGATAAGGAGTCCCTCACCTGACGGCTAGAAACCCGTCAGGTGAGTCTTTCACTACACTTGGATAGAAACCTGTGGTAGTGAGCCATTCGCAGTTGTGTCGGTAATAGAAATTACGCACACTACTCCTGCCTACTATCATGCAAGGCTAAGATTTCAATAACTTAGTTAGCTACGACCATCCCATAATAGCACATATGGTTGTACGGTTAGGTCTTAGTCCCGGATTTGCTGGCTTCAGTCCTTAATCGACTACGAGCCAGATCTCCACCCTATCTACTAGTGAGTCGCAATCCTCACTCTTCCAGAATACAATATAACTCGCCCGCCTCTAAAGACTAAAGTTTTCATGTCATATTCATATAAAATAACAGAGGTAACTCCTCTGGACATTTTTCAAAATAATCCCAACTCACAAAATAACATATTGTCCTTTAATCAATTTTCAGAATTTCTATCGCTCTACTTGCAATTTTTGTACGGCAATCGTACTAAAAAAACCCCATTTGACATTATCTATTGTCCAACCCAAATTCTAAAGGTTACAACAGTAAGAGATCAATATTTCAAGGAGACAAATGCAGCAAGTAGGATTTACACTACCAATTTCCCGATAATAGCATTTTCATACAAGAAAATATATGCATGCATAATAGGATTTGCAAAACAAAGTACAATAATTGAAATATTGGGATCAATATGATCAAAGGGGGTGCTTGCCTTGTTTATATTGTTCAGATAACCTTGATCCTGTTTAATGTTCTGATAATCTCGATCCTGTTGGGAGTGTTGTCCCAACACAACCGCAGAGTCTAACTACGCAGATTTCGATTAAATCTAAGAGAGTCTGAAAATAACCAAATGAAATCCAATAAAAACATATTCAAACCTAATGAAACACTTTAAATAAGACTAAACATATTTATCGACATCTAGAAAGAAGGGAGTAATTCAGATGAGATAAAAACATACTCCTTTGGAGCTGATGAAGGAAATTCTATAGATAAAGTATATCAGAGGGGTTGATGAAGGAAATACTTCAGACCAAAGTATAACCAAAGAAGCTGATGAAGAAAATACTACAAACAAAAGCAAATAAATCCCACTGAGAGAGAATGTCCGCAGGAACATTCCTTACTAGCTACCTAGGTGGGAGGGATTACCTGGTTAGGTAATACTCTTTAGATCTGCTCTCGGATCACTAATCGTCAGACCACTGGGGACGGATGACAACAGACAACACCTAGAGCCTAGGTGATGTTTTCCTTAACAGGCCACCTATTACTCACAAACACTCTCTCCAGGCATTCTATGTATACATCCACGATGATCATACAGTCAAAATCAATCCTCTTATATGCTCTCCTGATTATTTTAGTTAATCATTAACTGACTTGATACCGGTTTATTGAGAGTTTCTTAACATGACTTGCATAGAAGGTCCAGCTCATGTTAATGATTATTTTTGTTATTATTTCCTATTTATCAAGGAAATTCCATGTTTTAAGTGTGTCCTTTTTATAGTCATGACTAAGCTTTATGCTAAAGTGCAATTATTACTAGGTTAACTATCAACTAAAATATATACTAATGATTTTTAATCTCTAATTGCCTTACCGTCTTTTATCATCTCATTGACCTAGTGTTATTATTACTATTATTGACATTACCATCTCCATGGTATAAGGCTTACTATCATTTCTAATTATCCTCTAGTTTCTTGACAAACCCCTTTAAGAAGAAGTAGCTTATTAAATATCTTACTATCAAATCTGTTGTCCAATGGTTTTAAGAGGAGGTCTCTGTTTAAGAGATCATGTAACTCCTAAATGCTCTTCAGTTCATTTGTTTGTTAAATAGCTACTAAGCTCTGTCAACATCTTTAACTACTAGATTTAGCTATTATCATGTGGTCTGAAGTTTTGAAGCTTCCATTAGTAGGTTACTTGTTGTGCTCAAATTTTTCCTTATCCTATTACTTCTTTGCCTAATCAAAGCTCTCTTTGATTAATTAGTTCACTAACATGTTGATTTTTGGACAAACATATCACTATTTAATTTCAGCTTGTTTTGGTTCTTTGTTAGTTAAATCTCCAATAGTTAAGTGAATTAATAAGATTGTTAATTACTTGCATTAACCAAGGTCACTAGCCAACTGTTAATTTTCAGATCAAAATACCTTTTACTGTTCATGTATTTCAAATTGAGACATTATTACAAGAATGAGTATTTGTTAACTAAACTTGAGTGATTCAACAGCCATTATAAAGGCTTATTAGAAAATGCATTTGGTTTCCAATCCCTTTCTCTGCTCAGGTAACCTACAACAAGGAAATACTCTAAACTGACATTCTGCAGGTAACTTTGTTCAAATCCTAGCTTCAATTTTTGTTAATGCATTTTATCAAAAGACCTTGCTATATTGAGGCACTGTTAATTGTCACTCACTAGTTCAACTATCCCTTGGAAAAATACTTTTGAGTGATCAATTAGTCAGTCACAATACTAATCTTCCTTACACGAGGTTCCCATTGTCAATCCTTATGATTTCCAAAATTCCTTCTCTGTTTAGTTATCTCACAAATGAAAGTGCCTTCTGATCTGAAGTGCTGCTGCTAGATGGATGTTAAAATGGCTGTTTGAATTGATAAGAGTTCTATCCATTGGTGTTTAGCAGACTCATTAGTCCTACTGACAAATACAGTCATTTTCAGATTACCTTCTCTGCTCAATCAATACAAATCATTTCTGAACCGAAGTGCTACAAACTTATCTCAAATCTCAACTTCAAGTTGGTTAAAGCATTTGAGTGATTAGTTAACTAGTCATAACACATAGCTTAAGGTACTAATCATCTAACAGAGGGGTGGTTCTTTATTTTCGGTTCATGTACAGAACAACAGAGACGGGCAGCTATAGGGGAGGATCGGTCGGATTGGGGCGGTGATTGTCGCTGGCGACGGAGTGGCGGCGAGACAGCGGTGATGGCCAAAATGGGTTGACAGGGAGGTAAGGAAGCTAGAGGAGCCAAGGTTGCGGCTTCGGCGGCTCTATGGCTGCGCGGCAACTGCATGCGGCGGCCGGCCATGGACGGGAAACGAGGCGGCGATGTCGGAGAGGGAGTGGTTGATATCTAGGGGGAGCATGAGCAACAAGAAGCTGAGGGGAACTTACTGGTGCAGTCGGAGGGAGCCGAGGTGGCCGGAGTCGGGTTGGCGACGCGAGCCAGAGGCGGTGTGGTTGCTCCAGTGGTGGCGGCGACCTGGGGAAGAAGAGAGGGCGGGTGAGTGATGGGGTAGATCAGAGGGATGTCTAAGCATGATCACGACAGAAGGAATCGAGCCGTGGATCGCCGGAGAGTAAGTGGTGGTGAAGGCTGCGGAGTTGGCCGGCCGTGGGGAAGATGCCGGGTGCGCGGCCTATCAATGGCGGTAGCTCCAAATTAACTGGGGGAATTTCCTCCTTGTGGTGTGAGGCGCAGCGTGACACGCCTGGAAACGCACGGGACCACTGGCACAGCCGGAACGGCGAGCGGCAGTCCGGGTGGCCGGCCATGGCATTCGGAGCATGGCTTATTTGGGGCTCGGGGAGGGCTTGTGATGAAGCAGAAGGAGTGAGGAAGGATTGGAGGAAGGCAAAGAAAGGGCGAGGCAAGCTCGGTCGCTCGGCTTAAATAGGGGAAGGCGGAGAGCAATATGGTGGCCGACGTTGTGCTCGGTTGGCGTTGGCGTTAATGCGACGCGGATAGCGCGGAGCAGGGCATGGGTGCGTGGTATGGGCAAGAGAAGCTGTGGGCGAGGTCGGCCAAAACCAGGGGCAGTGAGCCGCGCTGGCGAGGAGACGCACGGGCGCAAGGGCACGTGGCTATGGCGCTGCCGAGCAGACACTGGCGTTGGGTGCATCGTGGAAGAAGATTACTGCCCGTGGGACCGGGTGGTCAGTGGGAGGAAGAGGAAATTAATTTCCAGATTTTTGCTGAAAAAAGCTAAGGTGGTTTAGAGAATTATTTTACATATAATTATAGCTCTAAAAACTATGAAAATTTTAGGGTAGCCTTTTGATGTGACGTATATTTGTTAATAATTGTTTCAGAATTTTTTGTGCTCTAGATATTTTTCTAAAATTCCGTCAAGCTTCTCTTTGTATGTATTTTTATTATTTGTTGTGAAGAGAGTTTCTAATCATGTTTTAATTTATTGCTTATCTTATGGACAGTATAACTATACCAAGTTTGTATTATCATAATTTGTTTCAACTTATTTTGATTCTTAATAAATTTTGTAAAGCTAGAATTTGATTCTCAAATTCTTTATTCAGACAAAAAGCCTGGCAAATAAAATCCAAAAAAGCAATTGTAAATAAAATCCATCAAAAGTTTTAAAAAGTTCACATTTTTATATTTTTAAAAATAAGCCCAAATTTCGGGCTGTTACATCAGCATACCCACGTCAGCACGCCATGCATCTCACTGCCTCATTGTGCCACGTACCCGCCATCTCCTGCCACCTCAGCACCAAGCCACATCGTCATTGCCCACATGGCATACACATAACCAAACCCTAAAACCAAAACCGTGGACTTGATTCACCATAAGCCATGCCTATTACTCATGGACCGCATGTGTTAGGCACGATTCTATGGACCCAATCCACCATGAACCCGAGCCCCACTTCGTGGACATGGTCTATGGACAAGAGGCCCCACTTGTCATTCCCTTTTAACCTTTTCTGGAATTTTTTTAGTTCTAGAAATTCATAAATCCAATGGGTCCCACCTGTCATACACTTAGCCATTTTCCAAAATTTCCAAAATAAAATAATTGAGGAATGTTCTGTGGGTCCCACATGTTAGTTTTCTTTCTCCGTTTTGTTTTTCAGCATTTCCTTTTTCGATCAAACTTCCGAGAGCTCATTCTTCCTCATACGAACTCCGATTGGACCCATTCAAGTTTCTAAATTCATCTAAATTCAATATCTACCTTTCAGTACCATTTAATTTCAATTTAGATTTTATTTGATTTGTCTTTTTGAATTTTGTTTGTTTTGTACTTTCTTTCTCGTTAGACGTTGAAGTCCTGGAATCGTTCGAAGGAGCTGAAGGTCAAGAAAGTAGATGTTTGAAGGTGAAATAAAAACATCATTGCTATAGCAAGGCAAGTTGTACCTTTGACCATGTTGAACCCGGGAAAATTACTTTGATTCAAATTATTGTATTTTCTTTAAGTATTTATTTAAATGCTTTGGATTAGTTATCCATCCAAATTGTTATATTCACCTTGCCTATTGTAATATCATGATCTTTTGTCACCCTGGCTTGGTTAATTATTAGTTAGTATTATCATAGCACCAACGTGGGTTGGTTAGATATGAATAGTCTGCTTAGCCATGCAACGAGTGACTTACATCATTTGAGTTGCAAATATAAATTTGATTAAGTGATTATGGAACTTGTGTAAAACTACGTGATGTGTGTGTTACTACTCGTTGATGGCATGTGTGGCATTTAACCAACATGGTGGGAAAAAGATTAAGACTAAGGCGAGTGGGTGAACTGTGTGTTATGGTGGAGCTCCGTGCTTGGGATATATGAATTGTGGTTACTTAGTTAGAAATTGGCAGTATCGCCTTGGTCAATTAAGGACATAAGTTTGTGCACCATTGAACTAAGCTATAACTGTACGACCACACGCCTAAAGGACAAGGCCTAACTTAGTAAGTTACGGAGTCTTGATGTTGATTACTCAGGTAGATAGGCTAAGTTGTGTGCTGTAGGGTGGAGGTATGTTTCTACCTTTGTGGCGATTCACATCAATGGTTGATTCTCCATTTCCAGGTCTAAAGGTGTGTGATGGGCTAAATTCCTGTGTGGGCATTGGTGCCGTTAGTAAAATACATCGGGAGTGTCAACTATTGAGATGAAGTTTTGGATAGGTTTTGTTGTAATCATAACTGATCTAGTTGATTACATCTTGTGGGTAAAGTGTACAACCTCTCTGCAGAGTGTTAAATAATCTATTCGAATAGCTGTGTCCGTGGTCATGGACATGCTCGGGGATTTCACATGAGGGATATATTTTCATCAAACATTTAAGAAGGGATAGCGGTGTGATTAAACTCATATAGCTGTGTGAAATAAATTGATTAGGCTTAGTGTCTTTGTGAAAACAATTGTTAAACTATTATGGTTAGTTGTTTTGTATTACGCTTTCAATCTATTATTTATAGTCAATTGCAAATGCTGCTTTATTGTAAAAGAACCACAGAAGCCATTTCCTTTGGAATAAATCATCATCTATAATTGCATTCTGTGGTACAACTTGTTGAGTACTTGGAGTACTCAACCTTTTTGCAATCACTCAGTTAAATTAGAGGAATCATCACCTGCTTTCGAGGAGGAGCTTTGCAAGGATCATAGAGAACTAGGTCGCACTAGTACCCTAGTCGATTACCTGTGGGCATATTGTAAGATCAAGGAGGCCGACTAGAGCGGGGGTGAATAGGCGTTTTTAAAAACTTCTTTGGCTAAAACCGATTTCTAATGCGGAAGCTAATACAAATACGGTTTTGCACAATTAAGGCCTAAATCAACTAGGTTCAACTAAGTGCACCAACAATACAAGTCTATTGAAGAATATAACTATTTAGCATATGACTTGAGCAATTTAATTCTAGCAATGGTGAATAGCACAATGAACTAATGCAATCATACACAATGAATAAGCAATTTACTAGAAGGAATATAAATTGCAAAATGTAAAGCACAAGTAATCAAACCACAATGACACGGCGATGTTTTCCCGTGGTGATCGAAGACTTGCCGGTCTCCCCTAATCCACGTTGAGGGAAACCCAAACCAATTGGGCCGACTCCACGAATTAAGCCTTCCTCCGAGGTAAGTCCAACCACTTGGACCGGTTCCAAACCGAACCAACATCTCGCTCCACTAGGGTTGCTCTTTCCTCCACTCCGGAGATGGCGAGCACCACACCACTCACAAACTGCCCGGGTCTTCTCACAATCTTCTTTGAGAAGCTCACCGGTGCAACGACGCCTCCACGCCGTCTAGGTGTCGGCAAACACCAAGAGTAACAAGTTTCCAACGCTCACTTAAACCAATCAAGTGTCTAAGCTCTAATGGATACGAAATCCACTACCTAAGGCAACACATGCACTTAGGGTTTTCTCTCAATCACTCACTAAGTGCAACACATGCACACAAGTGTAGAGAGGGCTTGCTCTTAGCTCAAAGAGTGTCTAACACACAGCCACAACACTTGGATATGACTAGCATACAACCAGCAACCTTCCACACACGGCCAAGGTGGATATTTATAGCCCACACAACCAAAATAGCCGTTGGAAGCAAAGTCCCTGAAAATAACGGGACAATCGGTAGTACCGCCAACCAATGGTCGCTACTACCGCGAGCGCAGTAACGGCTATAAAACTAGCCGTTGCAAAGGGCTTCGGTACTACCGCCAACACATACGCGGTAGTTCCGCTCATCGGTAATACCACACAAAGCACTGCGGTACTACCGCTCAACCGAGAGAGCAACTCATGCTCACGAAATCGGCTAAGGACCAAAATACATCGGTTCTGGAAAATACGTACTGCCAACATATGAACGGTAGTTCCGCGAGCCAGTCGTACCGCGCACGAAGTGCTGGTACTACCACGCTCCGTCAGAGCAAACCAAGTCCAAAATGCAACGCTACTGGAATTTCCATACCGCTCCAACACGCCGGACCTACCGACATGCGGTAGTACTGCACACATAGAGCCGGTACTACCTCACCACGGTAGTTCCGCGATATCCACGCCGGTACTACCGCACCACCTCAGAGCAACACATGCTCAACAAGTGCGGTAGTTCCGTCAAGGAACCACCGGTTATACCTCGGAGCGGTAGTTCTGCGCAACACATGCCGGTACTACCGTGTTTCAACAGAAAGCAAAGTTTGCATACGTTTCAACTCAATTTTGCAAAACACATTTGCCAAATTGATACGTGATGCAAACACAAGTTCAAGGCATGATTCTCAACAAGTTGCAAAACACATTTGCCAACTTTTAGAATCAATACCACAAGGAATAGGTACATGGACTTAAACCATTTGCAAAACACATTCGCAAACTAAGTCACATGCTACAAGGAATATCCATGAGCCACACCTATTTGCAAAACACATTTGCAAATATTGGCAACATGTTAAGGTGAGCTAGAGCAAACACAATGAGCCATCAACACATGACTAACTCAAGCTACTAGTCAAAGACCCCTCTTAATAGTACGGTGACCTATACTAGCAATCCGGTCTCCCAACCAAACACCGAGACCGGTAAAAGACTAGGAACACATCCTTAGCTCTAGCTAGCCATACCTTTGCTTTTAGCATCTTCTTGACTTGATGCTCATCAACACATGATGACATCCTTTGCTTGACCTTCATCAACACATGATGAAACTTCTTTTGACTTGATCAACACATGATCATATCTTCTTCATGAACATCATCGACACACGATGATTTCCTTCATCTTGAACTTGATTCGCATCAACACATGATACATCCTTTGCACCACGCTCTTGACTTGATGACCATCAACACATGATGTCATCTCAAATTGTCAACCTCATGGAACATAACCTATTTCATCCAACTCATAGAAAATGTTAGTTCCAACAATATGATTATCATTAATTACCACACCATACCATTAACTCATAATGGTTGGGACAAGATACCACAATCTTTCCCAAAATGGTAATTGATGATAATCACTTCAATTGCAAGTAATTGAATATAGAATGGTATGAGTATATGACCACTACACAAGTTGTATATACTCAAAGGATATATGAGCACAGAAGTCTCATATACACACATGAATATATTAACTACACAAGTTAGATATATTCAAGGATATGTGAGTGCACATGAACTGCACAAGTTATGTTATACTCACATACAAGTATACTTAGACTACACAAGTCTTGTATACTCATATGAATATATTAACTATGCAAGTTAAATATATTCACAGGATATGTTTCAAAGTAAAGATCCCAAATATGTGGAGACAGGAATATGAATCAATACTAATGAAACCACAAAATATAGAATGAACTCCCCCTAAATGTGTGCATACACAAATGTGTAATGGGATCATATGCACATATTCAAATTAACCTTTTGGTGAAGTTTAACCTATATTTTGGATTCGAGGAATGCAGCTAAATATGTAAGAATTATGATGTCGAAAGCATACCTCTTTGATTTTCACCTTTATATCCAAATGAGACTAAGCATTATATATAACAATGGAAATGTTAGTCTTGCATTTTAGATTTGTCATTAATCACCAAAACTCCATTAACATATAATGGCGGGTCTAGATCCTTCACATATGGATGGGCTTCACTGAAGTTATTCCGTTACATTCCGCTATAGCTTAATTGAGCTATTCGCTTTCTGTGGCATTAATTGTAAGCTTTGACCTCAAGGTCGTTACTCTAATAATTATTGTTATTTGCCTATTTATTAGTCATCCTTGCATATGGAATGATATTTCATCGATGTTGCCACTGTGTGCACTAGTGTGATCCTAGAATAGTGCAGTATACACAGAGGGTCCAAAATTGCATTTTTGGGTCACGACATTTCCTCTCTGGAACGCACACACACAAGAAGATGAATACAGATGAGTTTTGCGATGCCTAACCACTTGCGTCTTTTCTCTCTTCTGTTATTCTGTTGCTTATCACTTTACAAACTGGTTACAGTGTTTTTATAGCTATAATATGACATGTAACCTCTGTACTAACACATTCAAGTAGGCCACTACATCCACTACATGGACTAGCTCCACTACACGCACTAGCTAATTACTCTATTAACTATGCAAAACACTAAGAAGTCAAGATTATATCTAACAAAGGAGGACAGAGTGGGGGGGGGGCATTGGCGGTGAGTGGCCGGAGGTGAGCGGCTGAGGGGAGCTGGCATCTTTGCGTTGTCGAGAGGGAGAGTGTTGGGGATGGGAGAGAAGCAGTAAACACATAATTCCATACAAATGGCGAGGTTGATAGCACCTGCAGCAACGCGACGGGCGATGGCTTGCCAGACGGCGAAACGGTGTGCACCGGTCACAAACCGGGGGCATGCGCGCGGGAGGTGGCGTGGTTGGGACAACGGCGATGCGGCATGTTGCTTACCCGTGACTGGATTGGCTGTGATGGAGGAGGATGACAATGGGTCCACTAGCGGCGAAGCAAGACACAAAACAGGCGACATGGCAGCTTTTTGTGTTGTTGTGCACACAGGCAAGCAGCGAACATGTGGGCGTGCGGTGGAAGAAGGCTTTCGACAGGTGGGCCCGATGTGTCCACGAGAGGGAAAGTGGCCGGCTTGGCAGATTGGGCTTGGGCCTTAGTGGTGTGACTGGGCTACCAGTGATGGGCTGAGACGGGCTGTTGGCCAATGTCAAACCTGGGAGTAGAAAGATCCCAAATTCTTTATGCTTCTCACACTAGTCTAGGAATAGCTAGTGTACACAGTTAAACAAAAATAATAACAAGTCAATATCACGCATTTTATTCATATTATCAAAGTTTTATTACAAAAGGGCACGAAGCCAAACTAAAAATATAACAGAAGCATAAATAAAGCAATAGTGGGCCACACGATACGTGTCGAACCCTAGGCTTTGAAAACGTAAAGCCCTCGTGTGTACCGCACTAGTCCCATGATCAGTGGCTAGTACACACACATCCACAATATTGATAATCATATCCATACATTCAAACACAAAGAGTAGCACAAAATGGGGTACATAACTTAGTGTTTACATTATTTACAATACAAGGGTCAATCGGCCAAATAAAAGCAAGTATCAACAGAGTAGCAAAAGTAACAGCAGAAGCAAAATTGGTAACAAGTCCAAAATTCCAGCGGCATGCCCATCCGAACCCTCAGGCAACCGACTAGAGACAAGTCCTAGAAAGACCAGTCACCGAACCCTCAAGTACCGAGTGCGAAGAAAGTGTCGTCTAGCACAGTCTTATCTTCTAAGTTCAAACAATAATTTAAGCAAGATTGAGTACATTGCATACTTGGCAAGACATGTAGTGTATCACAAAGTTTATATAAATGCAAGGCTAACAAGAGATGCGGCTCTATGCTGCAAGTTATTTTGCATCAAGCAAATTATAGTTGCAATATCGAGACGTAGTATTTTGCAACAGAAATTTTAAGAGCAGTTAAATAGATGAAGGGCAATAAGTAAGTAATTAAATAAATGGCAACTCGCAACCCTCCTCGGCTATGAGCAATATCTCATTTTTAGCCATAGACATGGCAGTCAACTCAAATATAAACTATTAAATCATTTTCCACATTTTCCAACGAAACTGTTTTTATGAAAACCAAGACTATACCTGGCAATACTACACGTAGCACGCTCATCACCGTGAGCATGGCTATTTAAATAGATTTACACTCTACAGAGGGGTACAACTTTACCTACAGCACATGAATTCTCTAGTTTGTTTGGCATCCTTCGATACCACCACTCACTACCTTAGGTAAGCAGTCTGGAGTACGTGTCGAAGCCTTTACATCACCTAGTCCTATTCTTATACTAGCCCGACGAATGAATACCATAACTTCAATCGAATTCACCCCCGTCTCAGCGAGGCATTCGCTGTTGTGTTGGCAATCACACATGCTCACACTATTACTGCCTACCAATCATGCAAGACTAGTTTTCGATGACTTAATTAGCAAAGGTCGTCCCATAACATGAAATTGATTGATATTATAAAGGTCTAATTATATATGAAGACCAAGGGGTAGTATAACCTGAAATTGAACCATAGGTGTTGGTTAAATAACGTAGAGAATGAATAAGAAAATGTGCAACAATTCTTTTCTTATCTAGTATCATTTCTTATCCAAGTCTCCTATTACATGATCACTAACTTTTCTTTTTCTTAAAATGTAGATGCCGACCTACTGGGAGCCGTAGTATTGCAAAAAAATGCCTTCAAGGAAAGTACGCTACAACACACCCTATGGGTGATGTTACAACATGTGGAGCGGCCACATAGGCCTCGGTACATGGTTTTTAGCACACCCTCCAGAGCGACATCCACTGAGTTGTCAGGACCCAAAAATGCAATTATGGACCCTCTATGATAATGCACTAGTCCAGGATCACGCTAGTGCACACAGTGTCAACACAGGTGAATATTGATCCACACAAGACAAGATAATAGAATAAATGAGTAACTTGGATAACAAATAACTGTTGTGATCTTAGGGTCGAGTTCACATTTATTAAGCCTCGCAGGGCTGGCAGTAAAAAAATAAGTAGTGGAACAAAATAAACTTCAGCGGAAACCCATCGATTTGCCATAGGCAACCGATTGGGATCAAGACCTAACGATCAGCACCTTCGTAGAACAACTCCTCAAAAGCGGGCGAAGACCCCTCCACTTCTGTTGATTGATTATAGCAAGCATGAGTACACAACCGTACTCGCAAGTCATACTACAGAATGCAATGAATACATGATGGCTTATTCCAAAGAAATGGCTTTCGTGGTTCTTTTGCAGAAATGCAACATTTGCAATTGAATATGAATAATAGATTGAAACAATATTAAAAAATAGATAATATTAATTTATCAATTATTTTCACAAAGAACACAAAGTCTAATCAAATTATTCACACAGCCATATGACTTAGATCACACAACCCCCTTCCCATATGACCGCGGACGCGGCTACTCGAATGGATTGTTTAACACTCTGCAAAGATTGTACACTTTACCCACACGATATAACCAGTGTAGCTAGCAGTAATCATAACAACATATTTCAGAAACTTCATCTCAAGCATTGACATTCTCGATGTGTTTTACTGACAATACCAATGCCCACAGAGAAAATTAGTCCATCACACACCGTTGGACAGGGAAGCGGCGAACCGTCCCGCAATATGAGTCGCCACAAAGACAGAGATAGACCTCCACCCTAGCACCGAGCCAAACCTACTGCCTAAGTAGTCAATGTCAAGACTCCATAACTTACAAAGTTAGGCCCTTCCCATACCTGCATGTGATCGCATAGCCAGGCTCAGTTCAATGGCACACAAAGTTAAGCCCTTAATTGACTAAGGCAAGACTTCTAATTTCTAACTAAATAATCACAATTCAAATCCCATGCACTCAACTCCACCATATCACAAAGTTTCCACCACTTGCCTCAGTCTAAATCTTTTCCCACCCTGTTGGTTAAATGCAACACATGCCATCAACGAGTAATAGCACACAATGCACACAGTTTTATCACAAATTTCCATACTCACTTAGTCAGATTCATAATTGCAATTCACATGAAATGATGACTCGTTGCACGGCTAAGCAATCTACTCGTATCTAACCAACTTACGTTGGTGCTACGATAATGCCAACTAAATAACAACCAATCTAGGGTGACAAAAGGTCATGACATAACAATAGACAAGGTGGATATAAAAAATTGGATTGATAACTAAACCCAAAAGCATTTAAATAAATATTTAGAGTAAATGCATTAATTTAAATCAAAGTAATTTTTTAAAACTGGGTCAAACATGATCAAAGGTACAACTTGCCTTGAATAGATCCTGGTACTGATCTTGATCTTGGTGCACTCCTTCTTCTTCAAAATTTCCCGAAGAATCAACGTCTACTCGCAAACGAAGCAAATAAACAAAGTAAATAAATAACAGAGATAAAACAAACTCCAAAAATTAAATAAAAATCTGAGATAAATATAGATCGAATTTAGAAATTAGAATGGGCTCAAACGGAGTTTGGATGAAGAAATATGGCCTTTGGAAGATCTAATCTAAAGAAAATACTCAAAATTGGAATTTTTGGAATATCCAAATTGTTTTTCTATTGAAAAAAAAATCAGAATATGACATCAGGATGATGTCAGCCCTGGAATTTCCGAATTAAGATAAATCCGGGAAAAAGGTTGAGAGGCTGACATGTGGGGCCCTCGGTCTATAGATCGAGTCCACGAAGATGGGCTCTGGTCTATGGTTCATGGGTTCACAGAATAGTCGACTGACATGTGGGGCCCACGGGTCAGTGACTTGGCTCACGGAGGAATAGATCCGTGGAATTCGGATGAAACGGATCTAGCGCGGGGTTAGGTTGTGCCGTGTCAGTGTTGACGTAGACCAATCGCGTCGTGACACGATGGCATTAGTGCTGACCGAGACGGCTGACTCGGGCTCACACGTGGGCAATGACATAAGCGTGACGTCACACCCCGGTGACAACGACGAGCGGCGGTGTGGCACGGTGGCGAGTGCATGCAACAGGTAGGGAACGCTATTGCGCACTTGTTGGTAGGCTTTTTGGCACTATAGGTTGACGGTGATCGCTGGAATTGCAGCCGGAGCGGGAACGAAACACAGCTATTGTCAGGATTGACCTCCAGAGACGCCCCGGAGCAAGGGAGGGGCGCGCGAGGTAGCTTCGGCGATGAGGAAGTGGGTGGTGCAGTCCACAGGGACAGCGCAGCGCTGGCAGCGGAGGAATTTGGGTTTTAGGTTTTCAACTCCAAAAACCTAATCTTGCAATCTCAGCTATTCTAAGGTTCTTGAGGCCGAATTGAGGTGGAAAATGGGATGCGGAGGTCAGGGTGGACCTCGGGGCAATATTTGTACCCCTAGATCATGTCCTGATAAGATACACCCAAAATGAGTTCATTTCAGATTTGGGGGTTCTTAGAGATTAGATTGGATTCGGGATCAGCGGATAAGGGTGCGTAGAGATAAGAGATAGATTTTAACGCGGTTTCCCAGCGGCTTCTAGATGGAAAAACCCTGTTGCCATACAGAGCTCAAAGCTCTGTCCATGGCAGAAACAGTACCGTGCGCGCGATGATGACGACGCAGCTGGGACGAAGATGATGGGGCCCATGCATGAGTGGTGCAACACGCGCGCGGTGAGCTGGGCTGCTGAGAGGATTTAGGCCACGGAGATGGGTCAGGCTAAGGGAATAGGAATGGGCCTTGGGTGAAGATTCGGCCCGATTCATATTATGATATTTTAACTTAGTTTCCCTTTTAAGAAATTATAGAAAATGCAAATAGCAAATAAACTCAGAAAAATTCTAGAAAAATCTAAAAAATATAACCAAGCACATAGAATCCAAATAAAATAGTTTTGACCAATGTTAAAGTTTACATTATACATATTAAATGGTTTTGATACTGAAAGTCTATGTTTAAGCTTTAATTAAAATTAAATAAATCTCAAGGGTGAATTTTCCAACTACTAAACTAAGCAAAAGATTTTTAAACCTCAGAAAATTGGGATGTTACAAACCTCCCCTCTTAAAGGAATCTTGACCCCGAGATTCAGGCTAGCTAGAGAAGAGGCTAGGGATCTCCGCTTTTAGCTCTTCTTCACGCTCCCACGTTGCTTCTCCTTCTAAGTGGTTGCACCACTGAACCTTGCAAAAATAAACGGTCTTGCTTCTGGTCCGACGCTCTACGACATCCAAAATCTGGACTGGTTGCTCTTTATAAGTGAGATCTTCTTTCAACTCGATTGAATCTAAATGAGTCTATTCTGACGGCATATGAAGAAACTTCTTCAACTGAGAGACATGGAACACATCATGCACTCCTGCTAATGACTACAGCAGTTCAAGCTGGTACGCAACTTCTCCTCGACGACTCACAATCTTGAACAGGCCAACATACCTAGGGGCAAGCTTCCCTTTGGCATCAAACCTTTTGACACCTCTCAACGGAGTGACTCGAAGATAAACAAAATCTTCTAGTTCAAAGCTGAGGTCACGACGACGGTTATCAACATAAATCTTTTACCTGGACTAAGCTATCTTTAATGTTTGTCTGATCATAGATACTTGTTCTTCTGCTTCCTGAATAATGTCTGGTCCGAATACCTTACGCTCAGCTGTTTCTGACCAATTCAGAGGGGTTTTGCATGCACGACCATACAAAGCTTCAAATAGTGACATTTGTAGACTGGCTTGGTAGCTGTTGTTGTACGAGAATTCTGCATATGGCAAACTTTTATCCTAACTGGTAGCATTAGCTAGAGAACAAGCTCTCAACATATCTTCCAATATTTGATTTACTCTTTCGGTCTGCCCATTTGTTCGAGGGTGATACGCAGTACTAAAATTCAGATGAGTTCCCAAGGCTTGATGTAGACTCTGTCAGAAATGAGAGGTGAACTGTGATCCTCGACATGACACTATCTTCTTGGGCACATCATGCAAACTGATAATTCTTGACATATACAACTCTACAAGGCTGTAGGACCGGAAAGGCGACTAGAGGGGGGGTGAATAGGAGCACAAACACTTTTTCACCTTAATTGAATTTAATACTAATTTCACTCCGATAACTATAAAAGCTATGAAGATCAATATACAAGCATAGTGGAAGACTTATATTGAATCCAATCAAAACCCCGAAGCAAAACAACCAAAATTACCAAAAACTCAATTCACAAAGAGTTGGGCGGTCAGACCTCTCAGAATGGTGGTCTGACCTCTCCATGGGGCGGTCCGACCTCTGATATTGGCGGTCTGACAGCCAGCCTGACGATGAACAACAAAATCAGCACAGACAGCCCGAAAACCGAAACTCAAATCGGTCTAACTTTTGATCTGTAAGGCCAAACTCCACGAAATTTGAGACACACCTTCTTAAAGATATTAGGAACCTATTCCAATCAAAGATTGCAGAGATCCATGCCAAAGTTCCTGTCTTTTCAGTTTGAATGAAGGGTGCTTCAAAACCGAGCCAAATGCGAAAACGGTGATTGAGATGATTTCGTGGGAGGAATCAATCCAAGATGGCTAAGGATGGTCTCCCATACATCTTAGCACTCTCAATCACAGAAAGAATCAAGCCAAAAGCTCTCAAGAGCAAAACCCCAAAAATCACCATTTCTTCATCAAAACCGGGCAAAACCAAAACTTAGATCCAAAAGCTTGCTCGTGGATGATTGATGATCAAGATGAACCTAGATGGGTTCCCACATATCCCAGCAAGCAAGATCAAGAGGAAAAACCAAGTAAAAACTCCCGGATCAAAGAAAGGCCCAAAATCATCAAATAGAGAGGATGAACACAAGAACGAAATAGAGACTCATCTTGTGAAATCTAGTTGGATTGATTTGGATAGATGGATGATTGTTGTTTACAGCCACTCCCACTTGGAGGACAAAGCTCAACACTTGAGCACTCAAATCAATCCCTCTCTAAAACCTAGCTATCCTCCTTTCATCCCAAACCCTAAAACACAAAATAGGGTTATCTAAATGGCCAAGGATCACCAAGTGCAACCAGCACTTAGCCCTTATATAGTGGAGGCTAGATCCTAGAGAATATTCCATTAGGGCACCCATTAGACCCCACACACAAATGGGTTAACACAGGCACTCATCTCAAAGCGTCGTCTCCATAATCGATTGACCTAAACCGCTACACCATGTGCCGACCCGCGCTGCGGTTTAGCCAAAATGTCACCAAGGCGGTATTTGGTGAAATTACCAAAATACCCCTTCTCGATCCTCCTCCAAAAGACCAAGTCCACAGATCGTGAAGCAATCCCATGCTTCGCCACATGTAGGTTGATCAACGGCTCCATGTCGGCAAATCTCTCCCGTCCGGATCCCACCGGCACCATAGCACTTGCACCGACTCACGCGCCGCTTGATCCAACCAACCGACCAACCGCCTGCTCGGTCATCCATGTCCATTCGCGCCCGCTTGAGTCCTCTGACCTCACCCGGCATCCTTGATCGTTCTGGACCTCAGCTCTCCAAGCTTAGTCTCGATCCTCCTCGCCGTTGACCATCATTGACCTGCAAGCCACCTGCACAGCAATAGACCAAGAAACCATTTTCGGGAACAAGTTCTTCACAACTTGACCCACGTTAGTCAAAACATGCATCATGCAACACATATGCAATGAAACCCATGAACTTGACCTAACAAAACACAAAACGCCGCCACGCGGACCGGCGAAACAAGCCAAAACCGGTCAGACTGCCACCCTTGGCGGTCGGACCATGCTTCGGTCGACCGCCAACCAAAGGCCAGTCTGACCGCCACATTGGGACTTAGCCAAAATTCCACCCTTAGAAATCCGAACCTCTCTCGAATTTTCAATTGAATAGATATTTTCCGAAGCTCCAAAATTATGGGACCAAGTGCGTAAGAACCTCTCACTTGCCTACACCTCTATTTTTGGCCCACTCCAAAATCCAAAGTCATTAAAGTGGCGGTCTGACCGCTCAGCAAAGCTGGCAGACCGCCCACTAGCCGGTTTGACCGCCACCACGCCAGTTCGACCGCCACCATGGCGATCGAGACCGCCAGAGGCCTCGATAGAAGCTCGAGCAACGCCGAAAACGGGTGATTCCAAGAACCCTCAACGCCATTGCCAATTGTCTCATCATCCTAAGATCGTGGGCATATCCCCATGATATCCACAATCTCCCCCTTGATGAACACATTGGCAATTTCTCAGAAAATGTAAGTTTGAGGTTTGAAAATTAAAATACTCAACGTTTTCGCGCAAATGCACAACTTGGTCCATTAGCAAGAGAAAGCAATGGAAATGACCAAGCTGACTTCAAAATAGCATAGACAAGTGAGATACAGCAAAAGAAAGCAAGAAAGCTTCCAATTCCAGAGAATCGACAAAAATCTCACTTAAGGTCCATATGAAAGAACAATTGTTCTATTTAACCTTAGATCATTGTGAGGCTTCAAGATTTGCAATTCAAGTTCAAAAAAAGGCAATAAGACCAACAGAATACAATATGAATGCTCCCCCTCACTATGATCATCATTTTTCAAGAGAGAATTTTAAATTTTCTATTTCTCCATTTCTCTCCAAAAAGCTCCTAACTTCTCCCCCTTACAAAACTTCTCCCCCATAACCAACAAGCTCTTTATTAACATTATATTTTTTCTATATCTTCTCCCCCTTTGACAATGGATTCATCAAGGAATCATACCTGTAATGTGACCCAAAATTTCAATTTCAGAGAAAATTTAAAATTTATTTATTTTTGTGGAAATTCAAATTTTTAAAACTTTTCCTAATTAGTTAAAGATAAAATAAATTTAACTACAAAATCTATTATCAAGTTTAAGTTGGAAATAATTTTATTAAGTCTAAAATGTCTCTAAGAATTTATGTGAATTTTTCTAGAATTTTTGGATGTTAATTGTTATATTCTAAAGCCTATTTTAATTTTCGGATTAAATTAAATAGAAAACAAAAGAAAACTTCTAAACAAGATTTGGGCGAAAGCCTCGGCCCAACTCTCTCACATGGCCCACACAACTAACTCATCAACCGTGACGATTCAGATCGGACGGCAAACACGTGACCACGCCCACACGCCTCTCCAAGCCTCACGATCCGCATCCAACGGCTTGTGACCTTTCTTCTTCCCTTCCTATCTTCCTCGCGTCTCAAGACCGCCGCCATGGCCGCCTTCACTCAAGCCTTAACGCCAAGACTTTACTACCCCTTTTTCGCGTCAGGCGCAATCAAACCAGCGCTCTCGCCGCACTCACTCCGCCTTTTTCCCCTCTTTAACCCTCTTTAATCTCCACTTCGCCGCCGCCATTGAAGCCACGACGATCTCGTCTTATCGACGCCTGAACCCTATAAAAGGAGCACCGGTGCGCTTGCTCCCTCAATCCAACGCGACCACTCACTCACTCTCTCGTTCTCACCTTGAGGAATTTGGAGATTTTTCACCGGCCAAGTTTTGAATTTTCTTCGATTCCCCGCGACTCGTTGGCACCGCGTCCTCGTGGCCGTCATCTTCATCATCGTTGACTCATCGCGAACTCGCCGCTCATCTCCGTTTTGTCGGAACGCCAGAACATCTTCGTCACCATAAGCGCCGCCGCCGCCGCTAAAACCTCAACGCCGCCGAAGTCTCCGGTCACGCGTCGCCGCTAATTTGGTAAGCATCGTGTCCGGCGTCTCCCCTCTCTCGAACGCGCCCATTCACACCTCGCCGTGGTGCGAAGCGTCATGCGGGTGTTGCCGAGCTCCGCTCCATCGAACCGGGACGTGGCCATGCCACGCAAGCGCCAACGCGGCGCCACCTCGCCCAGATCCGACGTGGATGCTGCGTGGCGCCACGCCACCCTCACAGCCATATCACCACAACCCCAACCCTAAAGCCACATGGACTTAGTTCATATAGACCGTGTCTATGACACTTAGGCCCCACATGTCGAAAAAATTATTTTAATTCATTTAATTCCTGGAAAATCATCGCTGACGTCAAGATGCAATAATTAGAATTTCCTTTAGGAGAATAATTCGAGAAAATTGTTTAATAATGATTTAGTTTAAAATTTGTAAAATTCATAACTTTTGCATTATAACTCCAAATTAGATGATTCAAGTTGCTAAAATTTTAGAAAATTATTGTCTAACTAAATAAAATATAATAAATCAATTTAGAGTCCATTTTAGTTCTGTTTTAGAATTTTGAATTCTTTTAAATATCAAATTTAAGATTAAAATTTGTAAAATTCATAATAATTGAATCCTAACTCCAAATTTAGTGAAACAAATTTCTAAAATTTTATAATTTGATTATCTAGCTCAATAAAATAAAATTATTATATTTAGACTTGGTTTATTTTGTATTTCTGAGTTTTATTTGAATTTTATTTGATTTGCCTTATTTTCACGTTTAGACTTTGACGATCCTGGGAATTTGATACTTCTCAAGACTTAGATTTTCCAGATCGCAACGAAGGCAAGTTATACTTTGACCATTTTGCCCTATTATTTTAAAGTTAATTAAATTCAGTTTTTAAATTATTAATTGCATGCATAATTTTATTCAAATATTTCAAATTCCTGTTTAAATAATTAGTTATTCCTATTATCCTTGTATGCCAAATTTTGGATGTTGCCTTGACATTCCTTTGTCACCTTAGATAAATTATTATGTTTAATAATCAAATGCTTCGCAAATACTTAGACCATGATTTATGTTTTTGGGAGAATTTTAGCCAACTCAATAAAATTTGCTGAAAATTAAAACTATGGTATTGTTTTACCATAGAGAAATTGTAAAGATGGTTTTATAGAAATAAAATCAAAAGGGTTTGGACTTGGGCGAAAAGGATGAATGGTGGGTGCAGGTTTATGCACGGGCTTAGTCTGGTTAAGATTAAGACCCAGGGTTTAAATTGAATGACGCCCAAGTCAATTGAGGACCGGTCTTTGAGCGCATTTTGTTATGCCTTATCGTACAACCACATGTCCTGTATGGGCAGGACCTGGCTAAATAATTTGTAATACCTCTTAGTTATTTGTGCTATGTTGTATGTATGGGTGTCGGGTAGACAGTTTTCCCATCTGGCGCAAGAGGGGGTTTTCGGAGGACGGTCAGTCCAATGGAAGCGAAACCTTAGCGGGCACAAGTACTTTGAGGTAGAACATTGTAACGGCCTTGTGATGTTTGCTCTGTCACACGCCTTAGGAAGCGTGGATTGGCCGACACAAAGAGTATAATATCTCGTGTGGGTAAAGTTGTACAAACTCTGCAGAGTGTAAAACTATTCGAATAGCCGCGTCCGCGGTCATGGACATGCTAGCAAAGCCACTCAGAGTTAGATTTGTTTTTGGTTTTAAAATGATTTCAACAGATAGTTTCAGGATGGATAGTCCTGTGGGAAAATTGGGCGGGTAGCCATTGTGATTGGAGGATATCCATCATCTTTTATGGAGGTTATCCACAATAAACTATTGTCATTTAAAATGGAGATTTAGATTATTGTATGAAATGGCTTTGAAATCTAACATGATTATTTAAATTAAAAGCGCCGCTACATAAAATAACCTTGCCAAGATCCTTTGTCTACCTTATGCATGCATATCAATTCCATATTGGTGTAACTTGCGCAGCACGGTAGTTGTGCTCACTCTTCTGAATAATCTTTATTCAGAGAAGATATCTACCAGACGGTGAGGATCTTGACGCTTAGGTTGCGCCCGCACGATTTACTGTGGCGAATCGTTGGGTCTACTACTATTATTTGCGCTCATTGTGTTTTACTTTATTTGGCCTCGGGCTCTTTGTAATAATCTCTGAATAAATATTAATAAAATCGTGATATGTTTTGATTATCACTTTTGTTTGACTGTACATTAGCTATCTGGACTAATGTATGAACACGAGAATTCGGGATCCTTCGCTCCGGGTTCGACAAAAGTGGTATCGAGCCATATCGATCGTAGGACGTGGCCTTAGAATTTTCTTAAGGATTTATTTTTCAAAAACTAAACATATTTTGAGTCTATTCAAGAGTCTTCTCAACACTTCTTTTAAAATGGTTATCAACTCATCTTATTCTTTAAATTGTAGATGGTCAACAACCAACCCGGATTTCCCATGGAATTTTCGCCGGACACTGGGCCGCACTTCTATGGAAGATGATGCAACACTTAGGTTACAACCAGAGACCAACTTATCAAGGGTACATGTATAAAGTGGGGAACCAAGAGCGTTGGAGACTTGAAGTAATCCTCTACGCCAACCTTCAACCAAACACAAACCACCACATCTTCGACGCCCCAGTGAGACGTGATAATTTCGTTGATGGACTTGAGGATGCACCAGAGAGGCAACACGTCGCCACGCCATATTTACAACAATTATTTTGAGGACTCAAGTTTCACTACCACCCCATGCACATTCAGGCTAAATTTGGATAGCACCTTTCGATCTCTTTGAGTATGAGGACTCTCTGAGCTTACTCACCAAGTGGACTGTCTAAGGCAATGGATTATGCCTACGGAACACTCTGGATGAACCGAGTAATACTCGTAGCGACCGCTAGAATCGAGAAGAAATTTGGCAATGGAAGAAGAGTGGCTATATACAAGGCAGAGAGGGTAGTACTTGCAGCAGATTATACCCTCTTACACCTTAGTCAGTATCTCATATGATCGTTAGATCACGAATTATGAGCTATCAATGTCTCTTGTGATAGCCATAATCAAACAATAAAATAAAATAATAAAAGGACTATTTTGGCAAAATTTGGTTCTTTTGTCTTGTGCTTGTTAGTTCTTGGGCTGTTAAAAATATTATTCCTTAGAACTTTATTTCTATACTCTATTTCGAGTCTTTAGAAGATTCCTGAGATGGTTACCACACGCCACGCAAGTGGTAGCGCCAAGGCCAAGGAAATCCAAACGCAGATTACGGAAAACCACGTCCAAAGAACCACCTCCTCCACTGCCAGAAGGGCACGATTGGCGCAGATGATGGCCAATTTACATCTCGATAGACTCGCTAGCTCAGTCCATTAACATCAACCAAGCAGCACCAGCTCAAGCACCACCACCACCTCCACCTGCACAAAGATTGACCATGGCAGAATTTATGCGTATGCGTCCACCGACCTTCTCCAGCAGCACAGAGCCGATGGATGCCGATGACTGGATCCGCGCTATCGGGAAGAAGCTGGATATCACTCAGTGTACTGATCGTGAGAGAGTCCTTTTTGCCTCTCACCAACTCAATGGTTCAGCTTCAGAATGGTGGGACAACTTCTGCATCACCCATGCCAATTCACAAACTATCACTTGGGATGAGTTTGTACAAGCTTTCCGCCATGCACATATTCCCGCTGGGATAATGACCCTAAAGAAGAAAGAGTTCCACGCGCTCAAACAAGGCAACCGACAAAGGTGAATACTGCACAAATTCAACCAAATTTTGCTCGCTATGCCCCAAAGCAGATGTGGCTAGTGATGAAGAAAGGCAGAAAGGTTCATGGATGGTTTAAACGATGAGATCTCACCAATTTGGTCTCCAATGACTACTCGACTTTCAGCAGATTGGTGAATAAAGCTTTTCGCCAGGAGGCCAAACATCTGCAGATGGAGAACTGCATAGCGGAGGATGGCGCCGAAGTACAATCTTTCGAGGACAACCCAAGCCTCGCGTTACACAGCCTCAGCCACCGCAGCGTGGAGGATTTCAGTCTTCCACACTCAGAGCTCCAGCACCAACACAGCGCCTCAATACTTCAGGCTTCCGTAGCAACTCAACTGGAGGTCAGTCTCAGCAGAAGAATCCGATTTCATCAGCAGTTGGAGTGACATGTTTTCACTGCAACGAGACGGGGCATTATGCTAACAGATGCCCTAAGAAGCTGCAAGGTGCACCACCTGCTAGGCCAACACCAGGAGTTCCAGCCACCAGTGGCAATCAAAAGCCGGCAGTCCAGTATACGAAGGGACGTGTGAACCACGTTACCGCAGAGGAAGCTCAAGCAGCACCGGATGTCGTCCTTGGTACGTTTTCAGTTAATTCAGTACCAGCCTTAGTCCTATTTGATTCCGGAGCATCACACTCTTTTGTTTCCAATAAATTTGTGGGAAAATATGGGTTACCTATCTCTACTTTAGATAATCCTATGATAATTCACTCCCCGGGCTCAGAAATGAGAACCAGTTGTCTTTGCCCAAACCTTATCCTTGAAATATCCGGAGTAACCTTCCTAGCAGATTTGATAGTTTTGCATTCTCAAGGTTTGGATGTGATTCTTGGAATGGATTGGTTAGCCAAGAATCAAGGACAAATAAATTGTGCCAATAGGTCTATTGCTCTTACCAATGAGCAAGGAATCTCAGTTGAATTCAAGCCCAAAACTAGTACCAGAGAAAGATTAGTTCTAACCAGCTTGAAAGAGTTAAAGCTTGAAGATATACCAGTGGTACAAGAATTTCCGGATGTTTTTCCTGATGAACTACTCCTAAGATGCCACCCGACAGGACGTAGTATTTATAATTGACTTAGTCCCAGGGACCGCCCCAATCTCAAAGCGACCCTATAGAATGCCGGCCAATGAATTGGCAGAGATGAAGAAACAGATAATGGAACTAAAACAGAAAGGTTATATACGGCCAAGCTCATCACCTTGGGGAGCGCCAGATTATTGTCAAGAAGAAAGACAATAGTATGAGAATGTGTGTGGATTACGATCACTTAATGAAGTGACAATCAAGAATAAGTACCGCTACCTAGGATAGATGATCTGCTTGATCAATTAAAGGGAGCAAGTGTATTTTCAAAGATTGACTTGAGATCCGCTATCACCAATGAAGATCGAGACGTAAGATATCCCAAGACCGCATTCACAACCGGATATGGATGTATGAATTCACAGTGATGTCGTTCGGTTTGACAAACGCCCCCGCTTACTTCATGAATATGATGAACAAAGTGTTCATGGAATTCTTGGATAAGTTTGTGGTTGTGTTTATCGATGATATTCTCATTTATTCAAAGAATGAAGATGAACACGAGGATCATCTCAGAATAATTTTGGGAAAACTCAGAGAGAATCAGCTTTATGCCAAATTTAGCAAGTGCGAATTTTGGCTAAGTCAAGTGGCATTCCTTGGACATATTGTGTCAGCAGGAGGAGTCGCATAGATCGACCAAAGTTGAAGCCGTAATGGGTTGGAAACAACCCAAGTCATCACAGAGGTGAGAAGTTTCCTTGGATTAGCGGGTATTACGCAGATTTATTGAAGGGTTCTCCAAGATAGCAAGACCCATGACTCAACTTCTGAAAAAGGAGAAAAAGTTTGAATGGACAGAGGCCTGTGAAAAGAGTTTCCAAGAACTGAAAAAGAGATTAGTTTCTGCACCAGTGTTAGTACTGCCTGATATTCATAAGGACTTTGAAATCTTCTGCGATGCATCCCGTCAAGGACTTGGATGTGTACTTATGCAAGAAGGCAAAGTAGTGGCTTATGCATCTCGTCAGTTAAGACCACACGAAGGAAATTATCCGACTCATGATCTTGAGTTAGCAGCAATTGTGCATGCTCTGAAAATCTGGCGGCATTATCTCATTGGTAACATTGTGAGATTTTCACGGATCATAAGAGTCTGAAATACATTTTTACTCGATCGAACTCAACCTCGGACAACGAAGATGGCTAGAGGCGATAAAAGATTACGACCTTGGAATTCATTATCATCCGGGTAAAGCAAATGTAGTTGCAGATGCCCCGAGTAGAAAGGCGTGTGCAATACCATTTTGGTTCGAAGAATCACCGTAATTGTATGAAGAATGAAGCATCTAAATCTAGAGATTGTCAATCAAGGATGTGTCAATGCTTTGGAAGTTCAACCCACTCTTGAGTCGATTAGAGAAAAACAGGTTAGAAGACGAAGACATCAAAGAAATCAAAAGAATATGAGAAGAGGCAAAGCCCGAGATTCTCTCGAAGATGAGCAAGGAACAGATTGTGGTTCGAAATCGCATCTGTGTGCCTAATCGTGAGGAATTAAAACATCAATTCTGAAAGAAGCACATGAATCACCCTACTCCATTCATCCGGAAGTACCAAAATGTACCAGATCTGAAAGAGAAGTATTGGTGGGTCAGCATGAAGCGAGAAATCGCTGAATTTGTTGCCCGTTGTGATGTATGTCAACGAGTTAAGGCAGAACATCAAAGACCCGCTGGTTTGTTACAACCATTACCAATTCCTGAATGGAAGTGGGAAGAAATTGGTATGGATTTCATTACCGGACTTCCTAGGACCCAAAGCAGGATGTGATTCCATTTGGGTGATAATTGACAGATTGACTAAAGTGGCCCATTTCATTCCAGTCAAGACCACTTATCAGAGTAGCAAACTAGCTGAATTATATGTGGCCAAGATTGTTTGTTTACATGGTGTACCTAAGAAGATTGTCTCCGATAGAGGTTCTCAGTTCACTTCCCGATTTTGGAAGAGTCTTCACGAAGCTTTAGGAACTAGACTCAACTTGATCTGACTTATCACCCTCGGACGGATGGTCGAGACGAACAGCGTCAACCAAGTTCTTGAAGATATGCTTCGAGCACTGTGCCTTAGACTATGGAAAAAGTTGGGACAAGAATCGCCCTTTGCAGTAATTCTCGTACAACAATAGCTACCAAGCTAGTCTCTGAGATGTCTCCATTTGAGGCTTTATATGGCGAAAATGTAGAACTCCACTCCTTTGGGATGAAGTAGGAGAGCACCAATTCTTGGACGGAATTAATCAAAGAAGCCGAGAACAAGGTTAAAACAATAAGAGAACGTTTGAAAGTAGCTCAAACCCGAAGCGAGAAAAGTTATCTTGACAACCGTCGAAGAGAATTGACCTTTGAAATAGGAGATTTTGTTTATCTCAGAGTTACTCCACTCAGAGGAGTAAGAAGGTTCCGGACTAAAGGAAAACTTGCACCCAGATTTGTGGGCCCTTACAAAATTTTGGCAAAGAGAGGTGAAGTCGCTTATCAGTTAGAACTGCCAACCTCCTTGTCTGCGATACAACGTCTTTCATGTGTCACAACTAAAGAAGTGCCTTCGAGTGCCAGAAGATCAAACTCTTCTGGAAAGTATTGATCTACAAGAAGACCTTACTTATGTAGAACAACCAATCAAGATTCTAGACGTCGCAGAGCGTGTTACCAGGAGCAAGATCATCCGATCATATAAAGTCCAGTGGAGCCACCACCCAGAAAGTGAAGCCACCTAGGAACGAGAGGAAGATCTTAAGGCGAGTATCCCCATCTCTGGTGGTCAAATCTGAATCTCGGGTCGAGATTCCTTTAAGGGAAGGTTTGTAACAGCCCAAAATTTCAATTTCAGAGAAAATTTAAAATTTATTTATTTTTGTGGAAATTTGAAATTTTTAAAACTTTTCCTAATTAGTTAAAGATAAAATAAATTTAACTACAAAATCTATTATCAAGTTTAAGTTGGAAATAATTTTATTAAGTCTAAAATGTCTCTAAGAATTTATGTGAATTTTTCTAGAATTTTGGATGTTAATTGTTATATTCTAAAGCCTATTTTAATTTTCAGGATTAAATTAAATAGAAAAACAAAAAAAACTTAAACAAAGATTTAAATAAAGCCTCGGCCCAACTCCTCTCTCTGCTGCCCACACAACTAACTCATCAACCGTGCGATTCAGCCGGACGGCAAACACGTGACCACGCCACACGCGCCTCTCCAAGCCTCACGATCCGCATCCAACGGCTTGTGACCTTTCTTCTTCCCCGCTTCCATCTTCCTCGCGCGTCCGCGCGCACCGCCGCCATGGCCGCCCTTCACTCAAGCCTTAACGCCAAGACTTTACTACCCCTTTTCTCGCGTTAAATGCGTTAATCAAACCAGCGCCTCTCGCCGACTCACTCCGCCTGTTTTCCCCTCTTTAACCCTCTTTAATCTCCCTTCGCTCACCGCCATTGAAGCCACGCACGATCTCTGTCTTATCGACTGCCCCGACCCCTATAAAAGGAGCACCGGGTGCGCTCTTGCTCCCTCAATCCAACGCGACCACTCACTCACTCTCTCTCGTTCTCACCTTGAGGAATTTGGAGATTTTTCACCGGCGGCCAAGTTTTGAATTTTCTTCGATTCCGGCGCACTCGTTGGCACCGCGTCCTCGTGGCCGTCATCTTCATCATCGTTGACTCATCGCGAACCTGCTGCTCATCTCCGTTTTGTCGGAACGCCTCAGGAACATCTTCGTCACCATAAGCGCCGCCGCCGCTAAAACCTCAACGCCGTCGAAGTCTCCGGTCACGCGCGCCGCTAATTTGGTAAGCATCGTGTCGGCGTCTCCCCTCTCGAACGCGCCCATTCACACCTCGCCGTGGTGCGTGGCGTCGGCGAGGTGTTGCCGAGTTCGTATCCATCGAACCGACGTGGCCATGCCACGCAGCGCCAACGTGGCGCCACCTCACCAGATCCGGCGTGGATGCTGCGTGGCGCCACGTCACCCTCACGGCGCCATATCACCACAACCCGAACCCTAAAGCCACATGGACTTAGTTCATATAGACCGTGTCTATGACACTTAGGCCCCACATGTCGAGAAAAATTATTTTAATTCATTTAATTCCTGGAAAATCATCGCTGGCGTCAGCATGCGCAATAATTAGAATTTCCTTTAGGAGAATAATTCGAGAAAATTGTTTAATAACAGATTTAGTTTAAAATTTGTAAAATTCATAACTTTTGCATTATAACTCCAAATTAGATGATTCAAGTTGCTAAAATTTTAGAAAATTATTGTCTAACTAAATAAAATATAATAAATCAATTTAGAGTCCATTTTAGTTCTGTTTTAGAATTTTGAATTCTTTTAAATATCAAATTTAAGATTAAAATTTGTAAAATTCATAATAATTGAATCCTAACTCCAAATTTAGTGAAACAAATTTCTAAAATTTTATAATTTGATTATCTAGCTCAATAAAATAAAATTATTATATTTAGACTTGGTTTATTTTGTATTTCTGAGTTTTATTTGAATTTTATTTGATTTGCCTTATTTTCACGTTTAGACTTTGACGATTCCGGGGAATTTGATACTTCTCAAGACTTAGATTTTCCAGACTGCAACGAAGGCAAGTTATACTTTGACCATTTTGCCCCTATTATTTTAAAGTTAATTAAATTCAGTTTTTAAATTATTAATTGCATGCATAATTTTATTCAAATATTTCAAATTCCTGTTTAAATAATTAGTTATTCCTATTATCCTTGTATGCCAAATTTTGGATGTTGCCTTGACATTCCTTTGTCACCTTAGATAAATTATTATGTTTAATAATCAAATGCTTCGCAAATACTTAGACCATGATTTATGTTTTTGGGAGAATTTTAGCCAACTCAATAAAATTTGCTGAAAATTAAAACTATGGTATTGTTTTACCATAGAGAAATTGTAAAGATGGTTTTATAGAAATAAAATCAAAAGGGTTTGGACTTGGGCGAAAAGGATGAATGGTGGGTGCAGGTTTATGCACCTGCTTAGTCTGTTAAGATTAAGACCTGTGGTTTAAATTGAATGACGCCCAAGTCAATTGAGGACCGGTCTTTGAGCGCATTTTGTTATGCCTTATCGTACAACCACATGTCCTGTATGGGCAGGACCTGGCTAAATAATTTGTAATACCTCTTAGTTATTTGTGCTATGTTGTATGTATGGGTGTCGGCAGAACAGTTTTCCCATCTGGCGCAAGAGGGGTTTTGGAGGACAGTCCAGTCAATGGAAGCTAAACCTTAGCGGGCACAAGTACTTTGAGGTAGAACATTATAACGACCTTGTGATGTTTGCTCTGTCACGCCTTAGGAAGCGTGGATTGGCCGACACAAAGAGTATAATATCTCGTGTGGGTAAAGTTGTACAAACTCTGCAGAGTGTAAAACTATTGAATAACGCGTCATGATCATGGACATGCTAGCAAAGCCACTCAGAGTTAGATTTGTTTTTGGTTTTAAAATGATTTCAACAGATAGTTTCAGGATGGATAGTCTGTGGGAAAATTAGGCGGGTAGCCATTGTGATTGGAGGATATCCATCATCTTTTATGGAGGTTATCCACAATAAACTATTGTCATTTAAAATGGAGATTTAGATTATTGTATGAAATGGCTTTGAAATCTAACATGATTATTTAAATTAAAGCTAACGCTACATAAAATAACCTTGCCAATATCCTTTGTCTACCTTATGCATGCATATCAATTCCATATTGGGTGTAACTTGCGAGCACGGTAGTTGTGCTCACTCTCTGTGAATAATCTTTATTCAGAGAAGATATCTACCAGGGCGGTGAGGATCTTGGCGCTTAGGTGCGCCCAGAGCGATTACTGTGGCGAATCGTTGGGTCTACTACTATTATTTCGCTCATTGTGTTTTACTTTATTTGGCCTCGGGCTCTTTGTAATAATCTCTGAATAAATATTAATAAAATCGTGATATGTTTTGATTATCACTTTTGTTTGACTGTGTACATTAGCTATCCTGGACTAATGTATGAACACAGAGAATTCGGGATCCTTCGCTCCCGGGTTCGACAATACCTTCCTCTCATCCAGAGAAGACAAATGCACAAGAAAGGAAAAAGCAAAAGAAAGAGTATGCATGAAATGCAATGGGGTGGCTTCATTTTTGTTTTGATTTTTCAATTTTTAGGTAAAAGAAGCTTGGAGATTACTCAATTGAAAAGGCTAGCATTTCTACCATTACTCAAGATACAACAAGCCTGACAAAGCTAGCAACATCATGTTAAGACATATATAGCAAAGCTAGGCTAATGGGCTATAAATATATTACATGTTGTTGGATTTAATTAAGCAATGCGTCAAAATTAGCAAGTTTAACAACAGTTATCCTAAAGTGATAATGGCCATGTTAGACTATCAATGTGAGATCAAGAAGCTAGCAAAGACCATTTGAGAGACAAAAAGTTCTGAAATGAATCATTTAGCTCAAAATGCCTCGAAAGCCCAATTTTCAACTGTTTTTCATTTGCAATGAATATTCAAGTTGATTAAAGGTCTATCTTAGTAAAGAAGGTCCTAGACTAGGAGCCATCCGCACCCTCTTCCTAAGCTTCAACCAATTTTGACAATTTGCTTTTTAGCATTGTGCTAGATCTCAAGCCTTGCCGCGACCATCTCAAGCACAAAAAGCTTAAAAGAGTGGTCTAGGTCATCCAAAACTCCCCCTGAGTTCATGCCTAGTACAATGGCAAGCCGTCTCATGAGAAAGAATTGGTGAGATCGGTTTTTTCGCACAAAAGATATCATTTTTCATTTTGCACAAGGGCTGTTTTAGATTCTTTAATGAACTGAAAGCTCAAAGATGTTCAATTCTAGATTCCAGAGCTAACAAAGCAATTTTGACAGGGCCAATGTCACAAAAAGATCACTAATTGTGCAACTAGCTAAAAGATCCACAAATTGCAATTTTTAGTTCAAGTTGTTTAAAAGTTCTAGCTCATTTAGCAAAGACATTGCTGCACATGTTAAAGCATGATAATTCTAGCAAGTCAAAGAACTAGACACACTCTTGAGTAAGAATTGAAATACTAAAGCTCAAGAGGGTAATAAGCAAAGCTTCATCAATTTAAAAGATGAGCAGTAAAGCTTATATTACAATGTATCTTTTTGGATTTTTCATATGTATGCAACATGATACAATGAGATGCATAAAAGACTTAAAAGCCTAAAAAGATCAAGAAGATCAAAAAAGGATCCGAAGAAGATACCACTTGAAGAAGGTATCAGAAAAGATCCATAAAAATTCAAATGAACAAGGAAAGCTCAGATGAATAAGGAAAGTTCAGAAATGAACTAACTCCCCCTCAAACCAACCCTTAGGGATAAATTATCCCTAACTCACTTCTCAAGGTGGAAAACCTTGTTGGGTCTAAAAGCTTTGAGAGGAGATCTGCCAAAGGTGCCTTGAACTCCACAAACTAGCACAAAGACTTCCTACTCCACAAGATCTCTAGGGAAAGCAACTCGAAAAGCTAGGGAGCGAAATACCAACACTAAAAAGCTTACAGGCAGCTCAAAACCTGCTAAGACTAGTGATTTGGAGACAAGCTCGACCTAGGCTGTGAGAGAAGTGCATCCTAGAAAACATGGGATAAGAAGAGTATCTAGAAAAGACACGTGCTAAGATAGAGCCTCCTATCCACCCTGAACTCGACAAGCCCAACACCTGACACAACCCAGATGGTATGCAAGGTAGACTAGGGATACCATACATAAAAGTAAGGTATAGAAGCTCGAACCTGAGTCGCACTGCTTGGCAGTGAGATGTAGTCATGATGGATGAAGATCCATTCCTTGAAGCTTCAGAAGGTAGTTGCGCTCACCTATCATCCTCATCTCAAATTCCTTCATCTCCAAGAAGTGATAGCCAGCATTGAATGCACAAATGAAGAAGAACCAACAGCTTGAGGTGATACCACTTGTTGGACCACATGTTCTTCTTCTCAGCTGAAAGACTACACTAAAGAGACAGAAGAAATCTATGCCTTGGTACTGGGTTAGTGAGACATTATCTAGGAAAATAGTACCAAGATGCATGACTAACAAGGATAGCAGCAAATGAACCAAAACTCATGAAAGCATATAATCAAAAATTCAGAACAAGAGCATGAAGATAAACAAATCAATTGCAGCACATGCTATCCAAGACAAGATAAAGCTCAAACTATCCTTAATCCACAATAAGGCATAGGAGCAAGCAAACAAGCACATAGCAAATCACACATCATGTGTACAGTCATAGATAAAGCATGCTAGTGAAAGCTATGGCAAGACTCATACATCCACAACTAACCGTAAGGCACAAAAACCATGTAAGCATAAAGCATTTTAAGAGCAAATCATGAATGATGTATGCTAACATGGATATCAAGTGAACATGTGGATACATACAGCAAACATCAACACGAGCAAGATAAATCATGTACAAATAGCATAGGCTCATGAAGACAAGACCAAGCTTATATACCCATAGAAGCAATGAACAACAGTTTAATACATGGATACATAAGCAAGAATCAACATGAGCAAGATAATAAGGGTACAAGACAGCAATCTCATGATGACAAAACCAAGCTCACATAACCATGGAAACAATGAACAACAATATAATACATGGATATAGAAGCAAGGTACTGGTAAAGGCATGAAGAAGGATATCATAAGAGTGATACATGCCAATATGATACAAGTGAGCACAAAGACAAGCACAACATGCCAATAAAGAATAATCATGAAAGTAAATACATGAAGGTATAAGATAGCTCACAAAACATGTGAAGATGCCGATCATGAAAGCACATGCCTCTTGGAGGCCATCCAGGGGGTGGAGAACCATCAAGTGTCCCGATCATGTAATGAAGCAAAAGATCATAATCTTTTAAGTCCATGTTCTCCAACCCGCATTCCCAGTACCTACACATGAGAAAGGCAAGGTGTCCAAGTCTTGGATCCCGAAGGGTTAAAGAGCAAATACTTGGGAACCCAAACCTTAAACACACAGCCACTAGAAGCAATCGAACCATTATGTGAGTTAGCATGATGCAAATGATGGTCCATGCAAGAAGATCCAATCTCATCCTTGGAGGGGCGCCGTGAGTGGACAACTCGAAGAAGAAAACGAGGTCCATCTCTAGAAAAACGGCGATGACCTTGCTTGAAAGCACCAAGATGAGAACCAACAGAAGCATCAAAAGAACTCACACATCCTCGCCGTGGGTGTGTACCTCGATGAACAAAATGAGGTCCACCTAATCCTGCCTCGTGGAAGCTCGTGGACTAAAAGCAAAACCATGGAAGCCAAGACCACGATGTTGTCCAACACCACTAGAAAAGGTGTCAAAGAAGCCATCAACAAAGCGAGTCCTCGTGCTTGGCTCTTTACTGTGCATGTCATGAGAAAGACTATGCCCACTAGGAGACTTAGAAGTATGAGCTCGACGCAAATGTTTTTCACGCCGAAAGCAGAAATCCACATGATGTCCATTCTTCAAACAAAATGAGCAATGGTGTAAAGGTCTACTAGTAGACATGGTCCGAGAGGACAAAGCACCATTGTCGCTCAAAGAAGAAGTCCTTTGGGACAAGCTGGAAGAAGCAACATCATAAATCGTCCTCGTATCGGCACTAGACTCACACATGCCATGATAAAGACTATGTGTGTTCCTAGAGGTACGACGACGCTCACGTTTCATACAGCGAAAGCAAAACTCAAAAGTGTGTCCATTCTTCTTACAAAAGGTGCAATGGTACTTCTCTTTTGAAGCTTTAGTACTATTTGAGAAAGAAGCACCATTGTCTTTGGAAATCCCTTGGACAACACAAAAAGAGTCTGAAAGAGTCGAACCTCCCAAAGAAGAGCTATCCAAAGTGATGGCACAAAAACTAACATCAAATGACTCACGTTTAGCACAAGAAGGCTTCAACTCCGAATGTAAAGAAGCAAGAGAGATCTTTAAAACATCAATCTCAGAGTGAAGGCAAATACAAGAGTCACATGACTTGGCGCTCATATCATCGCGCAATTTCTTCAATGACTCAATCTCGCTCTTCAAATCAATGCAAGATGTGCAAGAAATTAATGATGCTTTCGTATTAAGCATGCAATTCAAGTCATCAATTTTAATTTCTAAACGAGCATAATTCTTGCAAAAGACTAAACCATCCTTAAGCAATTTTTCATATTCTAAGCACATCCTACAAGGCTTAGCTTTGATATCAATAATTTCAGCCCTAGCATTCTCTAATTGCTCAAGGTGCAAGGAATTAGTCACTTTCAACTTTTCAATTTCAACAAGCATGCCTACACAAGAATCACAATTATTTCTAACCATATAACTAAGATTGTCTATTTCTAACTTAGCATTATCAAGCTCATGATGTAAGGCAACACAAGAATCACATGGCATAGAAGCATTTGATTTCAATAATTCATTTTCAGATTTTAGACATGCAAGAGAATTATTCAAGTTCTCCATGTCTACAAGCAATGAATCAAAAGCACTCATGGAGGTTTTCAAATCTGAGAGCTCATGAGACAAATCACCCTTCTCCTTTTTAACAATTTTATTTTCTTCCTAAGAGCAATCAGTTTGAGATCATATGAATATAAAACATTTACAAGTTTTTCTTTGCTCACCTTGCTTTGCTCGAGTAGGGGATCGTCCTCGGAAGAGTCATCACTATCATCAAAAGGCTCATCATCAAAATCCTCTCCATCATGTTCATCCTCAAAAGCTACTGCACATATGCCAAATGGATCATTCTCCTCGGGCTCTAAAAATGACTCATCCCTGAAACTAGGACAATTAAAACAAAAGGGATAGCCACAAATATCGCAAGTGAATTGCTCCTTAATAGACATCATAAAAATCATATGTTCAAGCATCTCGTCACGACGACATCAACGGCAAAAGAACTACGATAAGATGCAAAGAAGCGCTAACAAGTCAGCACACTAGTCGCCATGCTCAAAGATCAGTTAAGATCACTTGGCTCTGATACCACTTGTAGGATCGGAAAGGCGACTAGACGGGGGGTGAATAGGAGCACGAACACTTTTTCACCTTAATTGAATTCAATACTAATTTCACTCCAATAGCTATAAAAGCTATGAAGATCAATATACAAGCACAGTGGAAGACTTGTATTGAATCCAATCAAAACCCCGAAGCAAAACAACCAAAATTACCAAAAACTCAATTCACAAAGAGTTGGGCGGTCAGACCTCTCAGAACGGCGGTCTGACCTCTCCATGGGGCGGTCTGACCTCTGATATTGGTGGTCTGACCGCCAGCCTGACGATGAACAGCAAAATCAGCACAGACAGCCCAAAAATCGAAACTCAAATCGGTCTAACTTTTGATCCGTAAGGCCAAACTCCATGAAATTTGAGACACGCCTTCTTAAAGATATTAGGAACCTATTCCAATCAAAGATTGCAGAGATCCATGCCAAAGTTCCTATCTTTTCAGTTTGAACGAATGGTGCTTCAAAACCGAGCCAAATAAAACGGTGATTGAGATGATTTCGTGGGAGGAATCAATCCAAGATGGCTAAGGATGGTCTCCCATACATCTTAGCTCTCTCAATCACAGGAAGAATCAAGCCAAAAGCTCTCAAAAGCAAAACCCCTGAAAATCACCCGTTCTTCACCAAAACTGGGCAAAACCAAAACTTAGATCCAAAAGCTTGCTCGTGGATGATTGATGATCAAGATGAACCTAGATGGGTTCCCACATATCCCAGCAAGCAAGATCAAGAGAAAAAACCAAGTAAAAACTTCCGGATCAAAGAAAGGCCCAAAATCATCAAATAGAGAGGATGAACACAAGAACGAAATAGAGACTCATCTTGTGAAATCTAGTTGGGTTGATTTGGATAGATGGATGATTGTTGTTTACAGCCACTCCCACTTGGAGGACAAAGCTCAACACTTGAGCACTCAAATCAATCCCTCTCTAGAACCCTAGCTCTCCTCCTTTCATCCCAAACCCTAAAACACAAAATAGGGTTATCTAAATGGCCAAGGATCACCAAGTGCAACCAGCACTTAGCCCTTATATAGTGGAGGCTAGATCCTAGAGAATATTCTATTAGGGCACCCATTAGACCCCACACACAAATGGGTTAACACACGCATGCATCTCAAAGCGCCGTCTTCATCATCGATCAACCTAAACCGCTTCACCATGCGCCGACCCGCGCCGCGGTTTAGCCATCCTGTTTTATCAAGGCGGGTTAGTAACAAAAACCTGAAAACTAGAGACGAAAGGTAGCAAAAGACAAGCTATTGACTTGGGAATGATATATTACCCTAACCCCATTACAACCATATAACCAGCAAGAATATGAACTCCAAACGATTGCAAAAAGGCATAAGATCCAATGCAAAGCTCATAAGACACAAGATGCAACTTCTCAGTACGACCAACTCGTATTGAATGAACGAGTAATCGGTTTGAGAAGAAAATTTCAGAACACAACTCAAGTCTTATTGCACATAAGGATCATGGTAACAACCATCTAGGGTGTGTTAGACACTAGCTATCTAATATCACATCTTACCCTTTTAAATCTCACAAGTTTTAGTTGAATTATCCTCTCATTTTAAACCCTATTGAAGAACTAGGTGCTTGTTGTCCAAAAATTGTACTTGCTGTCTAGATTTTATATCTAAACTCCAAGCTGAAATTTCCAACTCCAAAAGCATCTAATCTTCATCAAAGGACAGCCAACACTCCAATTTTACAACACTCATTGAATCCCAAAACCGAATTTAAACGGTAACAACTATCTTTTGAAGTAAGATGAGAGGAAACAACTTTTCAAAACTCAAACAAGAACAAGGTGAGAGGAGCAATCTAAGATAGGTAAGGAGTAAAATCTGAGAACTTACTTAAGTTTTCATAAACCATTTGACATTTTGAAACTAAGTTTTTCAAAATATCCTAAGGACGACCAAGCTAGTGGTTTCTATGGTTAGTATGGCTCTAATACCAACTTTTGTGAGAACCCGGGGTATTTAACTTGTAATACTTAACCATTAAGATGATTCAAGCATTACAAATCAAATATCATGGCTCTTGGCATATATGTACTTCCCAGAAGTGTAGTACACATACCCCATACAAAAATTATGCATCAATTCCATTCAACACATAGAATCCAAAGTACAACTAAGCAATTCAAAAGACATACAATGTAGAGTTATTACAAAAGGGGCCGACCGGCCAAATAGCAACTAAAGAGTCTTAAATAACAGCGGAAGCAAGGTGCCACAAGATGGCGATAACCAAAAGCCATGTGGTGTGCCTTAAACCCACAAGGCAACCAACCGGGCCACCAACCTAGTTGTCGAAGCCACCGCACATCTCGCAAAAGTGTAACCCTTGGGGTTCAACTTCTTCCTCTACAACAATTAAATTAGAGCATAGCAAATGAGTACAAAAATGTACTTGCAAGATTTACGTGTAGGGTAACAGGCCTATACATATGCTACATGCAAGCTTATTTAAGTGGAGGAGGCTCTAGACTCATTTTCAGCATAAAGCAAGTTTTCATTTGCAATAATGTAATAGATTTAAAGCAATTTTACAATCTGATTTTATTTGATAAAAACAATGAGATAACAAGTAATAATAATAACAAGACATCCTCGAAGTAGCTAACCCAATAGCCACCACAACAATAGCATGAATTCCCCATTCATACCACCCACATCAAGTTTTAATTAAGAATTCCAAAATGTTGAGTCTAACTCCTGCAAATCCAATCCCAAGCGTGTCCATAACCTAGGGCGAGGCTATTGAATAGTTTATACCCGCAGGGTGTACCAATGTACCTACATGCCGGACCGCCTTTTAAGCTACTAGATTAGCACACTTCCTTTGGTATGCTTCAAGACGGCTAAGTCCCACGAGACATTTTCTATGGATGATGCTAATTAAGAGCCGCAACCCAACAAAGAGAAAGACACATTAGCCAGCTCAAGACGATTTGCTAATGTTCCCCTCCTAACCCAAACATTCCCTTTTTTTAACCACCAACCAGCTCATAATTAACACCGCCCAAGGTACTTAGTCAAGAGAGGTCCCATATCCCTCTCGCGTGGTTTGCACGCAATTATGCCTGGTTTTGGAGATCGGTGCTGTTCCTAGCACTAGATCAATGACAAACTGAATGTCACAGTCCGGTGGCATCCCTGGCAATTCTTCTGGAAACACATCTGGATATTCTCGGACAATAGGCACATCTTCCAAAGCAACGGTCTTAGGCTATTGATTAACAAATGTCCATCATGCACTGAGGTGACTAGAAACTCCACCTTCTTACCATTGGTATCCTCAATTGTTACGGCTCTTCAGCCACAATCTAGCACAACTTTGTGCTTTGTTAACCAATCCATGCCAAGAATGACATGTAAGATTTGGGTGTCTAGAACAATAAGGTTGGCTAGAAACTCAACTCCAGTTATGAGTAACTTAGCTCCTAAACATCCTACTCTAGAGCTTAACTCTGCTCTAGGTGATTGGACTAACAGAGCATGCTTAAGATGCATAACTTCCAAATTATTCTTGGTTGCAAAAAACCCCAGAAACAAATAAATGCGAAGCTCCAGAGTCAAACAAAACTGATGCATGTATTGAATTAACGTAAACTTATCCGATACGACATCGGGTGCTACTTGGGCTCCTTCTAGAGTGATGTGGTTGACACAACCTCTGACTACAAACTACGGTGCTCCTCCGGATTAACCGGTAGTTTGAGAGGCTCCTTGGTTGCTGCTTGGGGCTAGCGTCTTGGTCGATGTAGCTCCAAGGTTGAAGCATACTAGAGTCATTGTTCCCTTCTAAGGACAATGGTTGGCAAAGTGTCCTAGCGGCGATTTACGTATAGCAAACTCTAGATCCATTCCATTGATTATTCCCTGGATTGGGGTTGACTGTCACAAGGTTGCGAAAGTTCTGAGTAGCTGGACGAGGTGCTGAAGTTGGTGCAGGTGTTCTGAAAGAGTTTTGAGATGAAAAATGAGTGAACTATTGGGGAACTGGCCTCAGTTTCTGCTGAGCTTGATGACTCCCTTACTGAGCCATTCTGCGCTTACAGTTGTTCTCCAACTCTTTGCACTTATCCTCAAGGATTAAAACTTTATTAACTAGCTCATGGAAATCTGGAAAGGTATGGGTGACTAAACTGACTTGCAATCTAGTATTCAGTCCTCTGGTGCAGGTACGACAGGCTCCTCCGGTGCTTTAGGCTCTACTGGCTCCTTAGCCTCTTCTGGGTCTTCCTTTGGATCTTCTTCTTCAGGGTCTTCCTCTTCATGGTCTTCCTCATGTTCATGCTGACCGTAGAGAGCTTCTTCTAGTGTGATGATCCTCTCTTCTGCCATCTATAGAGTCTCGTAGACGCACTCTAACTCCGTAGCGGCCAACTCCAAGCATTCCTCCTGAGCAGATGCAAATTGGGCAAAGTGCACCACTGTGGCAATGTGCTTTCTATCTATAAACGGGTAATGTGCAGGAAGGTCCAGTATGGAGGCACACGGATGGTAGCGAAAGACTGTATCCTAGAGCTCACGAATGTAGATGTTGCAGATCCTCATGATAGCAAGGCACGAGGACAACTGCATTCGTGCTGAAAAGACCATCCTCCGAACAGAGATATTCAGAGGACGGCTGGCTTTAGTGTCCCTCCAAGCATAGATAGTTCAACGACAAAGCACTCCACAGCTTCGGTCGTTCACCACCCAGTCGGTGCCCTTGTACATCGGTCAATCAAATCCTCTGAGCTCTTGCAAAAGCTTCCATAGTTCTGCAGCAAGTCCTCCCTTGCGCTCACCATAGTTCTGGAAACACGACATCTGCTAAGACAGACAAGAGGGTAAGAACCAATTTAAAACTATGGGGAGAGGAAAATTTTCAACAATAGTTGAGTCAAGAGTGACATAAGAGAAGTTTAGCAATTTAATTAATCTTGCAAGTTAGTTTTGCTTTAAAAAATAGTTTGGACACTCTAAGACGGCCGATCTAACTAAGGTCAAGACCTACAATCAGTATGGCTCTGATACCACCTCTGTTGGGATCCAAAAATGCAATTTTGGACCCTCTGTGCATAATGCACCAGTCCACGATCACGCTAGTGCACACAGTGTCAACACAGGAGAGTATTGATCCACACAAGACGAAATAATAGAATAGACGAGTAACTTGGATAAAAATAAATGTTGTGACCTTAAGGTCGAGTTTACATTTATTAAGCCTCGTAGGGCTGGCAATAAAAAAATAAGCAGCAGAACAAAATAAACTTCAGCAGAAACCCATCGATTCGCCACAGGCAACCGACTAGGATCAAGACCTAATGATCAGCACCTTCGTAGAACTCCTCCTCAAAAGCGAGTGAACTCCTCCACTTCTGTTGATTGATTATAGCAAGTATGAGTACACAACCGTACTCGCAAGTCATACCACAGAATGCAATGTATGCATGATGGCTTATTCCAAATAAATGGGTTCAGTGGTTCTTTTGCAAAAATGCAACATTTGCAATTGAATATGAATAATAGATTAAAATAATATTAAAAACAAATAGATAATATTAATTTATCAATTATTTTCACAAAAGCACAAAGTCTAATCAAATTATTCACACAACCATATGACTTAGATCACACATGCTCCTTCCCAAATGTTTTATGAAAATCTAACCTCGTGTGAAATCCCAGAGCATGTCTATGACGCGGACACGGCTATTCGAATAGATTGTTCAACACTCTCTGAGGTTCACGATATAACCGTGTAGCTAGCACTAATCATAACAAAACGTTTTAGAAACTTTGTCTCAAGCATTGACACTCCCGATGTATTTTCTTGTGAATAACGCCCATAGAGAAAATTAGTCCATCGCACAACGTTGGATAGGGAAGTAGCGAACCGTCCCCGATGTGAGTCACCACAAAGACTAAGACACACCTCCACCCTAGCACAGCGCCTAACCTACTACCTGAGTAGTCAATGTCAAGACTCCATAACTTACTAAGTTAGACCCATCCCATACCAAGGATGTGGTCGTACAGTTGTGGCTTAGTTCAATGGTACACAAAGTTAAGTCCTTAATTGACCAAGGCAAGACTTCTAATTTCTAACTAAATAATCACAATTCAACACCCATGCACTGAGCTCCACCATATCACAAAGTTTCCACCACTTGCCCCAGTCTAAATTTTTTCCTATCCTGTTGGTTAAGTGCAACACACGCCATCAACGAGTAATAGCACATAGTGCACACAGTTTTATCACGAAGTTCCATATTCACTTAGTTAGATTCATATTTGCAACTCATATGAAATGATGACTCATTGCATGGCTAAGCAATCTACTTGTATCTAACCGACCCACGTTGGTGCTACGATAATACCAACTAAATAACAACCAACCTAGGGTGACAAAAGGTCATGACATAACAATAGACATGGTGGATATAAACAAATTGGATAAATAACTAAACACAAAAGCATTTAAATAAATATTTAGAGTAAATGCATTAATTTGACTCAAAGTAATTTTTTAAAACTGGGTTCAACATGATCAAAGGTACAACTTGCCTTGGAATAGATCCTATTACTGATCTTGATTTGGTGCACTCCTTCTTCAAAATTTCCCAAAGAATCAACGTCTACTCGCAAACGAAGCAAATAAATAAAATAAATAAATAATGGAGATAAAACAAACTCTAAAAATTAAATATAAATCTCAGATAAAAAGAGCTCGAATTTATATGAATTTAGAAATTTGAATGAGCTCAAACGGAGTTCGGATGAAGAAGATATGGCCTTTGGAAGATCTAATCTAAAGAAAATACTCAAAATTGGATTTTCTGGAATATCCAAATTGTTTTTCTATTGAAAAAAATTAGAATATGACATTAGCATGACGTCAGCCCTGGAAATTCTGAATTAAGAAAAATCAGGAAAAAGGTTGAGACGCTGACATATGAGGCCCTCGGTTTATAGACCGAGTCCACGAAGATGGGCTCTAGTCTACGGTTCTTAGGTTCACGGAAAAGTCAATTGACACGTGGGGCCCACGGGTTAGTGACTGGGCTCACGGAGGAACAGATCCATGGAATTCAGATGAAACATATCTGGTGTGGGGTTAGGATGTGCCGCGTCACTGCTGACGCGGACCAATCGCGTTGTGACACGATGGCATCAGTGCTGACCGAGACGACTGACTTAGGCGCACATGTGGGCAATGACGTAAGTGTGACGTCACACCCCGGTGAGGGTTTCTGACCCTAGCGACAATGACGATCGGCGGTGTGGCACCGGTGGAGAGTGCGTGCAATAGGTGGGGAACGCAATTGCGCACCTGTTGATAGGCTTTTTGGCACTGGAGGTTGATGGTGATCGCTGGAATTGCAGCCAGAGTGGGGAACGAAACACGGCTATTGTCGGGATTGACCTCCAGAGATGTCTCAGAGCAAGGGAGGGGCACGCGAGGTAGCTTCGGCGATGTAGTCCACATGGACAGGGCGGCGCTGGCGGCGGAGGAATTTGGGTTTTAGGTTTTCAGCTCCAAAAACCTAATCTTGCAATCTTGGCTATTCTAAGGTTCTCGAGGCCAAATTGAGGTGGAAAACGGGATGTGAAGGTCAGGGTGGACCTCAGAGCGATATTTATACCCCTAGATCTTGTCCAGATAAGATACGCCCAAAATGAGTTCTTTTCGGATTTGGGAGTTCTTAGAGATTAGATTGGATTCGGGATAAGGGATCAGCAGATAAGGTTATGGAGAGATAAGAGATAGATTTTAACGCGGTTTCCCAGCGGCTTCTAGATTGAAAAATCCTGTTGCCATGTGGAGCTCGGAGCTCTATCCATGGCGGACACGTAGCGTAAGCATCGATGAAGACAGCATAGCGAGGATGAAGATGATGGGACCAGCGTGGAAGCGGAATGCTGCACGCAATGAATAGATTGCTTTCGCCATTGGATTTGGGCCACACGGATGGGCCAAGCTAAGGGAATAGGAATGGGCCTTGGGTGGAGATTCGGCTCGATTCATATTCTGAGATTTTAACTTAGTTTTCCTTTTTAGAAATTATAGAAAATGCAAATAGCAAATAAACTCGAAACAATTCTAGAAAAATCTAGAATATATATCCAAGCACATAGAATCCAAATAAAATAGTTTTGACCAATGTTTATGTTGACATTATACATATTAAATGGTTTTGATACTAAAAGTCCAGGTTTAAGCTTTAATTAAAATCAAATAAATCTCAAGGGTGAATTTTCCATCTACTAAACTAAACAAAATATTTTTAAAGCTCAAAAAATTGGGATGTTACATGAGTACCTCACCCAGGTGCTTATCTAGGGACGTCACTTCGGAGACCTCGCCTTCCATTACTACAGGAGGGGCTCTACAATCCTGATGTTGCTATATGACGTGGCCTACATCACTATCGTACGCCTGCGACATGAGCTTCCAGAGCTGGAGAACTCGTTCTTCCACTTCCCCACATGGACTGTGGATAGGGAGGAGCACACCTATCGAGTGGAGGGTAGACAGTTCCTTACTCCCCACCTGCACCTCGCTGATTTCGTGCGATCTCTCGATAGATACCTCTACCGAGTGTCCCGCGAGCTACTAGAGGCCCCCAGACGATCTACACACTCGAGGATAGCATCGCATTGATGGTGTCCCAGGGCTCTTCTCACAGGAGCTACTGTGTGGGGAGAATGTTGTACTGGCGGCCGCTGAGGAGTTATCAGAGCCCATCACCCACATCCGACCTGGTGCCCGATGTCCCCGCATGTCTAGGATTCATCACCGCTATCGGGTGACAGCCCTTTATGCAGGGATGGAGGATTCTTCGCGAATGGTGTTGTGACACCATCTTCCCTCAATGGGCACAAGGAGATCGAGCACTTTGGTCCTCCATCTCTCTCTGCCCCAGAGTCGTCAGCGCTGCACGGCGCGACCACGACGACTAGACGGAGGCGGACTGTCTAGACCTCACTTGTAGGACTTTAGTGTGAGCATTTTTGGGTATTTTGTAGGCTAGAATTATGTAAGATGTTGCTATATAAATTGCTACTTATGTTGGATTTCTTGCCTCTTTTTTAATGTTAAGCAACGGGCATGCGAATCATGTAATATTTGACTAGTTTGTTAAAATTCATGTGTGCTGCCCTTATGGTTTAAAAACATACTTATTTTCAGTTTAGATATGTTATTTTAGTTGGGATGATGTTCCTTACCGGCCCACTTAACTTGTGCCCATTCCCTCTCACCCTACGCATGTACATTGAGATTTTGCGATGTATGAACAGGATGCCGGTAACACGCTCCATTCGTCAGCTCATAGCAACGGGAGCTACCTTCGAATCACAACAATAGGGAGGAAAGGTTTCTAATCCTCCGCGTCCCAATCCGCTGCATCCTTCTACATTAGCGACGCAAGTTGAGCAACCTCAGCCTGCTTCTACTGAAGGTCCGAAAGTTCTGCCACCACCATCCACCATAGCACAAGTATGAGCCATGATTGAGCAACAACGGCAGATGAACACTCTTCAGCTCCAACAATTGGTACAAAACATTGATGCCCTCTGCACTACTACTAAAGGAAATAGAGCTGCTGCAAACCAATCTCAGTCAAGGATGGGCGAGTTCATGCGAACTCAGCCACCGACCTTGGAATCGGTAGTTGACCTTCTCGATGCCGATGACAGGCTCCGCACCGTCGAGAGCAAGTTGGACATTGCCCAGTGTAGTGACGAGGAGAAGGTGCTATACGCATCTTACCAGCTGCAAGGTGCGGTAGCTGCTAGGTGGGAAAATCATCAGGCCATCCTTCTAGAGGGCCAGACTATCACTTGGGCCGCTTTCAAGGAAGCATTCCTTAATGCCCATATCCCCTCGAGCCTTATGGACATCAAGAAGTGGGAATTCTATGAACTCTAGTAAGGGAACCCGATGGTGATGGAGTTCCTGCATCGCTTTAACTATCTCTCTCGCTATGCTGCGTCTGAGATATCAAATGATGGAAGGAAGGTTGCTCTATTCAAGGAGCGCCTCAACGACGAAATGAAATGCTCACTTTCTGCCATCACATTCCCAACTTTCAGGCCCTGATCAACAAGGCCATTCGGGTTGAAGACAACACCCGGGCAGTCATGGAGAGCCGCAAATGCAAATGGCTTGCACAGAAATCAGCAAGCAGTGGTACGCCCAAACCACGCGTTTGGCAACCATCAAACACATGTCCTTCGGCATCACCACCTCTGAGGTTCCAAGACCAGGGTGCCCACCCTCAACAAGCCATGATTCAGTAGTATAACCACAGAGGATAGCTATTCGGTACACAAAACCAGGCAACAGACGTCGCATGCTACGGCTGCGGCGAGCGTGGGCACTGTGTGAATGTTTGCCTGAAGAAGAAGTCTCCAACGCCCCCACCTCAACCCCTTGGCATCCAACAATGAACCTAGGGCCTCGCACGAGGTCAAGGATAGCAAGCCCCCAAACCGGTGCAAGGTTTTGGACACGGCCATCTAAACCATACAACCGCCGAGGAGGCTGGCACAGCACCTGATGTGATGACAGGTATGATTCTCATTCACTCAGTACTTGCATTGGAATTATTTGACTCTAGAGCTTCTCATTCATCTCTAAGAAGTTTGCCATACAATATCATATAAAAACTACACCTCTAGAGAGCATTATAGTAGTCTACTACTTGGGTTCTATCATTAAGGCAAAACTTCGGTTGTTCGGATGTTCAAGTATCAATGGAGTAGAATTCAAAGCCAACCTCATTATGATAGGTACACGGGGCGGATATCATCCTTGGGATGGGTGGCTAGCCAAACACAAGGGAGTAATTGATTGTGCAGAACGAGCCGTCTCTCTTGTCAACCCTAACGGGGAGTGAATAATTTTCTCCTCCTTATATGCCGTCTCATTGCAGCAGCCCACGCTCAACTCCATCTCAATCCCAGAGCTTAGTCAGGTGCCCGTGGTATATGAATATCTAGATGTATTTCCAGATGAATTGCCAGGGATGCCGTTGGACCGTGACGTGGAGTTCGTCATTAATTTAATACCCGGGACAACACCTACGTCCAAGCGACCTTATCGAATGGCATCCGATGAGTTGGTTGAATTAAAGCAACAACTCAAAGAGCAACTGGGCAAAGGGTTCATCCATCCTAGCTCATCACGATGGGAAAGCCCTATGATGTTCGTGAAGAAGAAGGATGATAATCTGAGGATGTGCGTCGACTATCGTTCCTTGAACAAAGTCACCATCCAGAACAAATATCCCCTCCCGAGGATTGATGGTTTGTTCAATCAAATGAATGGTGCTTGTATCTTCTACAAGATTGATCTAAGGCTTAGTTATTTCCAACTCAAGGTCAAACCGGAAGACATCCCAAAGTCCGCATTCACTACCCATTATGGTTTGTACGAATACACCGTATTGTCATTCGGACTTACCAATGCAACCGCAAATTTCATGAACCTTATGAACAAGATTTTCATGGAGTATTTGGACCAGTTCGTGGTGGTTTTCATTAATGATATTCTTATCTATTCCAAGAACACAGAAGAATATGAGCAACACTTGCGTATGGTGCTCAACAAGCTACGTGAGCACCAATTGAACGCAAAATTCAGCAAGTGTGAGTTTTGGCTAAGGGAAGTTGGTTTCTTAAGTCATGTTCTATTTGAAGGCGGTGTAGCTATGGACTCAAGCAAACTACAAGATGCCCTAGCTTGGGAACAGCCAGTACCATTCCGAAAGTCCGAAGTTTCCTCAGTTTGGCTGGATATAATCGTCGGTTCATCGAGAACTTCACCAAAATCGCAAGACTAATGACACAACTTATGAGGAAGGAGAATAAGTTTGAATGGTCAGCATCATGTGATGAGAGATTTCACAAGTTGAGGAAAAGGCTCACAACATCCCCGGTGCTTACCTTGCCCGACATACACAAAGGCTTCACTGTGTAATGTTATGCGTCCCACCACAGCCTCAATTATGTGCTGATGCAAGAAGGCAAAGTAGTGTCTTATGCCTCACGATAGTTGCGGCCTCATGAAGCTAATTATCCAACACATAACTTGGAACTAGCAGTCGTGGCTCATGCTCTCAGGATCTAGAGACATTCCACCTCGGCAATCGGTGTGAAATCTACACCGATCACAAAAGCCTAAAGTACTTCTTCACACAACCAGATATGAACCTAAGGCAGTGAAGATGGCTTGAATTAATCTAGGATTATGACCTTGATATTCATTACCACCCTGGTAAGTCCAACGTGGTAGCCGATGCCCTTAGCCGAAAGCTTCACTGCATAAACATGTCAATTGAAGCAAATCAACCAATGTTGCATGAAGAATTCCGAGGCTCAATTTAGAAGTGGTCGACAAAGGTTATGTTGCTACCCTAGTGCTACAACCTACCCTCGAATCGCAGATCCAGCCTACTCAGCTCAAAGATCCAACAATTGCCAAAATCAAGCAAGACTTGTAGAACGACAGGAAATCAAAATTCACTGAGAACATAAGTGGACTGGTTATGTGCGGTCAGCAGATATACGTCCCAGATAATCGCGATATCAGGGATCTAATCCTCAGAGAAGCTCATGATTCACCACTCTCCATTCACCACGGGAGAACCAAGATGTATCAAGACCTCTGAAAGCAGTTCTAGTGGCCCGGTATGAAGTGGGACATCGCTGCACATGTTGCCATGTGTGACGTGTGTCAATGTGTTAAGGCAGAACACCAACTACCAGTGGGATTACTTCAGCCTCTGAATGTTCCTGAGTGGAAATGAGACGAAATTGGCATGGATTTTGTAACTGGGCTACCAAAAACCCGAAATGGACATGGTTCCATATGGGTTATTGTCGATCGTCTAACCAAGGTGGCTCACTTCATTACAGTTAGCACCACATATCATGGCACCAAACTCGTGGAGCTTTACACGAAAAGCATCATCCGCTTGCATAGTGTACCAAAAAAAAACCTCAAATCGAGGACCTCAGTTCACCTCACGATTTTGGGATAGCATACAAGAGCTGTTGGAAACCGAGCTATTCTTTAGCATGAAATTCCACCCACAAACGGAAGGTCAAATAGAGAGGACAAATCAAATTTTGGAAGATATGTTATGAGCTTGCGTGCTGTCCTATAGCATGAATTGGGAGAAATGCTTGGCATTTGCTAAGTTTTCCTAGAACAACAGCTTCCAGTCAAGTTTTCAGATGTCCCCGTTCGAAGCACTTTACAAGAGAAAGTGCAAGACACCTCTATTCTAGTCTGAGGTCGGTGAGAGACAGTTATTTGGACCGACCATCATCCAGGAAGCACAAGAGCACGTTGACGCGATAAAGAGGCGATTAAGGGAAGCACAGTCGTGTCAAAAGAGCTATGCCGATCATCACCGTCGTGAGCTAAGCTTCGAAGTAAACGATTATATTTATCTCCAGGTCTCACCGCTATGAGCTATCCACCATTTTCAACTCCATGGAAAGCTGGCACCTCGGTACATTGGACCGTACCGAATCATTGAAAGGAAAGGCGAAGTAGGTAAAGTAGCATACCTATTAGAGTTGCCAACGCAACTCTTAGACGTGCATGACGTCTTCCACATATCCCAACTTAAGAAATGCCTACAGACTCTAAACGAACTTGCTCAATTGGAGAACATCGATCTCCAACCGAACCTTTCTTATTGAGAACACCCGATCTAAATCTTAGACGAAGCCATAAGGCATACCCGCAATCACGCTATCAAGATGCTAAGAGTTCAGTGGAGCAACCACACCGAAGACGAAGCTACATGGGAACAAGAGGACTATCTTAGAAACGAGTTTTCCTACTTCTTTACCGAGTCCACTGAATCTCAGGGACGAGATTCTCTGTAAGGGGGGCTAGGTCTGTAACATCCCAAAAATTGGGCTTATTTTCAAATGTGTGAAAATGTGCACTTCTTAAAACTTTCTGACGCATTTTATTGACATTCGTTTTTCTGGATTATTATGCAAGACTTTTGTCTAATTGAGAAATTAAGAATTCAATTTTGGAAATACCAAAACTCATTATGAATTTAAAAAAATTGGAACAAAACATGATAATTAAAAATCCCAACTTGGTGTAATTATATTGTCAATAAAATGGGAAATACTTAAAGCATGTTTTGAAACATTCCTCAAGTCAAGTAATAAAATAGAAGCTTAAAATAATTTTAGATAAAAATATAGAACCAACAAAATCCTAGAAAAAATTATACAATCATACACCCTGTGTTAGTAGTCTTCCCTAAATTTTTAATAATTTTCAGAGCTATATTTGTATATCTAAAAATTTCCCAAAACCTCAGCCTTTTTAGAAAAATTCTGGAAACCAATTTTTCTTTCCCCTCCCGCTGACGGGTGGACCCCACCCGTTAGGGTTCTACCTCCATGCAACGCAGCACTAGCTCACCATGAGCCATGACCATGCTCCCAGGAGCCCATACCTTGCCAACAACTTCTCCCAACGACTCGGCCAGCCGCCCACTGTTTTGTCGCGTCCATGCGCTCCCCGGTCACGCGCCCATGCCTACCCGTCTCCCTCGTCAACACCTAGAGAAAGTCATTATCAGTACCAGCGGGCTCTCTTGTGACTACTCTGCCCCTCTTCCCCTTATAATCCGAGCATCGAGTGTGTCACCTCCCCCAGTCCATTTCGCCACATTTCCCTCTGCATTCCTCTCCTTCGAGCTCAGACCTGAAGGTTAGTGCCGGCCATGGCCGCGCTGCCGTGAAGTCTCCCGGCCACATCGATGGACCCACGACCCTTTTCTTCTTTTCCCTGATGATCTCCTCTACCTCCTCTTTCCATCCCTCACCTTCTTCTTCTCTCCTTGCAGCCGAAGCGCTAGGAACACGAGCTTCTTCATCGCGTCCGGGCATTGCGAAGAGGTTGCTCCCTTTTATAGGGTGAGGAGACGACCGGAGGTGGAGATCGTGTGCGGGCATTAACTCGCCGGTGGTAGAAGTGGGCATTAACGCGATTTGGAAATGAATGCGTGAAATTTGGAGATGGAGTGGAGATTGTGTGTGTTAATGCGCACGATCGCGAGTAGAAATGGGCGCATTTACGTATGGGAGCGGTGAGAATGGCGGCGACGCGAGTGCGACAAGGATGAAGACAAAGCTGATATGGTGGGTCCACCTATCAGCGATGGTGAGAGAGGGAAACAGGAGCAAGCCACGGGAGCCAGTGTGGGTGGGGAAAAAGAAAGAAAAGGTTGTGGGCTGGGTAGGAGAAATGGGCAGCGGGAAAAGAAATTCAGCACGAGATTCAAATTTCGATTTTTAATTGATTTTTTATTTACAGAATGTAATATCCCAAAATCCAAACTCTGGGATTATGTAATACAATTGCATTAGGAAAATCACTTTGATCAATTGCATATGAACTTTTGCCATGTTGAATTTGGTTTTTGAAATTAAAAGCAAAACGTGAACTACAACCAAAAAGGTGCTAAAAAGGAAACAGATAAAACAAAGAAAATATATTTGTTGAGATAATTATTTTGGGCATATTATCCCGTAAATAATTCACAAAATAATTTATATGAAATCTTATTTTAAAAAACAATTACAAAGAGAAAAAAGAAATTTGTATGAATTTTGGAGAAATTCACGAAAGTATTATCATTTGAAAATTTTCTGTAAGAAACTACACTAGGTCGAAGCCTACCCAAAAACTTCTATTAATTTTATAATTAATACGTCTAGTAAATAAAATCGGCAAATAAATTAGCAAATAAATAAAAAACCCTAACTCTCTCTCACCCTCACTGGCCAGTGGACCTCGAGCGCAGGGACCTTCGTCCATCTCACGCTTTATGCGCCAAATTGATCACACGCGAGCTCTGTAGTGCCACTATTTTCTCGACGCCGTGGTTTTTTTTGCCGCTTAACGACCGCGTCGCATCGGGTCAGCGTCGCGCTTATTCTGCTTTCGGTAAAGCCATCCCTACCCGTACAACATCGAGGAACTCCACCAGTTGCTCGCCGACATGCCCAAGCTCTTCTCAGCTATCTTTGCCCTCTCCGACTATAAATAGGACACCCCGAGTTGCGCCTCATCCTATCCTACTTCATGCGCTCACTCACTTTTCTTCTACCTCACTAAATCAAGCTCTGAAGCTCAAGGAGCGCAAGTCCTAATTTGGTCGTGTGCCACTGCCTTTGTCCCCGATGTCTTGAAGGGTTTTGTATCACCCTTACCGCGTCATTTCGTATTCCAGCATGCTCTAAACCTTCTCCCTCATTCAATTTCATCTTTGTTTCACAGAAGCTCCCGGATCGCTTCTTCTTCCTCATCTTTGACCAGAACCGCCGCTCCAGTCGTCGCCGGAGCTCCATTGCACCCCAAGCCGATTCTTCATGCCAGGAGCATCACAGGACCATCGCTAAGCTTCTCCGACCACTAGACAATCCTCTCCATCGCCCGAGCCTCTTCTCCACGTGTGACCGACCTCGTCGCCTTGGTTCACCGTCGACTAGTCGTCTTTGACCACCTCCAAGCCTCCACGTCCTTCCGGTATGACCCTAGTAGCCCCTAGATCCTTATGCGTGCAATAGATAGTCAAGGGCATAGCTCGTTTGGATCTTCACCTGTTGCCGTAGCAGCTCCTCCACATGACACTGTCGTGCCACCGTGTTAGGCCACCTCCGGCCTCGCTGTCGGTGCGGGCGGGTCCGCAAGGGTATGGAGATTCCGTTTTGGGCACTCTTCTACCCCTACGAGTATCACGCCACCGGCAAGACACGCGGGCGCTCACGTCACCACGCGGCACAACGGTGATGAGCACTGTAGCTCCTCATCGGTGTGTCTAATCATGTTCATTAAAGTCTCATCAATGTTTGGTTGTCGGATTAGCCCTAATGATTCACTAACATGCGGGCCCCAAAATCACTTAAGCGCATAGCTCGCTGCCCCGTAGACTGCGCACGGTGCGCATGGTCGAAACCACCTACGGCCACATGGTCGAAACCTTCTATGACCACGCGTAGTCGAAAACTTATTTCCGACCACGCCGTCGAAACTCCATTCGATCGTGCAATCGAAACTCCATTCGATCACGTAGTCGAAACCTTCTTCTGACCAGGTGGTCGAAACGGTGAACATTACTCGAAAGTGAACAGTACTCAAAACCATTTTTCTTTTTCCATGGATTTTCAATCCGACACAACTACAAACCTTAATAACTTTTGCTAGGAAACTCCAAATTAAATGAAATTTGTCTCTAAATTTGTATAAAATCATAATCTACCAGAATATGTAAAAATGTTTGGATTTCATTTCTGTTTGAATTTATTTGCATTATTTAATTGATTTCGAGCTCTTTTTGCATTAGCCATTGATTGCGCGAACGAAATCTTCGATGACCAACCGATCTCATATTCAAAATGACCTGAGCAGGGCAAGCACCCCCTTTGATGATATTGATCCTAGTATTTTACTTATTGTACTTTGTTTTGCAAATCATATTATGCATGCGTGTATGTTTGTATGAAATTGCTATGTCTGGGAAAGCGATAGTTGTAAATCCTATTTGCTGCATATATATCCTTGAAAAATTGATGTCCTATTGTTGTAGCCATTAGATATGGGTTAGACAATATATAATGTCACTTGGGAAATTTTGAGTGCGATTTATCGCACAAATGCTTACTAGAATGATAGTTTTCCGGAAAAAGATATAAAAGGACAATATGATAAATGTGAATTTGAGATATTTTGAAAAATGTACAGATGAGGTATCTCTGTTATTTTGTATAAAAATAAAAATGAAAACATAGTTTTTGACACGAGCGAGTTATGTTATATTCTGAGAAAGTGGGAGAGGAGTCTCACTAGTAGATAGGGGGACATTCTCCCCAGGGTCAATTAAGGACCGAACGCTAGTATTTACAACCTAAGCGTAAGCGTACAACCATAGTGCTATTGTGGGATGAACTTAGCTAATTAAGTTGTCCAGATCTAGCCTTGCATGAGGGGTAAGTAAGAGACGTGCGCGTATCGAGTTATGATTACCGACATAACGGTGAATGCCTCACTAAGACAGGTGTACCGCGAAGGGTTCCCATATACTGAGAAGGGTACATTCGGGCGAAGTGAGGAACAACATTCGACGAGCTAAGTGCAAGGTTAGGGCTAGATAATGTAAAGGCTTCGACATGTACTCTAAACTGCTTACCTAAGATAGTGAGCGGTGGCATAGATATATGCTAAACAAACTAGAGAATTCGTGTACTGTAGGTAAAGTTGTACCCCTCTGCAGAGTGTAAATCTATTATAACAGCTGTGCTCGCGGTGGTGAGCGTGCTAAGTGTAGTATTGCCAGGTATAGTCTTGACTTTTCCAAAAAACTATCTTATCGGGAAAACATGGGAAATGGTTTGTGTTTTATTTAAAATAACTGTCATGTTATGGCTGAACATGAAATGTTTGCTCACAGCCAAGGAGCGTGGTGAGTTGTAGTCATTATTATTAGTGATTCATTCAATTACTTACTTACTATCATGTACTTATTTATACTACTCTTTCAAATTCCGTTACAAAATTATTACTTATGAATATTGCAAATAAAAGTGGCTTTGAGCAAAAGAACTTGTAGAGTAGAGCCATTCACTTGATAGTCTTGCATCTAATATAATTTTTTTGCGATACACTACAAGTCTTGTTGAGTACACATTGTACTCAATCTTGCTATTGTTGTTCGTTTAGAGTTTGCAGAGGAGGCAACGCTAAAGCATTTGAGTTCTTTGCTCCCAAAGACGGAGGGTTTGGTGACGGGTCTACCTAGGCATTGTTCCTTATCGGTTGCCTATGGGATTGGATGAGCATGCCGCTGGACTTTTGCTACTATTACTATATCTTCTGCTACTATTTATTTATTTTTACTCTAATGATTGCTTTTATTTGGTCGGTCGGTAGTTGTTGTAATAATCGTTGTAATAGCTTAAGTAAAATACCCTTTTGCTTTACTTTAGTATGAATTGGTATGGATGTGAATGCCAAACGTTGTGAATATGTGTGCTAGCAAATAATCCTGGGACTAATACGTTATACACATAAGATCTTCGGGTATTCTACGCCCAAGGGTCTAACACAGAATTGAGAGAATTCAAATATGTTTTTAGAAAATAGTAGATAGAGTTCAAAAATTCTAAAAAAAATCACAGGAATTCCCTGAACTATTTTGAACTTAAATAAATTATTTTCAACTTAAAATTGGTATTTAGATTTGCAAATAAATTATTTTGGCCTTAAAATAAATGGGGAAAAATCTTTTAAAAAGCTAGAAAAATCAAGGAAAATAATTAATTTTTTATTTTTAACAGAATTAAAAATTTGGGATGTTGCGATAGCGGTGAGGTGGGAAAAGAAAATGGATTTGAATTTGTAATTGAAAGCTAAAAACTTTGAGGAATTTTGATCATGGCAAAGCGAGTTCCAAACTTTATGAACATTTTTGGAGAGGCTTCGATACTATCTAGTTTTTATTAAAATTAACTCCACTATTTTATCAACTCTCTGTTTTTCTTGAAAATTCATTTTATTACTGTTATAACAGGAAAAGATTTAAATAAAATGCCAAAAATGCAGAGAAAAGCTCAAAATGCAAGATTTTAATTGTTTAAGCATAAACAAGAGAGAATACCTTATTTTGGGCTGTTACAAATATCAAGATGGAATAGCACCTAGGGTATTAATGATGAGATAATTCGCCCCTATGACCTGTAAACAGTGATGAAATTTGGTATCAACACAAAAATACCCTTCCTAATAAGTAATAATTAATGTAAAATCCTTCACCGTCAAATAAAATCCTTCTGTAGTAAACATATGATTTCTAGAATCCTGTCAAAAGTAATTAAGGTTTGTAGACCTTAGTTAAAAAAATTATGACGCAACTTATTTTACTTTATTCTTGTTAACTGGTTATATATCGATAAGTTGTTTGCCATTAAGTAGAATTCTGGAACTTAATTGGCACAGCTTTTCGCCATGCATGGGCATTTCTTCACAGTTTGTCGCTGCTAGCTGGCCATTTTTGTCTCTATCAGCATGTCAATATCAACGTCAATTGTATGCATACTAGTCTTGCAGAATTTCACCAGATCTACAGGATATTCCAAACGAGTATACAAGGTCGTTTGTTGTTATATATATTTCCACACGTAATGTCCATGACTCCAGCTACTAATACCAGACGCGAGCCCGTATTAACAGGCAACAGCGATTGATGGTTGATTCCTTATGATCGGTGTAAAAATTAGAGGACTTATATCATTCACGACAAAATCAGGTAATTTCCGCACAATTTACTTGAAAGACTAATTAGTAATTAATTCAGAATGTTTTAGCTGCTTCAATTTCTTGTCCCCTTTATGGCCTACTATGGATAAGTTTTATACAAAATATATACACTGCTCCTTTCTTTTTGTGCTTGACATCCTATATTTCGTGCCGTTTAGAACTATCTAGATTGGCTATACCAAAATTATCATTAGATTTGTTATTAAAAATACTTTTATAATATTACAATTGTATTAGTACATCAAAATGTAAAGTTATAAAAGCAATGGTCAAAGTCGAATCTCGAAGACCGTAAAATGTAAAAAATGACAGGAAAAAAAATAATGGAGATAGATCCACTACTACAAAACAGGCTATAGAAGACGCCTCATCACAGGCAGTTCGAAGGAAACCGTCTGTGATAAGAGCTGATCACAGACGGTTCTTATTAAGAACCATTTGTGATATTTCTAGCATTATAAATACACCAGATAGAACCCCTGCTGCTGGCTCCACTCCTGCTTTGCCGTCCCCCATGTCTTTGGCTCCACTTCTCGCCTCCTCCCCATGCGCCACCGCCTTGCCTAGCTCCTCCGCCCTCTTTGGTCCTTCCCATTGCACCGAGAGAGGAGAAGGTCGGGACCCCCCCCTAGTGCCTCCTCCTTTGTGCCTCCTCCTCCCATTGCGCCACTCGCAACTTGCTTCCAAAAACCGTCTTTGATAGGTGACTATCACATGCGGGGCTTCTCACAAATAAGCTTAACTCGAGAGATATTTGGTATTTTTATCGTGAGCTCCGAGGGTAACGATCTATAACCCTTAATGTTTGCTATAAATTAATCGCTAATCAATTTAAGTATGTTTGGTAAATAGGAAGCCCATTCTTGTGCATGAGAGAGGAAGGGAGGATAAGGAGAGGAGGAAGGGAGGAGAAGGAGAGGATTCTCGAGAGATATTTGGTATTTTGAGTTGAATTAGATACTTAAAAAATGGTTTCACTTGATTTGGAGTTGAGTTGAATTAGATATGAATTTTTGAAGTCAAATGTGTTATGAACTTGTCATCATACTTGTCACCAGGTTTATATGGACTTGTCATGATTGTCATCATACTTGTCACCAGGTTCATATGACAATCACTTGTCACCAGGTTTTGTCAGGATATCACAGATTGTCCAGGCTATCACAGACGGTTCTATTATGGAACCGTCTGTGATACGTCCCATATCACAGACGGTTCTTAATAAGAACCGTCTATGATTCCTTGTCACAGACGGTTCTATAATAGAACTATCTGTGATAGCCTTTTGATAAGGAGCGAACCGCTAGGGTTTTTGCTCTTGCTTGTCACTTCCACTACTCCCGCCCTTAAGCTCTCGCGCTCTTCGCCTCTCTAGGGCTCGCCGCCTCCCTGCTCCGACTCGGCCCGACGGCAGCGCGCCTCCCCTAACTCGGCTCGGCGACCGGCGCCTCCTCGACGACTCGGCCCGACGACCAACCGCCTCCTCCCGGCGTGTGGCCTCCTCCGACTCGGCCCTGACGGCCGGCCGCCTTGCTCTCGACTCGGCCAAGCAAGCGGCGCCTCCTCCTCCGACTCTAGCCCGACAAGCGGCCGCCTCCATCCTACGACGCAGCCCATCGCCTCCACTTCCACTACACATCGCCATCTTCCTCTCGGCACATCCTTGGCTCCTCCTCGCGCCTCCCGGTACTCTCGCGCCTCTTACGGTATACCACTCTACTCGCTCTATCCGCTCCCTCCCTTGCTCTGTGATGGGTTACATTGATGCTCTGTGATGATAGTGAAATCTGAAATCAAATAGATAATTAGAAAGCAGACTTGAGCTTAATCATATTGCTTTATATGGTCAGTTATAATTAGTAGCCTTTATACTTTTCATTTTTCGATTATAGCTGAATTAAGATTACACTTGTATGTTACGTGATCGATTGATCTTACGTGAGATATTTCCATTTCTATTTTCAATTTGTCAATTAGACTTATTGTTGATATAAATTTATGAATTATCTTGAAGGCGTATGATTAGATGTTCATTTCTGAGAATGCTTTATGTGCTATTTTTGCGATTTAATTTCACTAAGATAGTTAAATTGTAATCTGTTGACTGAAAATTTAACTGCTACTCTGAGGTAACTTGACATATGAGAAAGTTGTAGTTTGAGCTCAAGATCTGTTTTGTAATTATCAAAATTGATTGGTGAAGAGATTTTGACAAAGGACTGAGATTGCAAAGACTATGTCTTATGCAATTAGTCAACTGAGAGCAATTGAGCAATCTTATTTGCTTAGCTTCATGCTATTTTTAGTTGTTCTCATAATGAATATGTCGAGCATATTCTTCTTTTTAAATGGCATGGAGAAACTTCATATGTATTTAAATGCCAATCCTCCACGGTATGAAGCAAATCGTACACTCCGATGTGTCGGGCTCGATGAAGTAGGCTCGGGCAAAGATGGGCTCAGGTTCTGTCTATGCAAAAAATTCGTATCACTAGTTTCTATCTATCTGAAGATCACAAGAGATTGTTATACATGTGATTGTTATGTTAGTCTAGTTAAGCTTTGGATAGAGCTCAAAATCTGAATTTTAGTTTTCTTATCCAACTTATGAAGAGAATAGACCTTAGTGCTGAGATGGCCAAGTTTGTTTCTTGTGCAACTCGCCATATGAGAGCTCACATTAATTTCAATTTTTTGTGCTCTGTGCTAATTTCATTCATATACATGTGGTACATGTTTTGTATTTCAATCAATTTAAATGACTTGAATGATTTACATTTGATTATGTTAATTTGGTCCTTCCTCGTGCCTTGTCTAGAATTAATTATGCAATTTCATTCATATATATGTGGTATATGTTTAGCAGTTTAAATGACATGGAGATACTTCATATGTATATGATAATTTGGGACACTTGCAATCCATTTTATTGCATATGTAACTTATATAGATATCAAGTAAGCGAGATGGCAGAGGCGCCGTCTTCGCCGCCATCACCGACGCCGCAGATGATACGAAAGCGAGATGGCAGAGGAAAATCGAAAATGCCTGTGGGCCGACTGGTCATCACGGAGGTCAGTGACTTTGGGGTCCCTCTGAGTCCCAAGAGATCAGCGGTGAGATTCCAGATCATCTGTGGGATACTTGCAAGGGAACAGGTCCCCATCACCACATCAAGGTAGAAGGATCTGACGAAAGAAGCGAGAGGCGCGCTGTGGACAGAACTTTCAAGCAAGTTCACTATCCCAGAAGCAGACATGGCACGCATGGAACGGACAGTGATGCTCACGATGGATAAATCGTGGAGGATCTTCAAGAACATTCTTGTCACGAAGTACGTGAACACGGGTCAGACACCCTTCGCGAAGTATGGATTCTTGACGCGAGAAGCATGGGACGCCTTTGTGGCTATGAAGATGACGGTCGATTTTAAGGAGCAAAGTGCGGCGCACAAAGCTCTCCAGACACGAAACACTCACCCGCACAGACTCGGCACCGCTGGGTACACGGGTAAATAAGAGGAATGGGCGGCGGAGGAGGAGAACGCAACCGAGCCATTTCCTGATATCACAAACCCACGTTCCCTAAGCTGGTTAAAAGCGAGGGCAAAAGTCTTGTCTTCGGGCAGCATCTCTTTCACAAATCCAGCAGACTAGGAAGTGTCCTAACGTGTGGTAAATATGTTGAACTACCTAGTTAATAAGTCCATAACTTCACAGTGTCTATAATAACATGATAACCTCTTGTAGCGTGAATTGAGTGCCCAAACTTTCCAAGGCTCCTTCCAAGCGAGCGAGGAGAAGGATATACTATCACGTACAGGAAACAAGGAGCACCCGGTCGCCTACGAGGCCTTGGGGTTAACGTACCTTGAGTCATGGATTACATGAGCGACTATCACATATATAGGAGTAGGAAGAGATCCAAGGCGAAGCACGAGGACGGTTGAGTACAGATGATTCTTGAAAAATTTGAAGGAAAGCTAGAAGCATTGCAGGATCAAATGAATCAACTCTGAGCGATGCAAAGTGCCTGTTAATTTGGGGAGCGATCCCGCTCGACATCGAGATAGCGTCGCGTCCGCATAATTCGAACATGATGATGTCCAATTACGGATAAGCGACATCAAGGTAATATACATCTATGGAATGCACCAAAGATAGACCTATAGGATGCCTTAGCTAATTGCGTATCGTTTTGTAGGGGGCGACGCCCTACAAGCTCCAAGTGAGGATAGATGGGTCCCTTTCTATTGAGGCTGCACGGGGGATGGTGTATCCATACCAGGAAGGGGCAGTGCAACACGGTGCCCAGCTGGCGCAGGGTTACGCCAGGGTCGAGGTGGAGATGGTACATGACAATTTAGTGGCCATCCCGCTGAAGATTCGTCCGAACGAAGACATCAGAACACTAGGGGATGTTATGCACACTTTTATCCAATGGCCTAAGAAGGACATCGCCATACGACCCATGGTCTTGTAATCTGGACATGGCCATTCCTCTCTAACGGGACCCTCGATGACTCCACCTCATGTTTCGCCTCGAAGGCCACCTCATCGGTTCTGTGGAGAAGACGCCGAAGGAACAACAAAAGCGTGCCGCCGTATCAGTTCTCGAGTCGTCTCACAAGAAGACACTGCCAATCGTTAAGGTCAAATCGAAATCGATGAACGTTAAGGCGCCTCCCAAGTCCGGGAAGTCTGGGATGTCCGGGAACTACATCATCGGAGAACCGTTGTGCTCCGACACAGCATTAATGCGTGCTAGATATGCTTGTCAAGCTTTGCATGCCTGGTATATGCAGAAGACCGCAAAGAAGGGGTGCGATACTAGAATCACCGTCAGATACAACGATGAGCATTTCTTCAACGGGACGAACCACTTCGTCGTGGGCTTCAACGACTTATATGACCTATTCAACCTCGTTGGCCTCGGCGCCTCGCTTCTCACGATGTTGGACCTTTGTAAGTCGCGTACAATCAAGTTCTAAATTCACGTAATACCGATAAATATCAGAACTCATTGCTTGTGTATAGATACATGTGGAAAAAAAGTCCGGGAATGGAAAGAACCGGTGGGTTTCCTCGACCCACACGTGGTATCTTTGCAAACCATCGAAGCAGACCCGTCCTTCATCGAGAAATACATAGCGGCAGCATTGCTTCATCAAGTAGACAAGAAGTACATAGTGGTGCCCTACAACGAGGGGTAAGTGTCACTACTTACTATACAAATTTCACTTGTACTTTATACGCAGCACGAACTTAGGTTTAATGATTATAGCGACATACATGAGTAGGTACCACTGGATCCTTTTAGTCATTATACCAAAGAGGAACCATGTGATATACCTTGATTCCCTAATCTGCAACGACCACAAATTCATCATTCTAAAAGGAATACTCGAGAGGTATACTCATTTCCTCCATACATAACTCTATTGTAGTCTTCATTCGTTTGAAATGGCCAAGGATAACTTTTTGGAATCATGTAGGTCGTTCATCGCCTATATTGGCAATGAAGGAATATACAATGGAAACAGCGCCGAACTAACACACAAGACGAAATTTCCGGTACGCGCTACAATGCGATAATCCTATATCATACTTCATAATAACGCGTCTCAAACTGACTATACCTGTATAAGTAATTCTATTTTTGCAGTGCCGCCAGAAAAAAATGATGAGTTATGTGCAATCTATGTTTGCTACCATATGTAGCAAATCATTAGAGCTAGGAAGAAGGATCCCGAGGTTTGTCAATCTCGAAATAAATATTTCCTAATTATAAATTTAAATATATATGCTTACCACTTTACTCTTGCTAGCAACAGGACTTGTTGATACATTTGGATGGACTCGTTGCAGATGAGATCATAGACATTTGAGGGAAGCTCTGCGCCTTTATCATGTCAGATACCGTTAAGGACAACGGAGATTTTCACTCCATCGCCGACCCAAAGCATCACCCCGCCGACACCTTTCAACCACCTGCAAACAATTGACTCAATTGTAATCTAATTGTAACTATAGCGATAATACTTGAACAAATGCGATCTTTTGTAATTTATTTTGAGTAATGATCATTTTGAATTTGTCAACAATTGATTATCTGCTTTTGTGCATGCTTGTTTTCAGAGGGCATGGCTAGCAATTCACGAGGCTAGCCAAAAAACAGCAAAAATGTAGTTAGGATAATGAACTATCACATATGGTTTTTTGTTGAAACCGTGTGTGAAGGCTAGTATCACAGATGGTTTCCAATAACAAACCGTCTGTGATATTTCACGTATCACAGACGGTTCTATTTAAGAACCGTCTATGATATGCTACGTATCACAGACGGTTTTTAATGGAAACCATCTATGATACTAGTCTTCACAGACGGTTTCAGCAAAAAACTGTCTGTGATAGTAAGTATTACAGATAATTTTAAACCGTCTGTGATAATTGCTTGTTATCATAGACAAACAAATATAGACAGTTCGAAAAATGCGTGATGACGGTTCGAACCGTCTGTGATGAAGTGTTCCTAGTATCACTTCTTCAAATGTATATAATCCTTGGTCAACAAGTCCTACTCATCAGTAAAGAATTTTGTGTAAAAAAGTGTCGTCGATATGAGATCAAACAGTAAACTTATGGCACTCCAGTCAGATATGTTGACACTGTGTTTTTTCAAGATTTAATGTTTGTAACATATCATAGTCCAGCCTGGTGAGGTTAACACCGTTTTTCCGAACCTGTTCATGAGCATAAGTCCATCCGGACGATATTCCACGGTCCAGACTGAGCACCGTGGAAATCTATGCAAACAGAATACTTTTCTATTTGGTCACGCATTTACTCTCTTCAGTAACAAATACATGTTGTTCTGGAATATGTGAAGTCAAACTTTTAAAACTTTTGTTATCGATACCTTTTTAAATATTTAGATTAAATACATAAAAAACGTATAATTTTTTTCTCAAAAAGTACTTTTATAATATATAATTTAATTAAGTGTTATAACTATATTACAATAGAAATTAGTTGTTGTAGTTGCGTTTTGAGGACTATGTCAATGTCCAACGCGATATGTATTTTTGAATGGAGGGAATAATTCAGAACCATTTATTTTGAGAACAGAACAAATGTGTGTTGCCAGAAATAAATGCAGATGTGAAATTTATATTTGTCAATAAATGCAGATGTGAAATGGCGACTTTCAGAAATATTATCATTGAATTATCAATAAAGAAAGAGAGAAAGCATATTATTGGAACAGTGAGAGTCTGAAGCTCCCCCTCAATTCCTGAAACGAAAGATACCGTGTTCAGATTTCTATTTATCCCGATAGAATCCAGTGAATTGAAATTATCAACACTCACCGAGAACAATAATGGCAGAGCGAGAGAACATGGCCCGGAGGCAGCCCAAAGTGCTGCGGCTTCTCGACGAGGCCTCGATGCAGCTGTACCACTACACCGGCATCTGCATCGCCGGCTTGGGCATGTTCAGTGATGCCTACGACCTCTTCTCCATCTCACTCGTCACTGACCTTCTCGGCCAAATCTATTACCAGAACCACAGCGGCGTACTCCCGTTTGGCGTCTACGCTGCCATCGTCGGCATCGCCTTCTGCGGCGCCGTCGTTGGGCAGCTTGTGTTCGGCTGGCTCGGCGACAAGGTCGGCCGCAAGCCTGTGTACGGCATCACCCTCAAGCTCATGGTGATTTTCTCCATGGCCTCTGGCTTCTCCTTTCGTGGACCGAGGGAGAACGTCGTAGCCACCCTATGCTTCTTCCGCTTTTGGCTAGGCTTCAGCGTCGGTGAGTAATGTTCCAGTTTAATCTCGCACAAGTTCATGATATTAACCAATAAAAAAATCGAGAGTCGTGACATTAACAATAAATTTTGAGTACCAGTCATTAACCCGTGCGTATATGGAGTACACAAATTGTGATATTATAACATATATAAATTAGAAATTAAAATTTTAGTGCCCAGCATATGTAATTCCGTTGAATATGTGAAACTAATACTTATATATTGAAAAAATATTTAGGAATTCATAATTAAAAAATCATGTTATATGAATATATACAAATTCACAAATGTGAATTCCAAAACAATTGTTATATCCAAGTATATCAATTTGTAATTAGAAATTTTAAAATTGTTGCAAGAAAACAATAGTATAATAGATTAAGAAAATTTAGAATTCTAACCACAGGACCATCACCTTCTTTGAGTTGATCATGGCATGGTGGGCTTTAGATATGATGCTACATGTAATCTATAATTTTAATAATTAAAATCCAATAGTTATGAATTTTGATAATTAGATTTTTTTGTAATTATGCAATTATAGATATTTGGATATAAAAATTTAGATCCAAGATTTGAATATCCGTGTATCTATGCACAGCTTCACATTTTTTTCTACGTGGATGCTAATTGTTTCGGGATTCTTTGCTGTTCACATAGTCCTAATTGTAATTTGTATCTAGTACGCTGTCCATGGACTCATATTTTAGCTTTTAGTATCGGACCAATATGCTCCATGCATGCGATCCAGAATTAAAAGCTATTCACACCATATGGACGGTTAGGAGTTTTCCTTTTTTCTCTGATTAACGTGGGAATTTCTAGCTTTTTTCTTTTTCTCCAATTAATGTGAAAATTTTTAGCCTTTTTACCTCCTAAGATTAATATGGGGGCTTCTAGGAGAGCCTCTAATTAGTATAGATATAGATAGATAGATTTTGTGAAAGTAGAAATTAAATATAGGAGAATATTTAAACTAGGCCATACTGTATGCACTTGATCAGATACAAATTCAATGATCCCTGAAGCTAGCTAGACGCACGAGCCTAAGACCAATACTCACCCAGACAATCACGGCAAGAGTGAAAAGGTTTGGCGTGGCCACCCGTAAAATCCTTAAGTACAACATCAAAAGAATACAAGAGACTATCGCTTATTAGGTAATCTTTGTGTATATGGTATATTTAGATTTTAGGGAGAGTTTGTGTTTCATATTTAGGCAGTATTCGTTATGGATACTAGAGTCGGTTTGGAATCTCCTACGGATACGTAGAGTCTTTGTCGGATATAAATAGTCGTTTGCTCTAAATAAAAGGGCACCCCTGTAGTCAGTTTTGAGTCAAGCGATAGAAAGAAGAGAAAATAAGAAAACGCTGCAGCAGTTCGTGCAGCACCAAATCTTTCTTCTATCGCTTCACGTGTGTGCGTGAGTTTCCAGAGTGTAAGTTCTTGCTTCCAGCGAGTTTTTCCTTCTAGCGTGATCGTCTACGTATGTTGTGCTTCATCATAGCAGGATCGCTTCCAGTGCTTGCGTGTCTTCATCTTGGATCTCTTTCTGCCGATTGCTTCGAGCTGAGCGTGCGCTTCATTAAGGATTGATTACCAGCGCCAATCCAAGTTCTACCGAGCGTGGTTTATCTTCGGTTTGGGTCAATAATTGGTATCAAAGCCTGAGTTCTTGATCCGTATATGCCTAAGATCATGCCGCGCTCTCCGGGTAGTGGTGTCACTAGTGATGAGGCGACATCGGGTGTGATGGCGAAAGAGAGTTATACCATCTCGTTGCATTATCCGATACTCACGAAGAGCAATTATACAATATGGGCAATCAAGATGAAGGTGTACATGCGCGCTCAAGAAGTGTAGCACGTAGTCGAGGACGGCAACATCGATATGCGCAAGGATCAGATGGCCTTCGCGGCCATCTATGGAGGCATCCCGGAGAAAACACTCTTCCTATTGACTGAAAAGGAGATGGTCAAAGCTGTGTGAGAGGCGTTGAAGACGATACATCGTGGCGCCAATCATGTCAAGGAAGCACGAGTGTAGACCCTGGAGAACGAGTTCGAGGGGATGCACATGAAAGAGACGAAGTCAATCAATGACTCTGCCATGAGGTTGACGACTATTGTCAACCAGGTCCGAACCTTAGGAGACAAGATAGAAGAGAGCTATGTTGTGAGAAAGTTCCTTCGGGCAGTCCTCGGAAAGTTTTTGCAAATCATCTCTACCATTGAGCAGTTCGGTGACCTCAAGGTATTGACGGTTGAGGAGGTGATCGGCCGCTTGAAGGCACACGAGGAACAGATCCGAGGATCTGGCGACAGCGAAGATGAGCACCTGCTGTTAACCCGCACCGAGTGGGAGGCCCGATCGTTGAAAGGCGAAGGCGAGGGCTCGTCCGACAGGTCTAACGGCGGTGGTGGCCGATGCTGCAAGAATTGGAAATTCAACAAGACAAAGGTGAGATGCTATAATTGTTAGGACTATGGACACTTTGCCTCAAAATGTCATTCCAAGAAGAAAGAAGAGAATGCTTATTTCGCAAAACAGCTAGAAGATGACGAGCCAGCGCTACTCATGGCTGAGTTCTACGAGTTGTAGTCCTAAGCCGAGTTCCGTAGAGTTGAGTTCAGGATGTTGAGGAGATGTGTTCGCCATCCTGAATCGAGTTCGGAGAGTTGAGTTTAGGATGTTGAGGAGATGTGTTCGTCATCCAGAGTCGAGTCTGTGGAGTTGAGTCTGGGATGTTGAGGAGATGTGTTCGTCGTCCTGTATTAAGTAATAGTTAGGCAAATTGTAGTTGAGACCGACTTGCTCAATAAGTAAGTGCACATAGATTAGGAAGTGATTGTTAGGTAATCTTTGTGTGTATGGCATATTTAGATTTTAGAGATTGTTAGTGTTTTGTATTTAGACGGTATTCGTTATGGATACTAGAGTCGGTTTAGAATCCCTTCTAGATACGTAGAGTCTTTGTCGGATACGAATAGTTATTTGCTCTAAATAAAAGGGCACATGTAATCAGTTTAGAGTCAAGCAATGGAAAGAAGAGAAAATAAGAAAACGCTGCAGCAGTTCGTGCAGCACCAAATCTTTCTTCTGTCGCTTCGTATGTGTACGTGAGTTTCCGGAGCGTGAGTTCTTGCTTCTATCGAGTTTTCCCTTCCAGCGTCATCTTCTACGTGTGCTGTGCTTCATCACAGCGGGATCGCTTCCAGTGCATGTGTGGCTTCGTATTGGATCGCTTTCTGCTGATTGCTTCGAGCTGAGCGTGGGCTTCATCAAGGATTGATTACTAGCACCAATCCAAGTTCTGCAGAGCCATTGGACCATCTGAAAGCAAGTTTTTCATTTACAATATGATTAGAAGATTGCAAAAGGCATTGTAAAGCAATAAGTAAATACGGAATTGAATAGCGGAAAGTAAAAATGTCATAGATAGCATTAGTGTAGATCTTTCATATCTATACCACCAATAATGGCATCGGCCACCAAAATCTCATAATCCAATGGCTTTCCTTTGCCAAAATCTTTCTAGCATGGATTCCCACCGTCCATACCATTGCCAAAATCATTTTTGAAAACCAGAAAATCTAACTAAGTGTGGTATCATCAAGCGATGCCAGTGACGTCTAGGGACACAACTATTTGAATAGATTGAGATCTCACCTTTATCCACATGATATAACAACTCACAATGTCCACACCCACTTAACATGATAGAGTGCAACTGAGAAGTTATAACGAGGCCTTTACAAATACCTTGCCCTAACGATAAACTACCGTATGAGCTTACTCCTTAAGATATGAATGACCTCTACCGTCATCAAGGGGGCTCCTAGTTGTGTTGGTAAGCCTTGTGCAATTGCACAAGAGCCCCTACGGACAAAAGTTCATTTACCATGCCTTCACGACAACGGGTGTGGTTTAATGCTAGAACACGACAAATTATTTAGCCAAATTCATCCCATTCTGGAATATGAGGTGGTACTGAATGCTTGGGTCAACCACACTAAAGTTTGGTCCTTAGTGACCTAGGAGAGACTACAATGAATCAAGGCTACCTTCCCTCCATCAACCTACCACCCGCCCAAGGTAAAACCAGTTTCATTTTATATTTTCTAACCAAATAATTCAGAGGTACCCCTGTCCAAAATGTGTCATAAAGTTTCCCAAAGGTTTTCCATAATTGTTCTAGAATTTTTCTACCATTCTATATAGCATTACTAATGAGTATGGCTAAGCATTTTCTACATATGCCAACTAAATCCCATGAAAATCGTCCTTAAATAGTAGGTGAATATTCCTAAGGTGACAAGGACAGTGACATATGTTCAATGCATATTTCATTGCAACATAGGAGATAACTATTTTTCTAAGCACGAATATAGCATTTTACCAAAGTAAGCATCCAAAATAATTGTAATGAAGACAACATAGCATTTAAAAATAGGGGATCAATATGATCAAGGGGATTTTCTTGCCTTGCTTTATGAACACATGTTCCAATTCTGGATCAACTTTACTGGCTTTTGATATGTCGATTTCTAACAAGAGAAAGCACACGAACACAAATAAATACCAAATAAATTCTCAGAGAGACCAAAATTTGTAAATACTGCACTGGAGGTAAGAACATGAATTTAGGAAAATTTAGAAACAAGAATCACCGTTAATCAGAGTTCGTATGTGCGTGATCGAGCCATCGAAAGTTTTGTCGGGAGAGAAAATCCTAGAAAACGAAGGGAGAAAGTACTGTGTGCTACGGTTTCAAATTTTGAATTTAATTTATATTTTTCTTCCTAAAGGAAAATCTAATTGTTACCATGCTCATAGACTGACAAGTGGGTCTGGTCTAGGGTGCACTAGGTTCACATATGAACTGAATAGTGTGTAGGGTCCACATGTCATTGACTCCAAATTTTATTTCATTTTTAATTTAAATATGATGGGTGAGTCCTACATGTCATAAACTCATATTTCAAGTTTTCTTTTAATTACGAATTTAACCAGTGGGGCCAATGTGTCAGTGTCTCGTGTTTTAAAACTCGGTTCAATTAGAAATCTAATGAACTAACAACTTGGGCCACATGGAAGTGAGTCATTAATTTATGTGGTGGTTAATTGTTTTAACCTAATCCTAATGACGACATTAACTAATCTGGGCGATGGGGCCCGCCTTTCGGTGCGAGAGAACAGAAAGAGGGCAGAGCTCCATGGTTGGGTGGCTGGCGAGCTCGCCGGTGGTGGTGTGACCGGCGGAGAGGCTTGGGCATGATTGGAATCGGTGTGGTGAGTAGAGTAAGATGACGCGATCAGCCATAGCTTAATTAGCGAGATTTTCCTTGGTTTCTCGTTGGGTTCACCGAGCAGAGTGCGAGAACTCGTGGTGTGCCGTGCTGGAGTGCCGCGCTCAAGGGCCGGTAGCGCTGGGACGGCTTGAGGAAGCGTTGACGCGGTGCGCGTTATTGAGAAGAAAGCTCGCGTTATTGAGAAGAAAGCTCAAGGAAGTCAGTGGTGGCAGCGGCTTTTGAGAGCTTCACAGGTGGGAGCTAGGTGAACCAATAATGATGTGAGCAGGGGAGGAGGCGAGGTGGAGAAAGGGCGCTGACCAGTGACCGCAGGAGGGGAATGAGAGAAATAACAGCTTCAATGGAAATACGCCTTCGCACAAGGAAGACGGAAACAGGGAGGCGGCTTCGGGCACGGAAGCTGTGTGGGTGGAAGAGGGCCTGAAGTAGGAACAGTAATGTTAGAAAAAGCTTTTTAGACTCCAGAAAATCTTGTGAAAATTCTGAAAATTTTAGAAATGACTAATGTAAATAATAATAACCAGATTTTCATAATTGGGATGTTATATAAAAATAAATAAATATTGTTAAAAATAACCCTGCAATCTTGCATGACTTTGCGGCAAGGTATGATCATATAATTAGAATAACTTTAAATATGAATCTGGCAATGCTTTTTTATGTCACCAAATTTATATATTGTTGAACTACTGTAGGTCAATTAATGTTCTTGAAATTTGACAATCGAATGTATGTGGGGACCTTACATTTGGAAACGAATAGCATAGAGGCGGCGGAAACTTAGTCTCAAATCATAACAAAATATATGTATAGTAGTTAGAATTTAAGAAAACGTGTATTAAAGTTTCATAAAATCTTGGAAACACCAATTACAACTATAGATCAGATAAAATTTACATACTCCCCATCACAAAAGAGTGACATTTTTTGCCTATCAAAGTCAACAATGTCACATTGGCCACTAAACTTTTATTATCATACATTAAAACAAGTTACAAAAGTGTAGTATTATGAAAATACTTTCTATGACAAATTCACTCGTAACATTAGATATGTCCAAACTATATATTTTAGATAATATATTTGGTGAAAATTAATACGCTGTGACTGCACACATTCTGCAGCGTAGGGATTAATATTATAAATTAAGTGGACAGGAGTTTTGACATAAAACATTAAGCATAAACAAAAATAGGGGAAAATTGAAAGGTGTATGACTCGAATTTGTAACTGACAAGGTGGAGATTACCCACTTTCGGCCACCATCATGTCTGAGTACGCCAACAAGAAGACTCGTGGTGCCTTCATCGCTGCCATCTTCGCTATGCAGGTTACATATCAAATTCATATATGCCAATAAATCATAGTGATATATAAATTGTTCTTACTTCCTAACATATTCATACTGTTGACGCAGGGACTAGGGAATCTTGTTGCTAGTGTTGTGGCCATAATCGTGTCCGCTGCGTTCAACCATGCGAGGGCGTATCGGCATGACCAGCTCGGGCAGGCCGACTACGTGTGGCGGATCATCCTCATGTTCGGCGCGCTTCCCGCCATCCTGACCTACTACTGGCGGACGAAGATGCCGGAGACGGCGCGCTACACGGCGCTCATCGCCAGGAATGCGAAGCAGGCCGCGTCTGACATGTCCACCGTCCTCCGCGTCGAAATCAACGGTATGGAACACGAAGAAGAAGCCAACGAGCTCGTCGCTAGAAGGGTAGGCGAGGAGTTCGGGCTCTTCTCCAAGCAGTTCGTCTACGTCCATGGCGCCCAGCTGGTCAGAACCACCGTCTGCTGGCTCGTGCTTGACGTCTCTTTCTACTCGCTGAACCTGTTCATGAAGGACATCTTCTCCCACATCGGGTGGTTCAGCGACAAGACCACCATGAGCCCACTCGAGCAGACTTACAGGATTGCTCGCACGCAGGCGCTGGTCGTTCTGTGCGGAAACCTACCAGGATACTTGCTCACCGTCGCCTTCGTAGACCGTATTGGCCGCGTCAAGATCCAGCTACTAGGGTTCACCATGATGAGCATCTTCACGCTTGGCACCGCAATCTCGTTCTCGTACAAGCACTGGGCCAACACCACCAATGGACAATTCGGCTTTGTCGCCTTGTACGCGTGCATCTTCTTCTTTGCCAACTTTGGCCCCAACTCGACCACGTTCATCATCCCGGTGGAGATCTTCCCGACGCGGTTGCGCGCGACGTGCCATGGGATATCTGGAGCAGGCGGGAAGGTTGGCGCCATCGTCGGCGTGTTCGGGTTCCTCTACTTCCGGCAGCACATTTTAATCTTGATGATCATGCTCACCGTGTGCAACATAGTCGGTTTTGTGTTCACCTGGTTTTTGCCAGAGCCTAAAGGAAGGTCACTTGAGGAGCTTAGTGGAGAGACTGAGGCAACGGAGACACCGGAAGACGCTGCCAATATAGCCGCAGGTGTCGACGATGAAATCCACACTGTTTAATTAGCTAATCCTTAATTTAACATGTCTTCCTCTATTGTATATATCAGGCTTATGCAAATTGCTAGTACTCGCTCGACAAACCAACTGTATCGCGTAGAACATACTCCCTCCGGTCACCTAAAGAATAACATCTTGGAATCAACACGATCCTGAAAACACAATTTTGACCACTAATTTTTATTTTAATATAGATATATAACCTAATGAAACTATAATATTATGGAATTAGTTTTTGAGACAAACCTATAAATATAATTTTGATGTGTTAAATCTAAATATTAAGACATATATCGATAGTCAAAGTTTAGGAAGTTTGACCGCGTAGATCTCAAAACTTCACCTTTTTGTATTATTGGTGAAAATTTAGAGTTGGCATGCATGTTGTCTCTCTGCCGATGTTCACCTTGCTGGAAGGTGGAGCCGGCACAGGCCAGTTGTTGATCAATCTAAACCATAGATCAGAGGAAGTTTCAAGGAAATTTGTTTAGCTTGTCCCCATGCCCAGATCGGAAATCATCAGCTGGAACCACCTGATTGCAAGTTTGCAATAACAACAATTGTGACAATGCATTTCATTTTTGTGAGGTTTGTCACTCATGATCATATATTGATGATAAACATTTATGTCTTGAGTACCTGTGTGCTGTGTACTAACAAATGGACAGTACTTGTGTATCCATTGGCAATATGCTTTGAAATAGATTGACATTCTGCAGGATTAGTTTGTGTCTAACCTTGACACCATATGATTCTCTTGCCGGGATCAAACAGAAGAGCTGCATGAAACTAATGTAGATCAGATGAAGGATATTCACATCAAGTTATCAGGCACAGGCCTTCACTACTACACTTATAATATTTCTTGATAGTTAATAGCATATAGCCGATGGTATTATTCCTTGATAATAATTTTGTTTAGGTGCTCATTGATCATCTTGTCAGTTATCATTTTGTCATAAATATTTTGTAGTTGTTTTATTTTATCTGTTGGGAAATATTTGTATTACACTAGAAACATCGTCGGCTATACGAGAAAAATACTAAAGAGTAAAATAACCATCATCCAATTCACGAATAACCATCGGGAAAATTGTAGATCTTGTAAGAGATGTCATGTACGCGCTGAATGACTGGCCAAGGAGGGAAATCAGAGCTTGAACATAAGTGACGGTCTTCCAATATTGAATATCACAAACTTGCTAAAATTGATTGTAAAACCCATGCACTACTATAAACGGGGATGATTGACCCCAAAAAATCTATTAAAAAACAATTGAGAACAAAATTCCGATCCAAAAAAATGCTCATCGCCTCCAGATCCGAGTATCCGACTAGGCGCCGTCTTGTCGGCGGCGCATGCGCCAGCGCACCAGGTGAGAAGGCGCGGCGACGCGGGGGAGTGTGCAGAGGGGAAGGCGATTGGCGGCGCTGCCTGGTGCAGGACGGCAAGGCAGCCATGGTGCGAGGTAGAACGAGTAGGATGCGGCGCGTGGGGATGGTGAGCAGGACGCGAATCCTTGGGGGCTTCCATCCAACGGCTCAGTCTCCGCGGAGCTCCGATCCAATGGCTCGTGCCGGCGTCCGTGGGATCTGGATCTCACGAGCGCCCGCAAATTAGCCAATACCCAGTTTCATATCTTCAATGGAATGGCTGGTTTAGTTTCTGTCAAAAAAGAGAGAATGGCTGTGGAACTGCCGCCTGCGGTAGCTGAAAACGCAAAACCTCGTAAGAAAGACCAAATATTGCAAGGGGCCAGTTATTATGATGCTATTAAATATATAGGCCTTAAGTAGTTCTTGGCCCACCAATCAAGCCCAATATCTTGTGATTCGACACTGGGCCTGAATATGCAAGAGATTTAACGATCAAACTTGTACCTGTAAACATTGTGCTTCTAACATGAATGAGCACAGAGATTGGTGTCATTTTGATGGGAAACAAACAATGGTTTGCGTAGCACACGATTGTTCAAAACTATGAAATTGCCTGGCACACCACCAATTACATTGAAATTATAAAATCAATCAAGAATCACACGTAACGCTACACCATTTCGGGAGATACTAGTACACTATACTGAAACATTCATATTACAACCTTAACTATTTGGATTTGCAAACATCAGAATATCCTCACTGATACAATCAAGCCGGTCGCGCCCGCGAAGTCCTGTACTCTGCTGTTATTGGGATATGCTACATTAGCGTATAATTACTATGATGCTATGACATATATAGGCCTGAAGTAGTTCTAGGCCCATCAATCAGGCCCAATATCTTGTGACACGAGACTGGGCCGATTTAACGATCAAACTTTTACCTGTAAACATTGAGCTTCTAACATGAATGAGCAGAGAGATTGCTGTCATTTTGATGGGGAACAAACAATGGTTTGCGTAGCACACGAATGTTCAAAACTATGAAATTGCCTAGCACACCGCCAATTACATTGAAATTATAAAATCAAATCAAGAATCACACGTAACGCTACACCATTTCGGGAGATACTAGTACACTATACTGAAACATTCACATTACAACATTTAACCATTTGGATTTGCAAACATCAGATATCCTCACTGATACAATGAAGCCGGTCGCGCCCGCGAAGTCCTGTACTCTGTTGTTGGGATGCGGATAGACTACATTAGCGTATAATTAAATATTATACCATATAAACTGGGAAGTCAAGCGAGTAAGAGATTATAGATCATTACCACTAGACACGTAGTGCAACGAAAGAAGAGCTAGAGCAGTCTAATCCAGTATCGCGCACGTTGATGTAGTGAAAATAGTCGATTGTCCAACGTTCGTGGCCAACAATCGTCCTCGATCAGTGCAGTAACGTCCCTATGGTATCTACACATCCAGAGATGGAACGCCATGCATCGGTGTGCTAGCACCAACACGCACAACAATGCCTTCGAGGAAGTAGCGGCTAGGATTTTGGTGGGTGGCTACTCTTATCCTAAAAGGCCCAGCCTACCTTTATAAATAGTCCATAACGTATCCAATCCAAACTAGTTTGTTCCAGCCCATTAAGTATGTGACCCTGTAAGTTCATTCGTAATCGGTCGTGACCTAGAAACTCCTTTCCGATTCACAAGTCGGTAGCGCTTCCTAGCATTAGATAGCGACTCCCGAATACAGATACAGATCAAATCGGATGAACCTTCTGCAATACGATCTGCGATCAGGTCATCATCACTCACGGCATGTTCATAACTCCTTACGACCAGTTTGCATCTAGTTACGACTAGTTCGCATTTGGTTACGACCAGTTCATAACACCTTATGACCAATTCGCTTGGCTTTGTGATCATGTAAGACCAACCACGACCAAACCAGATTCGACATACGCCCAGCCAGATCTGATCGACTAAGTTAACTGGTTGTGTATTCTCCTGTTGCCTCACAATATCTGATCGAACTCCAGGTGAGATATATGTCATCCATAGACTATTCAATCTTTTTTCGATCTAGTGATGAATAATTTCGTGTGGTCGACTTTTCAACCACTTGTAGTATGACTACGCACTTTCTTTATCTGATCACATCAAGGGATCTAGAGATATCTCTCCTGTTATACTATGAGAGCCAAATCTCATATCCGATCAGTCACATTCTTCTGTATGTTTCATAATATACCCAAAAGATACATTTGTAACCCCTCAGTTACGAAGTAGCATTTGATAACCTCTAAGTGTACTGTTATACATGTAGGAAACCATGTTGATCTCAGGTCTAAGAATTTACACATCATTATTGCTCGAGATCAACTAATGACACGTAGAAACATACATGTGTTAATTTATAAGTCACTAATGTCTCGACCAGTGACATCCAACTAGTGATCCTTTTAGAATGACATCATATAACTACTAAAGAACTTCACCAACCAGTTACGTGTTTGCTAATCTTTATAAATGATAATTCATCCAATGAATATAAGAACATTTATTCTATAATTCATAAACATAAACGTGATATAATCATCTCTATAATTATCTCTAGCGCATATCACTAACAGCTTTCACATACGTCTGACTCGTCGTCGTCCTCGTTCTTGCCGGAGAGCTCCTCGAGCGACTTTCCCTTCGACTCCAGCACGAGGAACTTGAACAAGAGCCCGATGACATTGCACCAGGTAAGCACAAATAGAGAGTTGCTCTACGGGTACCCGACTTCCGTCTTCGTCGGGTCCGTGCTCTGCCGAAAGTACTGAGCACCGAACACTCGATGATGGCGCCACCTTTCCCAACACCGCCGAGATGTCAGGCATCGTTGATCGCACTGCCACGGAAGATCTCTACCGCACGATGAAGGTGTGGTGGAGTTGGGGGCACGGTTGGCGAAGAAGGTGAAGGCGTACATGACGACGGGCCGATTTGGTTCTCGGAGTTGTCTAGTGGTGGTACGGGATGGCGAGGCGAGCATGAACACCGCCATAAAGAAGAAGCTCCAAGCCGGATGACAAAATGGTCGGCGATGTCGATGAAGAAGACGGTGAACCAATAGCCCGGATGGTGCCGCAGAGAGCGACAAGCCGCCTACATCGCGGAGATCTTGAACGCCTCCTCGAGAGCGCTCATGGTGTCCGCTTTAGAAGCCATGCCGCATGTACCGTATATGTCCTTCTCGAACAGATTCGCAAGTAGAAGGCGATGTCCGAATGAACCAAAGACACCGCCGTGCTCAAAGCCAGTGGTAACCATGGCGCCTTGCAAACTCCTTGGAGAAGAGCCCGAACTTCGCGCGAATCGACACTACTACGAAAAAAGGTCATCACGCATAATTCAAAATCGCCATCACGATGATTTTCTAAACCGTCGACTTTTTATGTGTCTGTGATGACATAAGGCCATCACAGCACGGCTTGAAGGTTTTTCAAACCGCTCGGGAAGCTATCCTGCATCTGTTCTTGTTTTGAACCGCCTCGTGATAGTTCTATTTTGCTGCATAGCTCAATAAGAACGATCTGTGATAGTAATTATCATATACGCTTTTGTTCGTAACCGTCTATGATAGTTTTTTCTATTGCAAAAAAAAATCGGCACATGTTGTTTCCATTGAACATAGAACGGTGTTTCCAGACACGCCAGGAGCGCCAGGCCATCTAGCACGCACAAACACATTTGTATAGTCCGTTTGATTTATCTCTATTAGCTTTTGCTTATACAGAGGATGCGCAAAGCTTTGCTCAGTAGCTAGGAACCTAAATGTTCAAGGAACTTTGTAATGTGAAAATCAGACTACAAAACTAAAGAATAGAAGGACCATTTGAAATACATACAAAGATAGGATTGAGCAAACACCTAGTCCCTAAGCAAACACCCTGAGCAACAAGTGCCAATGCCGCAGCATAGCCACGGCCATCTACAATTCCACTAGCAGCCATAACCGTAATGCCGCTATCTGAAACTGAATCCACCACTCTCGGGCAACGGTAGCAGTCCTTCCTATTTTTCTTTCAAATAACAGCCGTTTGAGATGAAAGTCCATGAAGACAAATAACAAAAATGGTTTCACAAACAGCCAACAAATTGTGTATGTTTTGGGAATGTACACGTACCTTCCAGCAGTCTACCTCCTACAGCAGACAAGGAGCTCCTCTGCATACCACCTCCTCATCCTCGTTGGTCAGGTTCAGGTCTCTCGCCAAACACGACAGAGAATCGAGGGTGGTCGCCGGAGCTCGGCATGGGGAGGGGAGAGAGAGAGACTGATGAAAGACAAGGCTAGTGTGGCTATAATATATAAGGACAACACCAAAATATTTTGCCTTCCGCGTATGTATTCAAATTTTTGAACTCCTCATACGCGTAATCATAGACGGTTTCATACAAAATCTGTTCAGGATTTACATATCACGATGGTTCAGATTATGAACCATCTCATGATAAGTATATCATCACAGATGATTCTTAATATAAACCATCTATGATATGTCATCGTATCACAAACGGTTTGTATCACTTAACCGCTCAGGATATTTCATGCATGCCTAATACGAACCGCTCAGGATAGTATCTCATCACGCATTTGTTCAGATTAAAAACCGTCTGCGGACTTGGAATTTTCCTTACTATCTGATTTACCATGCCTTGAAATCACTAATGACCGATTTTACCATGACTTGAAATATCAATCCTCGGTACTGCCTTTCATCGTGGCGCCAATCCTCTGCCGTCGTCGCCAAACCCTACCATGCATGAGAGGATTAGGTGCCACGATAGGGGCGCGGCAGAGAATTAGCTGCCACGACATGGGCACGGCAAAGGATTGGCTGCCCAAACCCTACCGCGGCAGAGGATTGGGTGCCACAAATAGGGCACAAAGATAGATTAGCGCCCAAATCCTACCGCAGAAGAGGATTGGCCGCCACGACGGTCTGCGCAGAAGATTGTGTGCCACAGCAGGGTGCGCAGACGATTGGTGCTACACGGGGGCGGCAGAAGATTGGTTGCTACGCGCAGGCGCGGCAGACGATGGGTGCCACAAATAGGTGCAGAGGATTGGGTTAGTATTAAGAACCGTCTGTGATATGACGATATATCATAGACAGTTCTTAATACGAACCGTCTGTGATATGACGACATATCATAGACGGTTATTCTTAAGAACCATCTGTGAATTATCACTGATGGTTCTATTTACAAACCGTCTGTGATAATTACGATCACATTTGTTCATTTAACTGCTCGTGGGTAAGTACAATACAGTGTTGGAAATATGCCCTAGAGGCAATCATAGAGATGATTATATTTCATTATGTTTATAAAATTGATAATATGTTATCTTGTTCATAGAATAATATTGTTAATATTTATTATCAAGTATGTGACTTAATTGTGAAACTCTATATTTCTACGATGATTATTCTTAAACGTTCCCTGGTCGTAAATATATGAGAACACATGAATAGGCTAGCATATGTATTGGTTGATGACTATATTTCACAAGTCATGGATATGGAGATATCAAACCAATAATATGGACACATGTTAGAGAACATGGTGTTGGATAAAACCCACCATGAGACACTATTGAGATTGTTATGATTCTATGTGTCGTTAGTTGGTCTCAAGCAATAATGATGTATAATCCTTAGACTCGAGATCGGCATGATTTCCTACATGTGTAATAGCACTCTTAGGGTTGCCAATCGCTACTCAGAATCGGGTAGTTATAAAGGTAGCTTTGTATGCTCAAACATGCGAGGAATGTGACCGGTTGAATATGGGATTTGCTCCTCCTTACATAACAGGAGAGATGTCTTTGGGCCCCTCGTTGTGGTCGGATAAAGAAAGTGCATGGCTATGCCACGAGTGGTCGAAGTGTTCGACCATGTGAAGTTATCCGACACTCGATTGAGAAAGTATTGAACAGTCCATGGATGACACAACATCTCACCTGGAATTCAACCAAATATTGTAAGGCAAAGGGAGAATACACGAGTAGGTCGCTTAGTTCGATTAGTTACGGACTGGTCGTATGGAGATACGAGCTGGTCGTAGACTGGTCGAATGTAATCACAGAGTGGTCGTAACCTGGTTGATGTGGATCAACCTCGAGATGAGATTAAATCCGTGGGTTGCCCGATCTTTCACGGTGGAACTCGACGATCAGTAGTGTGTCGTCTTCTTCTCGTAGCGTCGGATGAACAGTAGCATGCACGTAAACAGTAGCATGCACGTGAATAGTAATATGAAACAACAATTCATACTTGGATAAATAAATCTCACACCCGCGTACACCTCAGTACACGAACGAGAAATAGGGATCAAAGATCCAACAAGTAACTCCTAGCATCACAGCTAGAAACCCTTACGCCAAGATGAAATCCGAGATTGGAATTCACAAGAACACTCATAGAACAGGGATAAACCCTAACGGCCGAAGGCCAACACACACACGTGCTTTAATTCATAACTCAAACTTGACTCCCCTTATATGGTTGCACCCCTTGGCCTTTTATAGGCTTACATGCACACGCACACAACTAAGTTTATTGGACTCGGACTAGAAGTTGTAGCCGGTGCATGACTCATGCACGTAGAAAGATGTGTCCGACTAGAAGTGCTAATACAAAACTAAACACACGTAGACTCAACAGAACTGACTAAGACTCAACACGATCCCAACTGCTGGTGTGCTACCTTGGCTTGGTGCACCACACTTTACATGCAATGTGGGCCCCATCCAAGAGCACATAATGAAAGGCAAGAACGTGCAGCACACTTTACATGCAAAGGTGGGCCCCATCCTAATGCATGTAAAGAAAGATATGTAGAAGGCTGGTCTTACTCAGACTTAGACTCGACTTGGGCTGCTTTCGGGTCAAGACGAGGTTCGGCCAAGACGGCCCAAATTTATACACCCGCATGACACGCCACGTGATGGGCCGGGTCGGCATGGCACGGATGGTAGGGCCGTCTGGGCCTAAGGACGGGCACGACGGGTGGCACGGCAAGGCACGGAGTTGGTCGTGCTCGCCGGCCCCAAGACGATCAAGGCACACGCAAGACGACGCGCAAGCCTCGTCTGCCGCAACCCCCGCCGGTCATGAACAAGAACAAAACCCACGATTTAACAAATGTACTCAAAGATCAAACCACGATATACAAATCACAAAATTGGAGGCGATTTTCAAGAAAAAGAAAATCAAACAGATCCAACGAATCAAAGCGGAGGAGAAGTTGCCGACGGCGCCCATCACCAGCCGCCATGGCCCCCGCCGCTTAAGAGCCCCACTCGCCGCCTGCCGCTTATTCGAGCTGGGTTTGTCGCTTGAGGTTCCGCCCACAAGAACCCCCGGTCATGACGCAAGACTGCAAGGCCAAGACGATGCTACAGGTTAAGCCCCCGTCGCAGCTGGGTCCGCACTGGCCTTGAGACCTTGGGGCGGCATGGGGAGAGGGGAGGCGGAGAGGGGGGTCTGGGGACGCCGGCGGTGGGGAGATGGGGACGCTGGGCGGCTGGGCATCAGAAGGTGGCCGTGAGGGAGATGGGGAGAGAGGGTCCAGCCTCCAAGGGACGCCGGGCTGGGGAGATGGGGATCTTTGGGCAGCGGTGGGGATGGGGAGATGGGGATGTCACGGATGGGGGAGACCGGGAGATGGGGGATGACCGGATTGGGGAGAAATGAGAATGGGAGATGGGGGATTGTGTATAATCTCATGGCCTCATGGACTGAGTGTTCGGCGAAAGCATCAAAGCAGCACTGTAGACTGCAGTAGGTATGGGCCGACGTATGGTCATGGATGGACTCAGCTGATTTGACAAAACAAGACACTGGCCAAAAAAGTCTAGCTAGCGTGACTCAGACAAAATTTTGCTGGCCTTACCGAGAGACAACGGATACCAGCAACGGCTCTTCGCTAGACACGATGGGATGTTATTTTGACATGATAAGACACGATAAGAGGGAAAGGCAACGGGCAGAACAACGGCAATATTTTTTCTCTCCGACACTACCGCGAACACGCCTATAAAAACACAAGTCTGCAGCTCATTCGTTAACCACACGAAGCTCTTTCTCTTTGCTCTACTAATTCTCTCGTTATTCATTTCTTCTCTACATGAAACTCAACTCCTCTTTTGCTCTAGTGATTCTCTCTGCACATTTCTTCTCCACATGAAACCCAAATTTTCTTTTTTGCTCTACTAATTCTCTTTGCTCTAGTGCTCTATTAAATAGAAAGCATGCTACCATGGAGTCGAAGCATTAAATCCATGAGGGAGCGGTGGAGCTTCGGTAGTGTCAGGTCTGTCGAGAAGTCGTGAGTACTAAAGCAAAGCAGCAGGGAGAGGGAGACGCTCGGCCTCACGCCGCTCAATCTCCCACCGCTCCCCTAGTCCTCCTCCTCGCCTTCTCCCATCCATGCTCGTTAGCTTTCCCCAAGCATGGGGGACTATGGCATGGATGACCGTCATATGGACGGTACGGAGGGATACGAGGAGTACTAACGCGGTCCGGACCCGATGGAGATGCCAGACTTGTGGTCCCTTTCCACGGATGGCAATATTGATGGGTCCACTCGGCAGCAGAAGAAGAAGGCCGACGAATGGGCGAGGCCGAAGCACATGACCGAGCGAGGAAATTCGAGATGGCCAAACAAAGAGAGATCGCAACTTGTAATTATTGCAAAGCTCGCTTAATCGCTGCATGTGGAGGGACGGGCACTTGAACCGCACTACAAGGCATGCTTGAAAAGATGGGGCACACACACGAGGTGGAGGAGTCCAGACGCACTCAACTTCGAGGTCGATGGCTCTGTAAGTACTTGGACATACAACCCTCATAATGTCCGTGAGGAAATTGCTAGATTTATTGTTTCGAGGATCAACCGATTAGGATGGGTGAAAGTCGCCATTCAAAGAATGATCCAATGCGGCTTTTGTCCACAAGATCAACATGTTAGTAGGAGAACGACATCATCTAATATTTTAGGGATGTATAGTAGAGAGCTAGCAGACTAAAAGAAAATTTTCTAAAAGTTCAATACTCTTTTGCTTTAACTTTGGATATTTGGACATCATCGCACCAGAGAACTGCCTACATTAGTGTTGTAGCTCATTATTTAGATGATGAGTATAAGCTAAATAAGAGAGTCATAGGGTTTAGTTAATTACTGAATCACACACGGAGATGCCATTGCTACGCTCATACCGGGGTAATTGATGATTTTCAAATTGGAAATAAAATTGTTTCTATAACTCTTGACAACGATCGTCGAATACAACGGCTATGAACATCCTCACCCCAAGGTTGCAGTATATATATCGGTGGATATGTTCTCCACCGAGATGTGTGTGTCACATCCTCAACCTCGCAGCAAGACGGTATGGAGGTGATTGGCGCTTATTTGAACAATATCCGCGATGCCCTTCGTTTCTCTCACATTCAACATGGTGGCGGCCGGTTCATGGAGTATTGCGCTGCAACAACAAGGCCCCAAGAAAATTCGGTCTTGACATGAAAGTGAGGTGGAACTCAACATACATCATGTTGAAGAAGGTACAAGGATATGAACATCTTATATCTGTTTTTGTCAATGCTAACGCAGATAAGTTGGTAGTTGCTAACTCATATTGGGAAATTGTTAGTTATTTTCGAGAGTTTTTGAGACCTTTTACAAAGCAACTAAGACTCTATCTGGTATTTACTACTACCCTACCTCTTACTTAGTTATAGATTTTATTTGGCTAATTGCAGACAAGTTTGCTAAATCTAGAGAACATCCCCTTTAGGCCATGTTGTTGCCAAGAATGGAGGAAAAATTTGTTAAATATTTTGGATCTATTTCACACCTATATTGTTTTGCTATCATTTTGGATCCTACAAAAAGTTAGCAGGTTTGCGAGATGGCCATGGAGGAATAGGTGAGTGCCTCGCCTTGATTTCTCCGAAGCTTTTAACACGCCAAAAAGAGTTTGTTCGTGTTTTTCGCTTGTATCATGACAAGCTTGGCGGCAGCATGAGATCAGAGGCCTCACAACAGACGCATCAAAGCAAGACAAGCTTGACAGCACACCTGTGGAAGAAGCTAAAGGGAAAGTCTAGTTCTTCACCCTCTCAGTCTCAGGCGGCCCCCAAGTGGAATTCTACTTCCGAGCTGAACCACTACTTGGAGCATGATTTTGCAAACATGGATCCTGATCTTTCTGGCGAAGGCAAGTTAGACTTGCTCAATTGGTGGAAGAACAATAAGCGAATATTCCCTGTGCTGTGTCATTTCGCACGAGATGTTCTATTAGTTCCGTGTCCTCCGCCTCTTCTTGGCTTAATGCTCAAAGATGGTAGGAAGAATAATTGAAGAAAGAAGATCATCTCTCACGCCTAAGATGGTGGAGGCAATCACCTGCCTCAAGGATTGAGAATTGGCAAAAGAGCGACAACAACATCAACTAGAGGATGCTGAGATCGTAGATGCGTTAGTCGATCTCAATGTCGAATAGCCGACATGTATGCATAAATGTAGTTACTGCACTCTTTTCCTTACCGAGAAACCCGCAAGACCGGGCGTAAGGTTTTTAACGAGGCAGTAACAATGTATGTGTAAAATATTAATGAAATTTCATTTTCCCCTCTAATTTTTAAGTGTCCATAATTTCACATCATTCAACATTTCTTTTTTTCTTTCTCATTCTTTAATAATAGTTTAGTTATTCACACTCAGTAGAAAAACTAATAGTATGATTATAGTATAACATAACACTCACGCATTATTGTGAGTGGTGACATGACACCACTAACATGATCAAACGGCTATCTTGCATACTCACTACTGAAATTGGTCCACCGGTTACTTTTGGCTTTCATCGGGGTCCATGGCTCCATGCTGCACAGCTGCAGGCTGCAGCTAGCTAGCTAGCTAGCACTTATTGTGATGGAGACATGGCATGGATCAACAGATGCAGGCTACGGTAGCTTGTTTGGTGGTCAAGGAAAAGTGGTCACTAAATGAAATGCATCATACAATACCATTAATTACTGGTACTGCTAGCTAGTAATAGTAAAGCATCTATTTTTTAAAGAGATTAAAGGAAGTATTGCCATTAATTACAAATTTACAATGTACAAGCAGAGTTAGAGGTTAGCTCAGCTCGTCATCAGCCACTACTCACTAGCTGTCTAGCTCATTGCAACACCTACCTACACCATGCTTCAACGAGTGAGATGCTTCACCAGTCCTTGGTCCTCGACACCTCCTCACCAAGAACAAGAAGTGCGTGCCCCTCCGACTTTTCCTCTTTGTCATGGCAAGCAAGCAGCGGATCGCTCACGCGCCTCGCCTCTCCTGCCGCCCAGCCGCACGACAAGAAGCGCGATAAAGTTGGGCCTGCCCCACGCGCCATCATGTATCTCTCTCTCTCTCTCTCTCTCTCTTCTTCTTCACCAAATCGCTTCAATCCACTACCGCGCCGGCGACAGGGAACACAAGACGAAGGACAGCGGCGGCGAGAAGATGGATCCACACTTCTGCAGCTGCTTCCTCCGCTGTCAAGATCGTTAACTCGACGCCTCGGGCCCCGCCAGCGGCATCGCGTTGTTTCCACGCCGTGCCGCCACCTCGCGCCCTCGCCGGCTAGCTCGCTGCCTTTCATGTCGCACCGCTTCCTTGCCTCAATCGAAGCCGCGGCGCCGTGGTGCCGCGGCTCGTGCAAAGATACCGACGGGCGCACGGCGGGCCAAAGTGCCGCCCCTGGCCTCGCCGGCGAGTGTCCGTGTTAAACGCAGCATGGCCCGGGCTCGCCGTCTTGCCGCCAGGGTCTGGTCAGGCGTGGGCGCCCATCGCGGCTCGTGGCTGCGCCGCACGGCATGATGACACGACTCCCCGGCTCTACTCAGATCGACCCAAACTCTTTCCATGCACGAGCAATATCCCCACATAGCTAGCAATTGTGATCTCCCGATTCCTTGGTGGTTTATACCAACCATCTTTCCTTTTATCTCTAAAGAAATCATCACGTAATATCTCGGATCGCTATCCTCATGGAATTACATGCACGTTGGTTTCTCGGCACTTGCATGCACGAGAATATAGGAAACCAAGTTGGTTTCCCTTGGTGCACTTGCCAAGGACATTGGAGAAACACTCATCCGATTAGGACTTTGGCTAAACTTGGTATCGAATGTTAAGGTGAATCCCGACACCGCATCGACCTCAAGCACACCATGCGCATCGCCCTCCTTTCGACTCCATGCACAAATGAATATGCATGCGCAGATTTGGTTCTATATTGTTTTGACCAACCTGTGCATGGGACTAAAAGAAGCAGCATAAAATTAGTAGACGATATCTGCGCCGCATCATCGTCGAAGGAGTTACGAATCGGTCGTGACTAAATACTAACCGGTCGATAGAGATAGGACTTGGTCGTAAGTGATGAGGACATGGTCGTAGATCATATTGCATTAAGGTTCGTCTAATATAATTTGTGTGTATTTGGGAATCGCTATGTTCTGCTAGGAACCGCTAACGACTCGTGGTCGGAAAGGGTTTCTAAGTCACAACCGATTACGCATAAACCTAACGGGTCACACACTTAATGGGTTGGAACAAAACATGTTCGGATAGGATCTGTCATGGGCACTATATAAGGAGATGCTTGAGGCTATTGGGACAGAGACGTGTGGACGTGAGTTGCTCTACCGAAACCCTAGCCGCCATCTTCCTGAGAGCTCTGCCGTGCGACTTCGTGCTAGCACATCGGCATACGGTTGTCCCTTCCCTGGACGTGTGGATACCATGGAGGCGCTATTGCAATTGCTGTTGCGCTTGAGGATGATCCGCGATCTTCATAAGGAACTGCAGATGTTGCTGGAGGAGACGATCGACTCGTGAGGACACTGGCTGATCGACTACGACCACTACATTGACGTGATCGACGCTGGATGATCGACTACAACCACTACATCGACGCGCTCTACGTTGGACCAGGCTGCTCCAACTCTTCTTCCACTACTCTACGCGTCTAGTGGTAATGATCTGTGATCTTCTACTTGCATGGCTTCCTGGTTTACGTGGTGGAATTTTTGAATTGTTAGCTAGCGTAGCCTACCTGTATCCCTATAGTGGTATCAGAGCCATCCTGCATAGTTTTTGATCTGGATCGATCGCATATACTTGATATATGGTAGTAGTAGATTGGATCTATTACTGGTCGGGTTTGGTAATCTAGATCGGTTCATATAGATTTAACGATCTAGTCACTGGTCGATAAGATCGATCAGTTTTTGGTGGTAGTAGATGGGTCTACGAGGAGGTATGAGCTAAAAGGACCAGATGATTTATTGCGCTTGTTCACGACCAAACTGCATAATACTCCTACCGGTCGGAATTCCACCATTGGAGTATGCCGCAGTGCGTGGTCATATCAAAGCAATGATTGGATTGGTTCAGAATAGGGTTAATATGATTAGTCCGATGATTTCCAAGGCTCAGTTACGTGAATAGGATTCATGTTCTGGAAAAAATTTCTGAGCGCGCTGCCCTCAACCAGCGAGGGGCGCTACCCCCTTGAACCCCGCCCGCTAACCAGCTAGTGGGACCACTGTGCTGGGTAATCGTACTACGTGTTATAGGTGGTATGTGTTCATGTCGCCCAATAGAATTGGATTCCATTCATAACTTGTTTTTGTAGGGATTGATGTGAATAGTATGACTTATGATGTATGAGATGCATGTATGTGTGTAATGTTCATGACTTGCATTTCATGCTTATTGCAGCCCAAGGCTGTCTATATTTGTATAACGGCCTGCGTGTCAACTTGTGATGCTTCTTCACTCCTTGTAATTTATTATTAGTGCTATTAGGAGTAATGGCTTAGTGGGAGTACTTGGAAGAATTGGCCACTTGGAGACATGGCGAACAGGAAGCACGGCGATGGAGATCACCATATGGAAGGGTCATACTATATCACAATGCAATTTGATTGTCTGTGAATGTCTTTATATTCCTGTTCATTTATTTCTATGCATGTTATTTAAATACTTTAAATGTTTTCAACATGGTAGAAGTAAAATTCTCTGACATAATATTAAGTTAAATCGATGCCCTCCCAATTAGCTACACCATCCAAAGTCATGGATTTTAATGGTAGGTCTTGCTAAAGCAGAGTACCATTAATATTCCTTGACTAGATGGGTTTATGTCGGACACTTACACGCATAGCATTGATTTAACTTAATAAGGTCATCATAACGGTTATGGACCTTGGGGCATAAGGGTTGGGTGCTGGAGCATAGAGATGCTGCCCAACAACAAGAGTCATGTAGAGATATGATTTAGCAAAGGGTTGCTTACCAATTTCACTAATCTTCTAGTAGTGATGCCAAAGCTCACTAGTAGATTAACTGATTGAGGGTCTTGAATCACTAAATGTCATAAGAGGGATAAGGTATTTAGTGGGAGTATCTTTATTAAATTGTTTAATAAAAGTTACTTTTTCTTGAACATATGTCTTAGTTTTGCATATTTTATGTTGTAGATCATGGCACCATCTGTTGTACCTACATCCAGTTTTGCTTTACGTTCGATACTTGATAAGAAAAAATGAATGGAATAAATTTTGCGAATTGGTCCCACAACCTAATAATTGTTCTTAGGCAAGATAAAAAGAAACATATTCTAGAGGAACCAATTCCAGATGTGCCTATTGAAAATGCTGTTGCTACTCTCAAAACCGCCTACAAAAAGGCATGTGATGAGTCCCTTGATGTTAGCTGTCTCATGCTTGCTGCCATGAACTCGCACCTTCGTAGCGGTTTAAGAACATAGAGGCTCACGATATGATCGTGGCGCTCAAAGGCATGTTTGAGACACAAGCAAGAACTAAGAGATATGAGATCTCAAAGAAGTTATTTGGGAGTAAGCTAGCTGAGGGAAGTCCGGTGAGCCCACATGTGATCAAAATGGTTGGTTACACGCAGAGCTTGGAAAAACTTGGTTTTCCTCTTAGTCAAGAGTTGGCTACAGATTTGATTCTTGCTTTGCTACCTACTAGCTATGGGCAGTTCATTCCGAACTTCCATATGAATGGCTTAGAACAAGAATCTCACCGAACTACATATGATGCTCAAGACTATAGAGGACAACATTAAGAAAAGCAACAACCATATGATGATGGTGCAAAAGAATACAAGCTTCAAGAAGAAGGCTAAGACTTGGGTAAAAGGAAAGGTCAAGGCTAAAGTTTCAGATGGGATCCAAACTATCAAGCCTAAACCCAAGACTAAGTCTGGCCCGACTCAAGAGAATGAATGCTTTTACTGCAAGGAGCCAGGCCATTGGAAGAGGAGCTGCAAGAAATACTTGGCTGATCTGAAAAAGAATGGTGGGACTAAACCTTCCACTTCAAGTATTAATGTTATAGATATTTTTCTTGCTGATTCTTATGTTAACTCTTGGGTATTTGATACGGGATCGGTTGCTCATATTTGCAATTCGATGTAGAGTCTAACAAAGAGTAGGAGAATTGCAAGGGGCGATTTGGATCTTCGCGTCGGGAATAAAGTAAGGGTTCTGCATTAGTCGTCGAGACTTTGCCATTACTTTTGCCCTCGTGATTTATTATGGAATTAAATAATTGTTATTACGTTCTAAAGAATAAGTAGAACATCACCTCCGCCTCATGTTTGATGGCGAGAGGGTTATAAATTCATTATTGAGAACAATGGTTGTTCTATATTTTTGAATGAAATGTTTTATGGCTATGCTCCTGTTTTGAATGGGTTGTATATTTTAAATCTTGATGATGCACCGTCTATAATATTAATGCAAAGAGGCTTCGGCCTAATGATTTGAATTCTACTTTCATTTGGCATTGTCGTTTGGGTCACATAAGTGATAAACACATGAAGAAGCTCCATGATGATGGAATTTTAAACTCATTTGATCTAGAATCATTTGAAACATGCGAATCTTGCCTACTTGGAAAGATGACCAAGGCATCTTTCACTAGTCGGAATGAGAGGGCGTCCGACTTGTTGGCACTCATATATAATGATGTATGTGGACCAATGAGCACGACAGCTAGAGGTGGTTTTCAGTACTTTATTACTTTCATCGATGACTATAGTAGATATAGATATATCTATTTAATGAGGCAAAAGTCGGAATCTTTTGAAAAGTTCAAGGAGTTCCAGAGTGAGGTACAGAATCAACTTGGCAAGACAATCAAATCTTTACGATCTGATCGTGGAGGTGAATTTTTGAGCCATGAATTTGGTGATCATTTGAAACAATGTGTAATTATTCCACAGCTTACACCACCGGGCACTTCACAATAGAATGGGGTGTACGAGCGGCATAATCGGACCTTGTTGGACATGGTTAAATCGATGATGAGCCAATCAGATCTGCCGTTCTATTTTTGGGGTTACGCTTTAGAAACTGCCACTTTCACTTTAAATATGGTACCATCTAAATCAGTAGATAAGACAACATATGAGATGTGGACTGGGAAAAGTCCTAGTTTGTCTTTTATAAAGATTTGGGGATGTGATGTCTATGTTAAACGTTTGAAGTCTGATAAACTCACACCCAAATCAGATAAATGCTTCTTTATAGGATATCCTAGGGAAACCAAAGGATATTACTTCTACAACCGAGAAGATGGCAAAGTTTTTATTACCCGAAATGGTGTCTTTTTGGAGAAAGAGTTTCTTTCAAAAGGAGTCAATGGGAGAAAGGTGCAACTCGAAGAAATTCGAGAAACGTCTGAAAATGTTTCAACTCCTACTAAACCTCTACAGGATGAACAAAATATTGTTGAACATGTAGATGAGACATCAGCCCACGTAGATATAAAAGGCCACGTCAATTGCCTATAAGGTATGGGCATGACATATAATTATTGAATAATGATGAGCCTAAGACTTTTAAGGAAGCAATGATGGACCCAAACTCTAATAAATGGCTTGGAGCCATGAAATCCGAGATAGACTCCATAAGTGACAATTAGGTTTGGAACCTGATCGATCCACTTGATGATGTTAAAACCATTGAGTGCAAATGGATCTATAAGAAAAAGATTGCCATGGATGAAAATGTTCACATTCATAAAGCTCGACTAGTCACAAAAGGGTTTCGACAAGTTCAAGGGGTTGACTACGATGAGACTTTTCACCGGTAGCGATGCTTAAATCTATATGGATTATTCTAGCTATTGCTACATATTTCGACTATGAGATATGACAAATGGATGTCAAAACGGCTTTTCTTAATGGAAACCTAGATGAGGATGTGTACATGACACAACCTGAAGGTTTTATCGATCCAAATAATGCTAGTAAAGTATGCAAACTTCAAAAGTCCATTTATGGGTGAAGTAAGCATCTTAGAGTTGGAATATACGTTTTGATGAGGAGATCAAAAGGTTTGGTTTCGTCAAGAACAAAAAAGAACCTTGTGTTTACATGAAGGATAGTGGGAGCGCATTTGTAATTCTAATCTTATATGTGGATGACATATTATTGATTGGGAATGACATTCCTATGCTGGAATCCGTTAAGGCATCATTGAAAAATAGTTTTTCTATGAAGGACCTATGAGAGGCAGCATTTATCTTAGGGATAAAGATCTATAGAGATAGATCAAGAAGGCTAATTGGATTAAGCCAAAGTACTTATATTGACAAGATGTTGATTCGGTTCAACATGAAGGATGCCAAGAAAGGGATCTTGCCTATATCACATGGCATAAGTCTTAGCAAGAGTTAGTGTCCTTCGACAACTGATGAGCGAGACCGTATGAATGGTATTCCATATGCTTCAACTATTGGATCTATCATGTACACCATGATATGTACTCGACCAAATGTATCATATGCTTTAAGTGTTATTAGTAGATACCAAGCTGATCCCGGTGAAGGTCACTGGACAGCTGTGAAAAATATTCTTAAGTACTTAAGAAGGACTACGGATGTGTTCTTAGTTTATGGCGGTGATGAAGAGCTCATTGTAAATGGTTACACCGATGCAAGCTTCCAAACAGATAAAGATGATTATCGTTCGCAATCTGGTTTTGTATTCATTTTGAATAGAGGAGCAGTGAGCTGGAAAAGTTTCAAGCAAGAGACGGTTGCTGCTTCTACGACGGAGGCCGAGTACATTGCGGCTTCTGAAGCTGCAAAAGAAGGTGTTTGGATAAGAAATTTCATTGCCGAGTTGGGTGTGGTTCCGAGTTCCGAATGCCTCAAGCCCAATGGATCTCTATTGTGACAACAATGGAGCCATTGCTCAGGCTAAGGAGCCTAGATCCCATCAGAAGTCCAAGCATATACTCAGGTGTTATCATCTTATTCGCGAATTGGTGGATAGAGGAGATGTTAAGATATGCAAAGTTCATACGGATTTAAATGTTGCTGATCCGTTGACAAAGCCTCTCATACAACCAAAGTATGAGGCGCACACAAGAGCTATCGGTATTAGATACTTAAATGATTGACTCTAGTGCAAGTGGAAAACTGTTGAAAATATGCCCTATAGGCAATCATAGAAATGATTATATTTCATTATGTTCATATCATTCGATAATACGTTATCTTGTTCTTAGAATAATATTGTTAATATTTATTATCAAGTATGTGACTTGATTGTGAAACTCTATATTTCTGCGATGGTTATTCTTAAATGTTCTCTGGTCGTAAATATATGAGAACACATATGAATAGGCTAGCATATGTATTGGTTGATGACTATGTTTCACAAGCCATAGATATGGAGATATCAAACCAATAATATGGACACATGTTAGAGAACATGGTGTTGGATAAGACCCACCTTGAGACACTATTGAGATTGTTATGATTCTATGTGTCGTTAGTTGATCTCAAGCAATGATGATGTATAATCCTTAGACCTGAGATCAGCATGGTTTTCTACATGTGTAATAGCACTCTTAGGGGTTGCCAATAGCTACTCGTAACTGAGTAGTTATAAAGATAGCTTTCGGGTATGCTCTGAAACATACGGAGGAATGTGACTGGTCGGATATGTGATTTGCTCCTCCTTACATAACAGGAGAGATATCTCTAGGTCCCTCGTTGTGGTTGGATAAAGAAAGTGCATGGCCATGCCACTAGTGGTCGAAGTGTTCGACCACGTGAAGTTATCCAACACTCGATCGAGAAAGTATTGAACAGTCCATGGATGACACAACATCTCACCTCGAGTTCAACCAGATATCATGAGGCAAAGGGAGAATACACGAGTAGGTCGCTTAGTTTGATCAGCTACGGACTGGTCATATGGAGATACGAGCTGGTCATAGACTGGTCGAACGTAATCACAGAGTGGTCGTAACCTGGTCGTAAGGAGTTACGAACGGATCGAGACCAAATACGAACTGGTCGTATAGAGATAGGACCTGGTCGTAAGTGATGAGGACCTAGTCATAGATCATATTGCATTAAGGTTCGTCCGATATAATTTGTGTGTATTTGAGAATCGCTATGTTCTGCTAGGAACCGCTAACGACTCATGGTCGGAAAGGGTTTCCGAGTCACAACCGATTACGCATAAACTTAACGGGTCACACACTTAACAGGTTGGAACAAACGTGTTCGGATAGGATCCGTCGTGGACACTATATAAGGAGATGCTTGAGGCTATTAGGACAGAGACGTGTGGACATGAGTTGCTCTACCGAAACCTTAGCCGTCATCTTCCTGAGAGCTATGCCGTGCGACTTGGTGCTAGCACATCGGCATACGGTTGTTCCTTCTCTGGACGTGTGGATACCGTAGAGGCGCTACTGCGATTGCTGTTGCGCTTGAGGATGATCTACGATCTTCATAAAGAACTGCAAAGGTTGCTGGAGGAGACGGTCGACTCGCGAGGACGCTGGCTGATCGACTACAACCACTGCATCAACGTGATCGACACTGGACGATCGACTACGACCACTACATCGATGCGCTCTACGTTGGACCAGGCTGCTCCAACTCTTCTTCCGCTGCTCTGCATGTCTAGTGGTAACGATCTGTGATCTTCTACTTGCATGGCTTCCTAGTTTACTTGGAAGAATTTTTGAATTATTAGCTAGCGTAGCCTACCCGTATCCCTACACAAAGCGGTTCCAAAGGATGGAACCGTCTGTGATGAGGCATCTAGTATGGCCTGTTTTGTAGTAGTGGGAGCTCCTCTACCTTCTCCTCTTCCTCGGCGATCTCGACGTTGAGCACATTCATCATGTCGGACGCGGCATGCTTCACATTCTTGGCGACTAGCATGGTGTAGCATGCCGTCTCGGGCATCTTCATGCACCAGTAGTAGGTGAGCAACGCCGGGACTGCGCCTTGATACTGTTTTTCGTTGCATCCTTGATACTCTATCTTGCTATTTGGCGATTGGCCCTATGTTTGAAAATTGTACCATGTATCTTGTAAATTATGAAGATTACAGTATTGTGATAACCTGTGTATGGTTTGATAATGTTTGTGAAGGTGCATGTGTACCACGCCTGGGAGGTACATAATACACCGAGAGCCGGGAATTTGTCTTGTGATGCTAGGACCGTTGGGATGGTTAACCATCACAAGTTAAATCCCCAGGGGCTCTCACAAGAACTAGTGGAGGTGAGCTTGGTTCATGCCTCTGCCATGGATGAGTTGAGTGACAGTGTGAGATCCCGAAACTGAATCCATTTCAAGTCAAGTGGTTGCGCAGAAGGCGTAACCCTAAACATGAAACAAAACTGATTTCAAGATTTTGGATATGCATCTCATGTTAGTTCCCAAAGATCAGTGACTAACATGTACATATCTAAACAACATGGATCACAACCATAGTCAAATGTGCAAAAATAATAGAATCAATGTTACAATTTTGATAAATAGGACCTTATGGCCCGATTTTTCATAGGCGGCCAACCACCAAATCTAATCAGAATTAAATAAATCGCAATGGAAGATAAACTTGGAAAAAAAGAGAATACCAGGTTGGCATGCCCATAACCCACAAGCAACCAACTAGAGTTAAAGCCGATGCAACTGCCGCTATCGCCCAGAAATGGAACGATAGTTAAAACCGATTTGTGCGACGATCTTACCTAAAACAAGTGGACAATCTGATTGAGTACAAAAGGTACTCACAAGACTTACACAAAACTAATAAATGAAAGTGTATGATAGAGCCTATCCAAAGGATTAAAGAATATACATGTTAAAGGTTGTCCAAAGGAAGGCTATATTGGCATAAATTTTTGCATAAAGCGACAAGTTTTATTCCTACACTTTCTAATTGCAAAGGCCATGTTGTAAGAATAATTCTTCCATCGCACTAATGGGGCCCGCCTTGCAGAAGACACGCATATTGGTCCAATTGATGCAGCTATACTCATAGAAGACTGTAATACCCCTCACTTGTACTCATAGCATAGCCATCCCCTAAGGGGTATTTTGGTCATTTGTACAGGCTGAGGAGCCTATAAATACCCCGTGTATCCCTCCTTTCGAGGGGATGGCTCTCTTGAGCAATAAAGAAACATGCTGAACTGGTGAGCCCTCGGGCTCCTCTCGAGGTAACCCCGCTGGCTCACCGACAGAGTAGGGCGGTCCTCTGGACCCCCGAACTCAGATAAATCCTCGTGTCATTTTTACCCTCGTGGACGATGGCGTCAGATGGCCGACGTCTACCCCCTCACTCATGTTTGGTTTTTACACCTACAACATTGGCGCCGACCAGTGGGGACGAGCTAATTGATGAAAGGCTATGTCTCCTACCAAAAATACTCTAAGTCCACAAAACCTCCTCCGCCAGGAGGGCATTGATCTCGTGGACGACCCATCCGCTCTTTGAAGGAGCCCCAGCTGAGCACTCTTGTCAGAGATCAGGGCCATCCACCTCGGGATGGCAATATCCTACATGCCATGGGGTTCCCATGCGCGTCCTCCTCCCTTGTGCTGGTCGATGCGAGGCCCAATGGCAAGCGGCGATTCAAGGCACCCTTGCGCCGAAGGCTAAGGATTCAGGGCCAACCATCACCCGGGACACATGACGTCCATGCGCGCGCGAGCGATGAAGGCTCGCCACGAGGCTCGCCCCTAACGCGCCATCGTTGGGGACACCCGACATATAAATCTCAGATGGGCTCTCAAGACACTTTCCTCCAAGGGATTTCACCCGTGGTGCATAGGGCGTCACGACCTCCGCGGTCTCCTAGCAAAGTCCATGGTGACACAGGCGCCCATCGCCTCCACTATGGCGGCTCATGTCCCATCGACCTAGGGCATGAGCGACCACCCCGTGGTGCATAGGGCGACGACCTCCGCGGTCTCCCTAGCAAAGTCCATGGTGGCTCAGGCGCCCATCGCCTCCACCATGGCGGCTCGTGTCTCATCTGGCCCTAGGGCATGAGCGACCACCTCGTGGTGCGTGAGGCGTCACGACCTCCGCGGTCTCCCCTAACAAAGTCCATAGTGGCTTGGGCGTCCGCCGCCTCCACCATGGCGGTTCGTGTCCCATCGCCCTAGGGCATGAGCGACCACCCGCGTGGTGCGTGGGGCGTCACGACCTCCGTGGTCTCCTCTAACAAAAGTCCATAGTGGCTTGGGCGTCCGCCGCCTCCACCATGGCGGTTCGTGGTCCCATCGCCCTAGGGCATGAGCGACCACCCGTGGCGCGAGGGCGACGACCTCCGTGGTCTCCCCTAACAAAAGTCCATGGTGGCTTGGGCGTCCGTCGCCTCCACCATGGCGGCTCATGTCCTACTAGACTTAAGGCATGAGCGACAAATTTGGTCCAAGACCAAGTTGATGGATGTGTTGAGGACTCGTCCCTTAGACTCGTGCCGGGCAATCAACGACCTCTGGGTCCCCGCACACCTAGCTTCATTGCTTCGCAAGGGTTAACCACTCTCATGCATTCCCGATCATAACAAAAAAAACCCACATACAGGGTAAAAGGGCTTCATTGCCCTCATAGTTCGGTGCCCCACGACTTAGCCTCGTGGGCGCCACCGGTGTGCCCGTGACTTACTGTCAGGGGCACACGTCTAAGGTGCCCATTAGTTAGCCTCATGGGCACCTCCAAGTCCACTGGGGGGCTACCATCCCCAGTGGCCATTCAGTGCGCCACGACTTAGCCTCGTGGACGGCACAGATGTGCCCGTGACTTACTGTCAGGAGCACATGTCTAAGGTGCCCATGAGTTAGCCTCATGGGCACCTCCAAGTCCACTGGGGGGGCACCACCCCTATGGGCCTTTCGGTGCCCCACGACTTAGTCTCGTGGCCACCCCTTTGATATGTCCATGACTCAGTCTCATTGGCAGCTCGAATCATGTACCGTCGACTTGGCTCGAATATTGATCAAGGACCATCATGCTCGCATAAGGCTATCACCTCGGAGATCTTAGTATCGAAAGTGATGGGACTCTACTAGTCCCTCGGCAACACTTCAATCAATGCTCATGTCAAACGAATGTTATCTTGCTACAAGAAATAAGTGTTGATCATTCTTTCTTTCCCGCAGAGACGCTCGTGTTATCTACATCCATCGCAACGCTTTAGCTCGAATCAGAAGCGATCCTGAGGAGTTCTACTTCGATAACTATCATCAAGTCGCGGAGCAAGAGGAGGGCAACTTCACCTACACGAGCTTCTCTCCAACGCACCGCAGGTCTCGAAGGCTATGCCTCGGCTCGGCGGCCTTGCGTCCAAAACTTCACCTACACGAGCTTCTCTCCAACGCACTGCCGGCCTCGAAGGCTATGCCTCGGCTCGGCGGCCTCGCGTCCAAAACTTCACCTACACGAAGCTTTTCTCCAACGCATCGCCGCCTCGGGCTACAGGCTATGCCTCGGCTCGGCGGCTCAAGGCCCAAAACTTCACCTACACGAGCTTCTCCAACGCGCGCCGGCCTCGAAGGCTATGCCTCGACTCGGGCGGCCTCGCTCAAGACTTCACCTACATAGGCCCGCTGACGCACTGCCAGTCGGCCTCAAGGCTATGCCTCGCTCGACGGCCTCGCGTTCAGACTTAGCCTACACAAAGCTTCGCCGACGACCGCCGCCTCAAGGCTATGCCTGTTCGGTGGCTCGTGTTCGTGACTTCGCCTACTTAGGCTTCACTTTGACGCACCGCCGCCTCGGCTATGCCTCGGCTCGCGGCCTCGCGTCTAAGGCTCCGCGCCACTTAGGCTTGAAGTCTATGCCTCGGTTGGCGGGCTCAAGGCCCAAGGCCGCCTACATAGGCTTCGCCCGACGCACCGCAGTCTTCGGCTATGCCTCGGCCCGGCCTCGAAGGCACGCCAAGGCGACGCGAGGGTACGCGAGACACGCATAAAGGCGACGCGAGGGAACACGGAGCCTCGTGTTCCCTCACGCGCACTTCACACCGAGAATTCTTATTTGCCCTGAGGCGCGCCTTGGCGCCCAAGGACAGTGGCTACACTATCGAGAATCAGACCACCTCCGATGAAAATGATCTATCGCCGACAAGTCCGCACAAAGGCGGCGTGAGCCCTTGCCCGGGCGCTAATACTAACCCACTAGAAGTGGTTTGAGGCTCTACTAGACGCTTACTGGCGTGTGTTACACGAGACATCCTGACTATACCCGTCTTGCGGGGCCCGCAGACTCGCGGCGCCGGCGCCTGCATGAGATGTCCGAGTGCCTGGCGATGTGCCTGATGGTTCTCCGGCCAAGTCGTGATTGCATCGCCTTTCTCCGAAGCCGAGTCCTCGAGAAAAGAGAACATAGAAAGTTGGAGTTTTCAGTTTTGATCTTTGCATTTTGCAGATTACAAGCTCAACCGAAGACAAACGATCACATACACCTGGGCCCTCATGGTGCCCCAGACTCGCGCCAGGCCTCGGGGTCTCGGGACCTCGAAGCTTCATGCCTTTGTGCCCTCAGCCCTCGGGCCTCGAGACCCTCGAAGCCTCGCACCTCGACCCTCGAGGCCTCGTGGCCTCTGGGCCTCGGAACCCTCAAGGCCTCGTGGCTCGGGGCCTCGAGACCCTCGGCCTCGTGCCCGTCAGGCCCTCGCGTGCCCCGGGGTCTCGGGACCCTGGAAGCCTCATGCCTTCATGCCCTTAGGGCCTCGGGGCCTCGGGGCCTCGGGACCCTCGAAGTCTCAGACCCTCGTGCCCTCGGGACCCTCGAGTCTCAAGACCAGTGCCTCTGGGCCTCGAGACCCTCGGCTCGCGCCCTCGAGGCCTCAGGCCTCGGGGCCTCGGGACCCTCGAGGCCTCATGCCCTGGGCCTCGAGACCCTCGAAGCCTCGTGCCTTCGTGCCTCGGGGTCTCGGGACCTCGAAGCCTCATGCCTCAGGCCCTCGGGGCCTCGGCCTCGGGACCTCGAAGTCTCGCACCCTCGTGCCCTTAGGGCCTCAAGATCCTCGAAGCCTCGCACCTCATACCCTCGAGGCCTCGGGACCTCGAGGCCTTGTGCCTCAGGCCTCGGGACCTTGAGCCTCGCGCCCTCGTGCCTCGGGACCTCGAGACCTCGAGCCTCAAGACCTCGGGGCCTCGTGGCCCGGGGCTCAGGACCCTCGAGCCTCGCGCCCTCGGGGCCTCGTGCCCTCGGGGCCTCAGGAGCTTCATGCCCTCGCACCCTCGCGCCCAAGCCTTATTATTCACCAACAACAAGCAAACACTTACACATAGGCAAAACACATCCGTGATCACTGCTCATACACAAGAGAAAGAAAATATCGCCAATAAAGGCGCGACATTTCATCAAACAAATAGCGTAACGCCTTGAAACAGAATAAAAACGGCTGAGGCCGCTAATGCCGGTCCAACGCTCTCTCGGCGGACGGGATGGGGCTCGTCCCAAACGCCTCCAGATGGTGGCGCTCAAGCCCGTGATGTCGACGGTAAAGGCGTCGGCGGCTCAGCGCGTTAAGCGGCGCGAACCGCCAGGCTCATGTATACAGCCGAGCCGAGCGGCAATGGAGACCCGAGGCGCCACGGCGCGCCGAGGAAGATTCAGGTCATTATTCGCCATGAGCGCCCGGCACCCGGCATTGTGGTGTTTTGCGCTCCACCACGCCCCTCCGGCAGCGCCCTATGCACCCTACGCGAGAGTGCGGCGCCTATCGCGCTGGCGCCTTGCCAAAACTTCGGCGCTTGCACCGCCACGCACCCTACGACTTGGGTCGCCCGCGCTCAACGGCCACGCCACGGCGCGATACACCTTGCACGCGCCTCGCAGCGAGCGCTCATGGCGTGTCCGCCTCGCTATTCCGCACTCGCAGCCACCCATGCGGAGCCCACCGAGCATGTGGGCCGAGCTGTGCCAAGCCTTCGGCAAGAAAGCCGGCGTCAAGGCATGGGGAGCCGGAGGTGCATGCGTGTGCGAGCCGTGCAAGGCGCCTTGATGGTCAGAGGTCGGGCGAGACGCGCGGAGCCGAGAGCGGGCCGAAATGAGGCGTGTGCCGGACCGATCCAAGTGGCGATCAGCGCAGGAGGCCCTGGCCGCCGGAGATGCGCCGCACGCCATCAAGAAGGCCGACCGCCATGGAGAATAGCGGAGCCCTGACGCCTTGCAGGAGATCGGCGCGTGGCCCTGTGAAGAAGCGGCGGGTGAGCTAGGTGCGCAGGAGCCATGGCGGCTTTGAGGAACAGCGCCATGGGGAGGTTTCGATGGAGTGCAAGCCCCGTGGGGAAGAAGACCCAGAGAGAGAGAAAAGAAGAAAATGGTTGCATTGGATTCCCACTGCTGTCATCTTAGCATCCCTCCATTGCATTAAATAACCGCCATTGTTTCACGTGAAGACACACAACCACATATTCGCATGGAGAAAAGCAAAAGCTGCAGACCTTCGCAAAAGCAAAGAAGATAATACTGATGGACCCGCGCCTAAAAGAACCAGCACTCCACTAGAACGTGCAACCCAACTCGCCATACGCCCGCACAAATCTCCAAGACACAATATCAACATGCATGCAGATGATCTTGTGGCCTCATCCCGTTGAGCATCGCCAGGCGCCCGCGTGCCTCACAAGACTACGCCTGTCAGGCGGCACTCCAAAGCGCCTGGCGGCCTCGAAGATCGTGCCTTGCGGCGCCCTCACGGCCTCGCAGCGTCCACGCGCTCAGTAGCCATCCTCGTGCCTCCGGAGTTCTCCACGCACCACCGGGCGTCCGCCGCCTCCACGCGGCCCACTTCAAGATCTCCACCGCCATGCGGCCTCGCCGCCACCTCGCGCCTCGGACCGTTCGCCTTTCAAGCCAAATTTGACCCATAGCTCCTCGCCGTAGAGTCCTCCACTCAAGAGCAATGAAAGCAAGGCATTGTGGAAGAAGTCGATGGCTAAAGACAAAGATGGATGTGACGTTTCGCCACACATTTTGGGACACAATCACCGTTCAAAGCCATTATAACTCTTTCGGGATATCAACCCCGCATGAAAGGCACAATTCAAGATTGCCCTTTGGCGTTTCCCTAAACGCCAAGGCGAGAAACTAGTGTTGTAAGAATAATTCATCCATCGCGACTAATGGGGCCCGCCTTAAGACACGACATATCTTGGTCCAATTGATGCAATTTATACTCATAGAAGACCGTAATACCCTCACTTGTACTCATAGCATAGCCATCCCTAAGGGGTATTTTGGTCATTTGTGCAGCCGAGGAGCCTATAAATACCCGTGTATCCCTCCTTTCGAGGATGGCTCTCTTGAGCAATAAAGAAACATGTTCAACTGGTGAGCCCTGGGCTCCTCTCCAGAGGTAACCCCCGTTGGCTCACCGACAGAGTAGGCGGTCCTCTCGGACCCCGAACCTCAGATAAATCCTCGTGTCATTTTTTACCCTCGTGGACGATGGCCCGTCAGACGGCCGACGTCTACCCCCTCACTCGTGTTTGGTTTTTACACCTACAACAGGCCATTTTGTAACAAACAAATTGGACAAAAGACATCAAGTACTTTGATATAAACATAGATCACAATATATCAACGTGGCTGTCCACTTTGACAAACTAACATGCATGAATAACCATTCATGCCGATACCAAGTTATAACCCATTTCAATTTTATTTCAAAGTCTAACGATGATGTCTATCAAAACCAAGTATTGTCCATAATCGAGGACATGGCTATTCAAATAGTTTTAACTCTACAAGGGTGTACATCTTTACCCACACGACTTGACCAGCCCGTAAGCCTCCGGATAATGACACACTTCCTTTGGTAAATAAATTTATAAAAATATAAAAAATTTCATAGAGGTTCCTGGGACAACATAGAACCGATATAACTTTTATAAAACTATTGTTCATGATTTATTCACTTATTTAAAATTCATTTAAAGTAGATATTTATGAATTAAGTTTGAATTTTTCTCAAGGTTAAATTGAATTCCAAAAATTTGGAAAAATCATGTTTAATCATGATAATTATTCTAGTATTTAAATAAATTGTTTTCCAGAGATCTTCATGAGCATTTATTTCAAATTTCTTTTGTGGCTTTAGTTTGAGTTAGATGTTTACATTTGATTTGAAAAAAATTTCAAATGCATGATTTATGCATATGCTCCAGAAATAACATGAAATGCGTATGAGATGCATCTAAATCCCATTTCATAAAAATGGGGCTGTGATAGACAAGGAAGCGATGGGAGTGGGGTGGCGGCGTTGCGGGCGAGGCAACAAACCACGGGCACGCGTCAAAATCGGTGGGCGAGGCAGTTGGGCGGCCTAGGCGAAGATGGCACGCTGGAGCTTGGGCGCTAGCGAGGGCATGTCCGCGTGGAGACGAAGGTCTGCGTAGTTGGGCCCCACCCGTCAGCGTCGCCAAGTAAAAGAGCTAGGTCGGGGTTTTAGCGAGCGGGTTGGGTCGAGTCGCTTAGGTGAGTGGTCTGATCGAACGGGTCCGGGGTCTGTTTGGACCAAGAGATTGGAGGGTTTGATTGGACTAAACTGCTATGCTGAGTTTTTTTGGTAATAAGGTTGATAGATTTAGGAATTTTTAGAGGTAGCTGTTTAGCTCCAAAAATTCTGAAATTTTTGTGGGAGGTTACTGACTCTATGTTTAACCTTGTGTAAAATGTTTAGAGGTTTTCATGCATTACAGTTCCCTCTAGAAATGATTCAAGGTTTTTCCCTAAGGGTTTGACTAAGGAACTAACTGGTTTGACTAGCTGTTTTAAAATAGTAAATAAAATCTAAAAATTATGAAATTTTTCAAAGGAGTCACTAGGATGATCCAGAACCTAGGAAAAAATTTCCAACGACTGTCCACAAGATTTGTTTTAAAAGTCTTAAAGGATTAAGTTTCTAGTAATTAATGCATTATGTTTTCAAAATCAACAAAACCTTAGAAATAAAATCCAGAAAAACTCAAATAACAACATGATGCATCAAAAGTTTTAAATCCTTCTCATTTTTATATATTTGAAATACAAACCTATGTTTGGGATGTTATAAGGTGCTCACACTAATGATTCGATATCCCCTATATATATGACCGGTGAAGCGTGGTCATCTATCAATACATGTGTTGATTTATAAGTCACTAGTGTCCCGACCAGTGACATCTAATCAGTGATCCTTTTAGAATGACATCATACAACTATTAAAGAGCTTCACCAACAAGTCACTTACTTTCAATTTAGAAAACAAGTCACGTGCTTGCTAATCTTTATGTTAGACCATGTGGCTAGGTCTAAAATAATTTAGTTGATGAATAATTGACAATGTTGCTTACTGGTGATATTTGAGGCATGTGGCGTGAACGTGGACTTGTGTCGGTCAAGTTGGGAAGAACTTGTGTTGGGAAAAGATGTTATTTTGGTCTTTGCATGTGCAGGGTAACTTGGAGGCGATCGTAGTCTACGGCGAGGACCGGAGATGACTTAGTGTGAAGTCATTGTCCAGAAGATTGAGGATCTGGAAGAGACGGTCAAGCTCGAGTTGGGACGCATGGAGATCAAAGATGGATAATGCGTGTTGGAGCTACGGAGGTGTGTTTTGAAGGCTACGACACGTAACAATTTTTGGAGTGTCCAAAATTGAAAAGCTGAGATAAATAAAAAGGGTCTGACAAAGAAAACTGTCATATTTTGAACCGTTAGATCAAAGAAGCAACATACAAGATCAATGTTCACACAAAGAAAACTCTAATTTATGTCTACACGAATAGAGAAAAGTAAATGTAGGTGAACCCTACAAATACAAAAAAATTTCCTAAACTAGATAAAAGTAATCTAAGTGAACCCTACAAATGCAAAAAAAAAAATACAAATTAGCAAATCCATTGAATCATTCGATGGAAATATGAGTTATTAAGATCTTCGAGAATAATCACAGTGACCACGAATAAAAATTACATAAATAATTTACTGTAATTTATGTATAATGAAGTTGTAAATGAAAAATGACAGTTTTGGTATAAAAAAAACTGTGGAAAGTTAAGTAGTAATTCTGAAATTAAAAACCCATATTAGAAAAGGTATCGGATTCCTTAATTGTTAGGATTGGATAGATTTTCGTGACATATGACAACGGTTTTGGTTTTCTTTGTTGGCCGGTGCGTGATCTTGAAAATTACGGCGGCTGGACTTGTGATGCTTTTGTTGCGTACGTTGAAGTGCTAGCGGCAGGCATCATGGGCGAGCGCGCGCAAGGTTTCGTGGCCGCGGGATTGTGATGTGCTAGCGGCGGCTGTGCGTGGTCTCGAAAAAGAAAAGAAAAAAAGGCGTCGCTCTCATTTCCGGCCGTGCGAGACGAGAGGCAGATGCATTGCTGTTTCCGTCATCATGCGTATGTACTAGAAAAACAATTGTTGCATTGAGGTAATCCAAAGAATCGGTTGATTGTACGGTGCAAGCCGTCCATCCAATTGTGTCTCGGCATCAGCAGCAGCGAAAAAGGTAAAGCCTCGTCTGGAGACCTCACGAGCGACTTTTTCATCTCGGCATCAGTAATGCGCCAGCGGCGGCTGTGAGGGGTATCTCTAATAGTATATTTATTGTTATCTTTAAATTATATCATATTAATAAAATCTTACGTAAAAAAGAGAGAGGGAGGAGAGATCACAGGTTGTCTTTTCCTGAAGAGACTATCGTGCGCGTGAAACAAAACATGATACATTAATCTACTCTAGTTGACATGTAGAAGCCGTTTCAAAGGAAAATTATGAAATATATATGTTGGAGAGTGTGTTAGAGATTATCTATTGAAGATGTCGTCTCTAAAGATGATGTAGCATATGTTAGAGACAAGGTTATCTCTAACTATTGGAGATGCCACGAGGAGATTAAGTGCTAGTGGCTGCTTGAGTTGGGCTGTTTTCTGCTACGTTGGGCAAAAACAATATTGTCGAGTGATCTCCAGAAAAACGCCAGGGAATATGGCTGCCGTTCTTGATCGGAGCAGATCCTTGTGATCTCTAACTGCGAGTCTTCTGTTTCAGATTTGGTTCGTGAGTTCTTTTTCTTTCTTGATTGCATCTTGTGTGGCTGCTGCTAACCATTGTTGTAACCAAGTATTATTTATCTTCTGATTGCTGTTGGCATGAGGTTAATCTGAACTTGTCCCTTGAACCGATCTGTACGTATAGTTAAGGTGCGAAAAATCATTAAAAATCATTCATTTTTCTCTGATTGCTATTAACGATCTTATACTTTATAAATGATAATTCATCCAATAAATATAATAATATTTATTTTATAATTCGTAAACATAAACGTGGTATAATTATCTCTGTAATTGTCTCTAGGGCGTATCGTTAACAGCTTTCGCATACGTTTCTAACTCATCGTCGTCCTCGTTCTCCCGGAGAGCTCCTCGAGCGACTTCCCCTTGGACTCCGGCACGAGGAACGTGAACAAGAACCCGATGACGTTGCACCCGGTAAGCACGAACAGAGAGTTGCGCACGCCGATGCCTGGCGGGTACCCGGCTTCCGTCTTCGTCGGGTCCGTGCTCTGCGCCGCGTACAGGAACCCGAACGCCCCGATGATGGCACCAGCCTTCCCAGCAGCCGCCGAGATGCCGTGACACGTTGACCGCAGCCGCGCCGGGAAGATCTCGGCCGGCACGATGAAGGTGGTGGAGTTGGGCCCGAAGTTGGCGAAGAAGAAGGTGAAGGCGTACATGACGACGAAGCCGATGTGGTTCCCGGAGTCGTCCAGTGGTGGTACGGGATGGCGAGGCCGAGCATGAACACCGTCATGAAGAAGAAGCCGCCAAGCTGGATGACAAAACGGCCGATGATGTCGATGAAGAAGACGGTGAACCAGTAGCCCGGGATGGTGCCGCAGAGAGCGACGAGCGTCTGCGCGCGGGAGATCTTGAACGTCTCCTCGAGTGCGTTCATGGTGTCCGCCTTGGGAAGCCACTGCACGGCCGTGTATATGTCCTTCTGGAACAGATTCTGCGAGTAGAAGGCGATGTCCAGAACGAACCAGCACACTGTCGTGCCCAGCAGGTGGTAACCATGGCGCCTTGCAAACTCCTTGGAGAAAAGCCCGAACTGCTCGCGGCGACGGAGCTCCTCTGCCTTCTCCTCCTCCTCGACGATCTCGACGTTGAGCACATTCGTCATGTCGGACGCGGCCAGCTTCGCGTTCTTGGCGACCAGCGCGGTGTAGCGCGCCGTCTCGGGCATCTTCATGCGCCAGTAGTAGGTGAGTAGCGCCGGGACTGCGCCGAACATGAGGACGATGCGCCACACGTAGTCAGCCTGCGGCACGGTCGAGCCGGCGGGGTCGTCCTTGTACGCCGGCGCGTGGAAGCGCTGCTTGAAGGCCACCGAGACGATGATGGCGACGATGCCGCCGGTGAGGTTGCCGAACCCTTGCATGGCGAAGACGGCGGCAATGAACGCGCCGCGCGTGCGCTTGTTGGAGTACTCGGACATGATGGTCGCGGAGAGCGGGTAGTCGCCGCCGATGCCGAAGCCAAGCCAGAACCGGAAGAAGCAGAGCGTGGCCATGACGCCCTTGGGGGTGGAACCAAACGACAGGCCGGAGGCGAGGCAGCAGATCACCATGAGCATGAGCGTCATGCCGTACACTTTCTTGCGGCCCATCTTGTCGCCGAGCCAGCCGAAGAAGAGCTGGCCAGCGAGCGTGCCGCAGAAGGCGACGCCGTTGACGGCGGCGGAAACGTTGGGCGGGAGGGAGCCGGGCGTCTTGGAGTTGGGGTCGAAGTAGTATATGCGGCCGAGGAGCTTGGTGACGAGGGAGATGGAGAAGAGGTCGTAAGCGTCGGTGAAGAACCCCATGCCGGCGATCACGATCGCCGTGAAGTGGTACCACTGCGTCTTTGCGGCGTCGAGCGCATTGAGCACCTTGAGCTCTCGAGCCATCTTTCACCGGTAGCACCGATACGACCGAAAATTGGATAATTTCGATCAAATTTGGCCAAAATTTTCGAATCAAAATTTGAGTTCTTTTTATGTTAAAACGAAAAATAACAAAAAGAAATTGTGTAGCAATGAGGGCTCGAACACAAGACCTGACCTTTCTTAGCCTATGAGCCTTACAACAGAGAACATACGCTTATGTGTTTATTCGTGGGTCTGATTTTCTTTTATATTTGACAAAAAAAATATGTGAATCCGATTTTTTTTGGCTGGTTTGAAATTTAACCGAGTGTGGCTGATAGAACCGATTCTCACCCATTTTCGGCGAATTTCGTCCGAAATTTTGAACCTGGCGTCAATTACTAGTTAGCCCACAAAGCAGTATACTAGTCCATAGAGAACTAATTAACTTCGAAGTGTTAAACTTTCACTTGCTACGAGAGAGAGCCCTTATTTTCTTTTCTGTCAAGCAGATTGAGAACCAAAAGTAATTGCCATATGTCAAAGGGACTGAGACACGTGTACGTGCTCTGGTCCAGGTGATACTTTTGCTTTAGAAGTCAGAACTTGTGCATGATAATACTATTTTCAGTGTCCACTGAACCAAATCGTTGACTTCAGCCGCATCTGGGATAAAGTTTTCACACGGTGAGAAGCCTGTGTTAATCAGAAGGATCACTCTAGACCTTCCTAGCAATATCGTCCATTCGTCCTAAGAAGTTTCCTAATTTCGATCATGGCGCTGTCACTGGACAGATCTAATACAAGAGCAGAGATTAGGCCCCTGGCAATACAAGATTCGGGCCTCACTGCAGAACATTCAGAGAGCGGGTCATTACCTGGACAGCGATCGACCTTGGCGATTTTCATGACTACTACTTTTGAACTTCTCGAATGGCCGAGAGATAAGAAACTTTTCTTCGCCTTCTACGTGGCTCAAAAATGTACGACCAGGTGTCACCACTCTCCACTAAAATCATGTGATTCCACAGATTTTTTTTATTGTTTATTACTTGGAAAGCGGAAGCAAAATGCAAGAAGTGTATTTATGGTGTGATTCCACCAACTGTGTTTGAGGAGAACTATATGGTATTTTGCTGGCGACCTTGCAGTAAAGACTGTACACAAAACTTCCTGTGATGTCTTTATTAACTTTTTAGAGATCCATGAAGGCAACTGATGAGTAATTAACCCGATTAAAAGACAAGAATGTAAACTACTCTCCCGTTCTTTTTTACTTGATGTTTAATTAGTGTCGTCAAACTTTCTAAATTTCATATTTAAAACTATCTAAATTGGCTATAAAAAAATTATATCATTAGATTTGTCGTTAAAAAGTACATTCATACTATTATAATTTTATTAGTACATCTTATCTCGAAGACAATGAAAAGTCTAAAACTGAAGTAAAAAAGAGCGGAGGGAGCCTGAGCAACTCAGATATAGTAGCAGCAACTAGCTGTTTGGGGTCATGCATGTAGCAGTCAAGTTAGAAATGGAACTAAACCAGCAAATTCTGGACAGAACGAAAACCAAGGAAAGTATATAGCAGAAAAATAATCAAACAAACACTTACATGCACATACCTAAATTGATCATCTATACATCTAGGGAGTAGCACAGAAGAAGCTGATACCTGATGTTAACCAGTTTGCTCAAAGAAGAGGCTTCTCTGCAGGCAAAGTGAGGGAGTGCACTTTGCAGTAGTCCCTGACCTTGGTTAATAAGGTAGCTAGCTAACTCTGAAGAAGAGATGCCTAGCCGCGAGAGGAACACATGGATGGTATTTATAGGGCAGGAAACTAAACAAACGAGCATGCAGCGTGTGAATTCGCAGGTATTAGTCTGCTAGAAAGCAACATCATCGCCGCGTTTTCTTGGTCTGGCGCAATATGTATGGTCCAAGTTAATACTTGCGACGGTGAAAATAACCACGAATTTCTGTGGAAATTAGAGGCAGCGCGGTCGACGTTCCCCATCTACCAGGGATTTGGATTTGACTTTTCATTCTTTTCTTGAACAAGCTTTTCATTCATTCTTTTTTTATATCGTTGATGTAATGGTGCGTTTCTGTTTCTTTTGTTGGGGGAATATAAGAGACGGACCTACAGAACTGTCCCTTTTGTTGTTAAAACGTGAAAGTGTCTACATTTTTTTTTGCTAGTGTGTCCTGTTCTCCCCCACACACACGTTAGATCATATTCCAGTAGAAATCCAAAATAATATATACATACACGCCAAGCACTCGCTACTCCATCCGTCCAAAAATACGAGGCGTATTTCATATTCCAATGCAAAATAAATATATTGTTCCCTCTATCTATCTATCTATCTATCTATACTAATTGGAGACTCTCTTTGGAGCCCCTACGTAAATCCTAGAAAAAATAGACTAGAAATTACCATATTAATCGAAAAAGCTAGAAATTCTCATATTATTCTAAAAAAGAAAGCATCTCAAACCATGCATTGGTTTCCTATGATATAATGCACGCATTGGATTATGTACAAAAGAATGAAAAGAGAGTTTGATTTGAGTTTGGATATGTGCACGTGGCCATTAAGATAGTAACATCCATGTCCGGCTGCAACTAGGTCTCATCCTGATCCTGTTATGGGCTTCTTGAACTCCACTATTACTTCACAGGAAGAAGAGGAAATATAGAAATATGAAAGGTACACCAGTGCATAGTCTAAATACATACGGCAGAGTATATATATACTACATTGTACAACTATTACAATAGTGGCAACCTCTTCCCGGTCGGTGCAACAAAATAAACAAAAAAATGCATCTTACGCACAAGTTGATTGATTAGATCTCCTTTTAATAATTTATATGAGATGTACATGAATCAACATGATCACTTTCTATCTAGGAAAAAATATGACAAATAATAAATATTGCCCCTTTATTATTAAAGAATCTAAGCTAAGGATTCGATGTATCTTTTATATATATATATATATATATATATATATATATATATATATATATATATATATATAATTTTAATGGCTTTATAAGAGTTTACACAAATACTAATTTAAAGTTTGTATGTCATATTTGAAGAACATGTTTAAATTGAAGTAAATTAATGTGTAAAAACACCAACAAAAAGTGATGTTGACACATATGTATAAATTAAAAACTAAATTTTAAATTGTATAAATTTAAAAATTTAGAATAAAAACACCAACAAAATTTAGTATCTAAATACATATGAATTTGAAATAAAAATTAAATTTTAAATTGTATATATTTAAAAATTTTAGAATTTTGAGCATCGCTCCCCATAGACCCACCATCCACCAGCACCACTACCTCGGCCTCCTCCCTTTCACCAGTTGTTTTGTGCCGTAGGATAATTTTGAACTCAAATGTTGCAATGTTATGAAAAATATATGTTAAATTTATATTAGTTATGTTGCATTTGAGCTAAAAGTTACAAATTTTGGCTTCTTGGTGGCCGATTGTTTTATGAACCACATTGCAAATGCAAATGTTACTGCGTTTGAATATCCTTAAAATGATATTAAAAAATATCATATCTGATTTGCCAAATAGAGTACTAGGGATGCATGGGTTGATGACTAGTGCCTCTTTTGGTTCGCACGTAATTATAACTAGTGGGCACACGTGCGTTGCTGCGCCGTCCGAAATGGTTACGTGAAGTGTTGTATTAGCGAGAATAAGTGTAATTGGCAAAACAAATATTAATAGTACTTCTTCTTCGTCACCATCCACTTGGCTCCGTCGTCTCTTCGCAGTCGATCCGCCGGCTCCACGATCGTCTCTTCGTCTCACGCTCTGAATTTATACCTTGTTTTTTATAAAAGGATCATCTCGCCATCGAAGATGTGATCATCCCACATACTTATAAAAAATAAAAATGGTTGCCTCTTCCTTGTCGGCATTGATGGCCTACGGCCGCACTATCGAGCACCTCTCATTGACGTTGAACTGTCTTTGCGGAAGAACACTATTTCAACGGTGTCTTCACTCCTACATCGCCGAGAATTTGCGGAAGCGGATGACGGCCACCTTCCGCCGTCTTGACATCCTCCTCCGCGTGTCTTCGGGTGATCTCTCACTTTTAGCGAGTTTACCGCGTCATCAACGTGGTTCTCCAAAACAACGTTGCACATCTTGAGGCTTCTTGTCACTTGGATTGCGTGTCGAGGCGGCGGTGACCGAGTCGATCGGCCGAGACCCTCAAGCAAGGAAGAGAGCCTATGGGCTCAATTCTTCTTAGTTCAATAGTCGAGGGTCTTCGGGAGACACTCGAGCAAGCGCGTCGATGGGTGGGCGCATTTAGAGCCGTTCGCGATGATCGAGAGCCGTCCGATCTGACATAAATGCGCCTATAAAGTATTGAAGATGGAGATAGCGCCTACCTCGCCACTAGAAAAACTTTGTTTAATTATAGGTTTCTACTTTTTAATATAAACATGTAATTTCTTCATGTCATGTAAGTGTATATACAAGATAAATATACTTGAGAAAAACTATTTCTGAGCGGTTCCATAATGGAACCGTCGTGATAATATCAGCGACGGTTCCATAATAGAACCGTCTGTGATAAATCTCTTTATTAGTAGGAGCCCGACCGGCGCTAGGGTTTGCGCTCTAACTCGTCACTCTCAGTGACCTTACTCTCGTCAGTTCCCTCCCTTTGAAAGTGACCCGTCGCCGCCGCGCCATTCTTCCCATCGCAGCGGTTGTGACACCATGGTTCCTTTGTACAAGACACTAAATGCGATAAGAGTGTCTTTTGCGGTGTCACCATTGTGCCACAACCACGGTGACGCCTAACTCTCGTCCTCTCGGCTCGCTAGAGTTTTGCGCCCCCTAACTCATCACTCCCAGTAGCATTTACTCCGTTCCCTCCCCCTCGATGCCGCTCGACCCGAATTCTTGCGTCATTGGCGGGCTTTGCTTTCCCCATCCTCCTATATTCTCCTCTAGATCTGTTAGCTTAATGTCTTTTGTTGAGTTTGATTTTTATGCTTGAGCCTTAAGTTGTGTCGATGTTTGTGTGATTTATGCAAGGTGAAGGAGATAGATGAGGTTGTCTTGGTGGTGGGGTCACCGCATGGTTGCTTGCTGTCTTGAGGTATCACCCTACCTTACTCGTGATGTAATGATGTTAATAGTCTTATGCTGAAATTGAATTGATAATTAGTTCATATTAATAGTCCCCTTGCTTCTGTGATGTAATGATGTTAATAGTCTTATGCTGAAATTGAATTGATAATTAGTTCATATTAATAGTCCCTTGCTCTATGATGTAAGCGAGGGCTATTGGTGTATGTACATTCATTGCATCTTGCTTAGTTCATGCTGTGGGTTCAGATTGACAAAAATGAATGGGGCAAAATGATGGGTTTGGTTAATGCTCTCGATGGGTACTTGAGGGTTATTGATGCTAGTTCTTTGTGCTTGGTTAACTTACATGGGATCAATGTGGTTGGATGGGGTTTGGTACGCAATTAACTTTTCATATTTATGTCCCGGTCAAGTTCTCCTCCCTTGCGTCCCAAGTACGTATACGTCCTACCATTCTATTCCTCATCTCTTCTCTATAAAACCTCCAAGCAGTGGCTACTTGTGCCTTTGAAACCGGCTTCATATATATATTATATATATCGTTTGTAGTCCCTAGCCCTTTCAGTGGGTCGTGAGGAGGAGACAGCTGCCATGGGCAACCTCTCATCGAGCCCTTGCAGATTCAAGAAGTAGGGCTACAAGGGAAGACGCGTGACATTACAATTACCCTGGATGTCGTCGATAGGTAATTGGACTTGACATCAAGAAATGGTTGGTTGTCGATACATGAAGCCAATGGTTGGTTAGCGATACATGAAGCCATGAAGCCATTTGGCTTCGACAACTGACCATTTCTTGATGTCCGTTCAATTACCTATCGACGACATCTAGGGTAATTATATGTCCACGTGCCTTCTCTTGCAGCCTCACTTCATGAATTTGCAGGGCTCGATGAGAGGTTACCCGTGGCACTGTACATCCTCCCTCATGACCCCTCGAAAGTGGTTGGAGACTACAAACGATGTATAATATATATATATATATATATATATATATATGAAGTTGGTTTTAAAGGCACAAGTAGCCATTGCTTGATGTTTTATTTATATATCACAGACGGTTGTGGGGTCGCCACCGGGTTGCTTACCAGATCTTGGTGGGTCGCCACCGTGGTTATGTTATCTTGAGGTATCACCCTACCTTACTCCTCTCTATCTCTACCCCCTTGCTCTATGATGAAAATGGCTAGTGCTCTACGATGGATGCCGAGGGCTACTCTGGTGTGGTGGGTTTGGACACCCTTGGTCTTGTTCTCTTCAGCGATGAGCGCTTCAATGATGTTAATAGTCTTATGCTGAAATTGAATTGATAATAAGTTCATATTAATAGTCCCTTGCTCTGTGATGTAATGATGTCAATAGTCTTATGCTGAAATTGAATTGATAATTAGTTTATATTAATTGTCCCTTGCTCTGTGATGTAATGATGTCAATAGTCTTATGCTGAAATTGAATTGATAATTAGTTCATATTAATAGTCCCCTTGCTCGTGATGTAATGATGTCAATAGTCTTATGCTGAAATTGAATTGATAATTAGTTCATATTAATAGTCCCCTTGTTCATGCCGGTCAAGTTCTCCTACCTCTACGTGCAGCACGTCCTACCATTCCATTCATATCTCTCTATAAAGTCTCCCGGTTGGCGCTTGTGCCAATTACCGGCATCATATATATATTAAGAGTATTCTGACCACTTGCCAGGAGGTCATCCGCATGCATGAGTTTTGAGGCGTTAGCCAACAAGACAACCTCAAGTTGAGCCTGCAAGTTGAAATATGAGTATGGTTCAAGGTGGCGTTGGGTTTAAAGACGGATTACATGCTCAAGAATGGTTAGTTGTCGATACATGATGCCACTTCCTCACGGAGTACCGCACATCAACATCACTTTCTAACGAGTGACGCCCAATCCAGTGTAATTGGATGTCCCGACTTCCTTGCATCCATACTTTTTAAACTTGCAGGGCTCAATGGGGTTGCTCGTGGCTACCGCCTCATCCTTCTCATGCTACGTGACCATCCCTCAAAGTGGTCGAGAGACTACTTAACAATATATATATATATATATATATAATGCCGATTTAATGGCAAAAGCGAGCCTTTGCTGGGGCTTTATAGAGAAAAGTCATCACGCACGGTTTCAGCCACAAACCGCTCAGGAAAGTATGCATCACGACGGTTCAAAACCGTGCATGATGACCTCATGGCATCATCGACCCATAAACTCGGGCGGCTCATGAAACCGCTGCGTGATGACGCTTTTGAACCGTCTGTGAATACCTTTTCGTAGTAGTGTAACCAGCCAGCAGAGCAAGAGTATCTGTAGGGATAGTAATATACGGTGGCAACATGACATGTTATTATCTGTTGTAAGGATAGCAACATGTAGTGTTGAGATAATATGTTAGCATTCATTGCAGGATAGCACAACTATAAGAGCAAAAGAGGTGTAGAAGCAAGGTAATGCACATTATAGGAAATATATAAGTGGGTGTGTATCTTTTTTAGGTAGTACATAGTGTTTGTAGTTGGTAGTTGATAGCTAATAACATATCTAGCACCGAGGGAAATGTTATGGTTATAACCTAGTAGGCACTATGCATAACAGATGTAGTGTCTGAAGTTGTGGACTGGGTGCCGACAGTATGTACATAAGGTATTGTAACATGATATATCTACAATAGGTTGTCACTGTTATTGTTGCAGTTCTGTACTTGTTTGAAAGAAATCTGGCTTCGTGATGTGACAGTTGCTGGATGCTGCCTTTGTTTTATGGGTCATCCCTACAATATGGATAGCACATGTGGTCAATTTTTTTGTTAGGTAGTCTGTAAAGGGAAATTGTATGCATATTTTGTCGTATATACACTTGAATATGATAGAACTAAAACAGCATGAAGCTTGAGCATGATATAGAAATAAGACAATGAATATCTGGAGAAGTAGATGTGTGGCATAGAAAGGAAATGACATATAGTGTAGCAAATACACTATCTTATTGAGTACTAAGAATAGCAACGTCATGAAACTCTGGTAATATATTTGTGTTATCTTTTTGGTGAAGTGGAGTCAGCTGCAAGGTGCGTATATTCAGATGCGACACGTTTAGTTGGGAGTAAGTTTGTCTTCTTTGTTTGTGCATGTTTAGTAGTGCGAATGATGAGCACAACTATTTAAGAGACAAGCAGGGAGTACAATATATATGTATATTGAAAACAGTATGTACCTACTCAACATCTATAGCTTGATTATTTCCAATTGAATGTCTGATCTATCATGTGGATGTTGTTTCGGTTCAGTTCTCAGGGCATCAGAAATGTGGTTTTCCATTTCCATAAGCATGTGCATATGCATTTTCAATTTTGCAATAGCATATACTTCTAAAAGAACATGGATTGAGATTTCTTCCTATAACATGGGTCCTCTGATTTTGTGCCAAGGAGCTTACCCTTTTTTTGTCAATTCATATCAGAAGATGTTAGTAAATAGGAGGCCATAAAGTGTGATTCCTTGAACCTATCTATTTCCTACTAGGTTTCATCTACCACGGAAGCAACATCATTATCATAACCAACAGTCAATGACATCAGAGGAGTAATTGGTGTTAAAGTAATACAAAGTAAAGTAAATGAACATGATAAAAGTAGGAACGAAACCTTAATGTGAATGGGAAAAGGTACCTATCAACCCTGACAGAAGCAAGCTCCAGCTCTATAAATCTCCCAACGTCTCAACAATCTACTAAAATTCCTTTTTAGTTCCTAATGGTGCAAAATAGTACAACCTCCATGGGATTACCTTGAAGGCCCATTGGATGCACATAGTTGGCAGTTGTGCAAAACAATTCCAACCATGTGACTAAACATTGTTTCTAAAATCTGATTTACCAATTAGAAAACAAAATAGTCTGAGATTTCTAAGAAGCTCAAATCCTTTTGAATCATTTGATCTAAGCGTAGTTGAAAGTAATAGATCCTTTGGAGCTTTGTTTTGCACTGGAACCAATTAATGGCACAAAATCCACAGCGTGCCAGAGAGGATAAACTAATTTCATGATGAACACGCCGATCTGGAAAGGAATATGCAGTGATGATGGATTAAAGAAATATATGGACACACCTCTTATACGTAGCTTGTACATAAACCAAGAAGAAGAGACAGGGAAACTCACAGAGGCCACTGAAGTAGCTCAAACTAAACGGCATGGGTTGGCTACATCATGCAATACTCGCTACCTGTGCCGGTGATATATAGCTGCACCCAACCAACCGGTAAATAATCTTCAGCTGTTGTGCTACCACAAAATCTCCAAACGGCGATGCATGGCAAAATTTTTTTGATGGATTGCAAGGTTATGAAATGGGAAATTGATTTACGCAAGAAAGGAAAAGAACTCACCCTCTTGGTATGGAGGACAACCGGGAGGCACAAATGGGGAACGGGGGGAAGAACGACGCCAACCGCCGCCGCACCACATGCGGCCATGCAGAGAGGGCGGGTGGTGGCATAGATAGGAGGGCGAGGGGAGAGAGGAAGGAGACGGCATCGTCAACCTCACCCCGAAACACTAAACACCCAAAAAAAACATGAGCAACCCACAAAATCAGCAATCATGAACGATCCAAAGCTAAAACCACCACGAACTGAGCCATAAAGCACAAGATTTACTTGGAGGCCCTGGAGCTCGAGGAGGCAGAATAACCTGAGCCACTCTATCATGGCGGGGCGGTCACAGGCGTAGGCCAGCACCACCATGCTCGCCTCCTAGCACTCAGTGATCATCTTCGGCTTTTGGTTGAGGTTGCAATCACATGGGCACACACACAGGGACAGACGACATAATCTTCGCCCACGAGAATGGCAATAAAAATCATAACGAAATCCATGGCATCTAAACGCCCGTTTGCGATGCGAGACTCCACCAAATCTAAGAATGGGGTACCTGGAGGAGGTGGAGGAGGTGTTGATGATGGTGATGGCCTGATGGGGACGCGGTCAGGGAAGTAGTCGACGGGGAGGCGGCCGGGGGCATGAAGCAGGGGACATTCTCTGGGAACTACTCGGTGAAGAGGGCGGCGAAGAGGGTGGACCTGCCGGTTCGTGGGTCGCTGATGATGATGACTCGGCCACTCTACTTATCCGCCAAGTTCACTGCCATAGATGACATGCGCACGCATCCTCCCTCTCGCAACACGGGCTAGGTTTTTGGGGATTTGGGTGGCGAAGGTCGCCGAACCGTTGGGAGGGGACGACAGGTAGGAAGGGAAGGAGGCACGAAATGCCGACACACTCGGGGAGGAGGGATCGGGACACAGTGGCCTTGGGGCCAAAGAGAGGCGGGGAGGAAGACCCGGACGGTGGTCGCGTAGGGGCGGCGCAGTTGGGCGGTGCGCCGACACACTCAAGGAGGACTGTGTGCCAACGCACTCAGGGAGGACAGGGCACCGACGCACTCGAGGAGGAGGGACGGGACATAGCGGCCTCGATGGAAACCACGAGAGAAAAGTGGCGCAAGATGCGGAAGCAAGCGGAGAGTCACGCGTGGCGCGGCGCGTAGAACGATTTGGACGAAAGGACTGGAAACACGCTGGCACCGAAGCTGAAACGCGGATGGACAAACGCCTGGCTGCGGAAAGGACACGTAGGCGAAGCGAAGCGTTTTGACGAAGATGGCAAACACACGATGACAGGCGAAACCGCAACGAAGGAGAGGCTAGAGATTTCTCTCACAGCTGATGGAATTTTATAAGGGGCAATTAGCTTAGTGATATCGCGTTAGAGCGTAATGGAGGAATAACACTCCGTTCGTCTCGGGCTGAAAAATAACATCACGAACATCGCAAAATTAGACGAATGACATCCTAGCTTTTTCCAGAATTTTTTAAATATAGAAACTTAGCTCAAAAAATTATCAATTTTTTTGTGGAATCTCCCGATATAGTTTAATTGCTTGTGTATTTTTTTTCAAAACTTTATACGTTATGATTTTGTCTCTAAAATTCATTTAAGTATATTGTTTGTAGGAATTTCCTAATATAGAAAATGA